>OLKM01000194.1:26451-48951 GCA_900291075.1 Melanogrammus aeglefinus
TGAACAGTCAAATCCAATTAAATTACTCAAATTAAATTGTACAATGGTTATGGAATACCTGATCGAATTACTCACATTCAGGGGAATTCGACAGCAACCAATTAGTTCAAAGTATAAAGTTCACACGCTCAAATTAACACCAAGAGAGGACGAGGCCTTTATTTGAAAGAAATGATACATCATAATTACATCACGTTGGGAAAAAATCACAAATTATAGCTTGCTTTTAATAAGAAATTGGAAATGGTTAATAGGTCCTCATAAGACAAATTTAGCCTTGTCAACCTTTACAGCATGGCCAGGTTGGTTAAATTAAAGAGGAGAAGTTATTATTGTTTCAAAGGAGCTTAAGGGGCTCATTGTCGCTCGCTCCACAACATGGACACGTGTGTGTGTGTGTGTGTGTGTGTGTGTGCTGTGACATGCCCAGAAGAACTGCTGAAAACCCCTCAACGCGAGGAGCTAGCCGGTAACAGCCGGTAAGGGCGCTCTGTAGTTAACTCTGTTCCTCTGGTAATTGAGATATGCCGAAGAGGCTGGCTCGCACGTTTAATTCTCAAGTAGGTCCTCCTTGTATTGAGATTTGTTCAAATAGACACTTTTGTCATTTGCTCAATAATGATGGAATTCTCTTCACCAACTGCTGGCTTAATTGTGCGAGGGACTTCCTGACCTTTTTTTCCACATTTTTAAATTTAGCTTCTCAAGGTGCCTTTCCAAGGTGAAATAAGTGAGTAATGAGATACAAATCCAGCCCGTTAATTGACTTTCAGCAAATGTAGATCTGCACAACCAACGTATACATTCCCCTCCTTTAAAAGTGAACCATTTTAGCTAATAAAGTTATTAATCTTGCCCATACAGTAATTATCTCTGTAATTATGCTGTAATTGCACATACATCAAGGACACCTCGTATAGCAGGCAGGCGCAGGATCAGTCCTGAGGAGTTCCTTTTGCTCGAACAGCGAACCCTCAGTACTCTGTCACACATAACTGAAAAGAGTACGCATTTAAATTGAGCTTTTTTGTGTTTGTTATGTACCGCCACAGTCAGTGCATTTTTGGGTATGTTGAGTTCATCTTTCATGTTTATTAAATGTGATACCGCCAGGCGATAGCTAAAAACAAGCAAAAAACGTGGTCACCTTCCGTGCATTCGAGGCCTACAGTAAAGCCCCGCTCCCTTGTTTGGTGGTCTTGTTGCTGCTAAACGCCGTTAGCATCCATGCTTACGTGACGGGGCATACAGTGCCGCTGCAGCACCATAAACCGTGTAACATGATAATGCTGCTTTAATTACCCTTTGGTCAGCCCACTTACAAACCTATTGCCGCAGCAGTCAATATCCCCAAAGATCCATTCAAGACTCGGCTGATGGTTAACTTGGGAGCCTTTGCCGAGTGCTTTAGCCTAATTGATATCCTTATTTAGCAATGAGCCAGTGGGAGTCAGAGGGGAGTTAAATGGAGCAGTTTACCAGGCAGTGTGTGCACTCTAATCCAGATTCCCAGACACTAGCTTGCAGCTTGGGCTGTGATTTATAACGCTTCATTTATGGTTGGGAAAAAAACAAAACCATTAGGGCTGCTTATGGTTCAGTTTTCTCATAACAGCCTGCATGTTGTAATATATATATATATACAGTATATATATATATATATATATATATATATATATATATATATATATATATATATATGTATATATATATACATATAGTTATTTATTTTCTATTGAACATAATTTCTGTACTTGTATTGGTGTAAACTGAACACAAACCCTAGTATGCTAACTTTGAGTCCTAACTCAACGTGTTTTTTTTTGGTTTGTTAAATGAAGCTGTTTACGAGTGCTGACCACCAGCTGTTACACGACCACATACTAAAACTTAGTGTGTTGGAAAAAAGGTTTCCCAGCTCCCCAGTGGTAGCCACAACATCCTGTTTTTTTGGTGTGACGTTTTTGTGGCTTTTTTTTATTTCATTTTGCTCGCCCTTTTGCAACTGATGACAAACACAAACCATTCTGCCCGCTTCTGGCATTGAATCACCGCAGTCATCGGCGTTGAAATCCTGCCAGACACGAGAACAATGTGCATCCAACAGGTCGGACAAAGCCACGCAGAGCAACGAGAGAATCAGATCCTTCTTTTAAACTGGGTTTGTAGGTCTCTCCCTCCCGCTAATCTCCCCAGATATGTCTCCCTTAACAGCTCAAAGTAATTAGCAACGACCACATGCCAAAGGTAGGGTAGCTACCATGTGCAGAATAGGCACACCTCATCTTTAATTTCAGACAATGAGACGCTCTGTGGGGGCTTGTTGAATGCTGCGAGCTAAAAGGTAAGACTCCCACTCCCAAGGTCGCTTCACTGAGACACGCTAGTCTGGGGATGAGGGATACCTGCAGTGCCTTCTGTTAGCTTATGTGACTATTAGTATTCAGAGTGCATTTGATTGCTTTTCATGAGAAACTCGTTTTTTCCTATTTTTTTTTTTAAATCATAGTTTCATCATGTTTGTTGCTTTCCTTTTGCAAACACAACTGGTAAAATTGCATGCTATTTTATATTTTTTATAGCGCATGTGTTGCACTCTCTCATCTCTCGTTCTGTGACTTTATTTTCTCTGTATCTATCTCCAAACTTTCTGCTTTTGAGTGATACCTCCGAAGGGCCTGGAGGGCTTCCCATTAGTCACAAGGTTGAGCACGGAACCCAACCACAAAATGGCCTCTGCTCTCAGAAGTGCAAACTCGGGCCATTTGTTATGCTGTCAGGATGAAGAAGAGCATAAAAACTCACAGTCAATAAAATCATGCGAAATGTGCGATATCGCAAACGCGCTGCGTCCCGGTGACTGATTAAGCATTTGGGTCCGGGCGAAAATTCTCTCGAAAATTCTGCGAAGAAAAAGTCTTGGAAAAGAAGGGTAGGTTGGTGAGACAGGTGGTTCTGTGTTTCTGCTTCCTAGTTTTTGAATGCATGAAGCAAGGGGAAATATTGTAAACTGCTACAAATACTATAACATGTTTAAACGTTAAAGATTGTGGTAGAATTAATGATATAAATTATACCATATCTTTCTCACTTTAATAACATCATCCACATTTAACATTATTTTTCAATCACAGAGGATGTTTGAAAATAACTCAATAATTGTTCTTTCTTGAGAGACGATGTGTATTTGTTCAGATAGCTCATTTGGTCTTCTGTCTGAGAGTCGAGTGAGGAACTTTAAGTCGCAGAGCCATCTTTAACTCCAGAGAAGTCGATACAGACTCAGACATAGATGGCGAGATGAGGAGGGAGGGGAATGACAGAGATTAAAAATGAAAGACAGTGCCCCTATTCCTTCTTTTTCTCTGTTTTTTTGTCCGGATAGTGGATTTAGCCTGCGGCACCTGAGTGGACTGTTCCAACTGAAGTACGTTTTTGATCAAACTCTCTCAGCTGTGACTCAAATATACTCAGTATTTTAGACGTAAGTCGTAAGTCAGAAGTTGTTGTGAAATGCACAAGGGAACCTAAATAATGTTTATCTTTCCAACTTTTCTTGCATTTATCATGGTATTGTATTTATAGATATTCATGGAAATGAACCCTGAGTCATTACCCATCCACAATTGTTCAGGCAACAATGCAAAGATCATGTTTCATTAATCGGGTTCACGCAGAGACAAAATTTACACTACTGAAGTTGGCGATGATTTAAGGGCTCCACCTGCGTCTGTGCATCCAACTCCAGCAGTGAAATGAATCAGATCCCTTCATGATTTAAGTATCTAACCTTACCCAACAGTTGTCGGGAATTTAAACTGATACAGTCTTCCCCAGACAGTTCAGTACACAAACATTCTGTCAGAACGCAACTCCCACTTGCCCTTCATCCACACAAACAACCTACTCTGTGATCCACCAACCGGTGGCTGAATGAAAGGAAGAGACGGGAGGGGGTAGGTGTGTGTATGTGTTTGTGTGTGTGTGTGTGTGTGTGTGTGTGTGTGTGTGTGTGTGTGTGTGTGTGTGTGTGTGTGTGTGTGTGTGTGTGTGTGTGTGTGTGTGTGTGTGTGTGTGTGTGTGTGTGTGTGTGTGTGTGTGTGTGTGTGTGTGTGTGTGTGTCTGTCTGTGACAGAAGGGGAGAGGGAGGGGGGGGAGGGTGTAGAATGTGTGTGTGTAGTGACAGAAGGGGAGAGGGAGGGGGGAGGAGGAGAAGAAGGGAGTGAAGAAAAACTAAGAGAGAGCAAGAAAGAGAGTGGTGTGGTTTCTTTTGGACAGACCGTGTTAAGATCAGTGCTCGGGGCTAGGCAGGTTGCTATGCGTTGAAATGCTAATAAGCTCCCTGGCTTTCAGCACAGGTCGGCCAGCCTGTGCCGACTCGTCTTGACACTTCACACACACGCTGTCTTCCACCCTCTTTTTTAATCATTTTTGATAGGCCTCGCTGGGATGCCATCCATTTAATTTGAAAGGGTTGAGCCAGCCAAACATTTTCACCATCTTTAGACAACACTGTGTGTCTCAACATGCCCACACTGTTGTGTGACCCGGCAAGGTGAAGCGCGGGCAGGAGAACATACTATCTGGGCTCAAATGGGGGGGGGGGCTGCAACACAGGGACAGGGATGACGGTATCTTTTAACATTCCCCCAGAGACAGAGGATGTGAAACTCTATGAATGGTGAAGAAGTGACAGCAAATAAAAGTTCACAATTGGTTATTTTCTAACAAACTGAATACAAACACTGACAGAAACAGAAACACCGCCATGTCGAATCGCTGTCTGATCAGTGATGGAGAAATCTATGTGAGGAGAAATGTGTAAAAACTTTTATTGGTGAATTCTGTTTGTTATCTGAACAATTGATTTCCCAATCTGTCTTTACACTTTGGGAATTGAGGTTGTAGATTCTTGTATTTGGTAATTTTCACAAGAATCTGCGAATGAGGGTTGTTCTTAATGCTTAGGAAGGTCAGCTATGTGTTTAACAAGTAGAAAGAAATGTATTTGTGCTGTGTTGCCTCCTTAAAAACCCCAGTTATGCAAGGAGGGCTTTGGTGAAGGTCAAATAAATGATTTAGGGGGGAAATTAAAACAAAAGACTTTAGGCCCAAGAGCAGCAGCGGCAGCAGCAACATGTATTAGTTAGGCTTTGGCGGTAGGTGGTAGAGCCGGTATTGTTTTTTTGAGAGAAGAATTGAACATTTTGGCCTCGAGAAAGAGCAACGGTGTATTTGCTTGTATCTCAACGCGATCCCCTCTGAAGAGATGTGCAGCCTGCAGCGAACACGACGCGGTCAGAAATGAAGCGCTGCCGTCTTTTTACGATGCACAGGGAAACGAACAGCCCCGCTTTTTTATTATTGGAATCTGAAAGATTTATACACTCCGGTGTCGCCGAGGACGTACAGGAGTGCGCGGTCACCAGGGGTTTTTATCATCCAATTTGTGTACTCTTCTTCAAACATCAGTCAGTTAAAATGGAACAAATTCAAAAGAAAATAATCATAAACAAACCATTACTTCGCATTTTGGAAATTGTCATGGGAGTCGCGCCCGCTCGCAGACGGCGACAATCGGCTCCAAGTGGAGACGGAAGAAAGGGAAAAAAGGCCAAGAGGCAAGAAGGGGGGGGGGGGGGGGGGGTTGGTCTGCGCGCTACACGACATTACTGTGGCTCTCAAGATAAAGATATCATACGTTATTGGTTTAGACTGGCATCGAGAGAAACTAGAGGGACAACAACACACATGCGCACAGAGAGAGGGGGAGAGAGAACAAAAGAGAGAGGGGAGAGAGAGAGAGAGAGAGATGAGCACAGAGAGAGGGGGAGAGAGAGCGAGAGAGAGAGGAGAGAGAGAGAGAGAGAGAGAGAGAGAGAGAGAGAGAGAGAGAGAGAGAGAGATATCACTGATATCACCTGTCAGTGGAGCCAGACACATTTAACTCACACAAACTGGCTTGCTTGTTGGTGGAGTTTTGTGAGTCAGCTCCCTTTAGGAGCAAGCTGCCTTCAGGAAGGGGGCTGCCTTCGGACCAGCTAGCTTGTTTGGTACTGATTAGCCTGGATCTCCTCAGTGGTTGTTGTTGTTGCTTCCAGCCCGTGTGGAACAAACAACATACACCATCATTTACTCCATTCAAATTAATTTGGGTTTTATCCACATCATGGACAACACAATGAACCGAACCACCGTGCAATGTCTTGTCTCCATTTCTAAAAAAAACGAAATGAAGCCGCATTCGTTACCCTTTGCGCAAACCAGCATGTAAACCGAAAGCTGGCACAGAAACATTGACATAATTATGAATTAGTCGATATTACTGAATGGAAAAAGTCTGCCTTTGGTTTCCTTTTCTCGGAGCTTAATCGGACGCAGCCAAGATGCAGCAAAGATAAACAACAACAGGCAGCTAATCTCTGCTGCCATACAGTTCAGATGCTGATAATGTCGGTGGGACTCGGGGCGAAGCGAGCGGGCCCCCACGTTTTTTTAATCTTCTTGTGTGCGGTTGTTTGCCGTCTTTAAGTGACCCTCTATTAAAGCCAGCCATCTTCCATTGGGCCCCACTGCATCCCTCGGTCCCAGTGCTAATGACAGCCAAAGAAGGCTCTACTAAGCATTAGTGTCGTTTCCCTTTAAGCCTGAAATGGCAACAAACTGAGTGGTGGCCCCGTAGCAGTTTGGACTTGCGTAAGACACGCACACCACCCGCTAACCCATTTTTTTAACGAAGCCACATCGATATAAAGGGATGTGTTCAGACTTAAGTTGTCAGGGGCAAACGGCTGCTAAAACAAATCAACTCCTGGTGAGAAATCACACAAAAAAATGGCATTTTGCACATTTGGTGAATCTATGTTCCTAGTCCTATTGGTGAAGACCTATTTACCAACCCCCCTCCTAAAAATCTAAGGCAAAAATTCTAATTAAATAGGCATTTTCAGATGGTGTTTGGTTTATGTGTGCTTTTTGAATGCTAGCATTCTGGTGTGTTTCTCTGCTAGCAGGAGCTCATTGGTGTAGGTCATCTTGACAACACACCGTGTGCATGTGTGTCGTTCCTCATCCATGAGCATGCAAGTCTGTTAGACGTACGCATGTTGTGTCTTAGTGAGTGTATGCGTGTGTGTTCGTGTGTTTGTGTGTGTGTGTGTGTGTGTGTCTCTAAAAGACTCCCCACTGACCTGCCGTGGGGGGCTTCAGACGGAGGAGAGAGGCGTTCTCATCGTTTTACTGTTCTTACCCTGCCATCTACTGGCTCACATCATTCTAGACGCAGCACTCTGTCTTCTCTCTGTCTCTCTTTCTCTCTCGCTCTCTCTCTCTCTCTCTCTCTCTCTCTCTCTCTCTCTCTCTCTCTCTCTCTCTCTCTCTCTCTCTATCTCTCTTCTCTCTCTCGCTCACTCTCTCTTCTCTCTGCTCTCTCTCTTCTCTCTCTCTCTCTCTCTCTCTCTCTCTCTCTCTCTCTCTCACTCTCTGTCTCTCTCTTTCTATCTCTCTCTCTCTAATGTGCTATATCTCTTTTTCTTTCTCTAACTCTTTTTTGCTCTCTCTCTCTCTCTCTTTCTCTCTCTCTCTTTATCTTAATCTCTCTCACATACACAAACTCTCTTCCTTCTGTTCCCTATTTCTTGCTTATCATCCTTTATATTCTCTTTTTCTACTTTCTGCTATCTCTCCCTCCCTCTCTCTTCCTCACGCTATACTTATTTCTCTCTTTCATTCTCCTTCTCCTTAATTTAATTTCCCTTTGCACAGGAGCAGTGTCTGAACTTGATGTCCTTGTATTTCTCTTACTCATAGGAAGGTAGAGAGAGAGAGAGAGAGAGAGAGAGAGAGAGAGAGAGAGAGAGAGAGAGAGAGAGAGAGAGAGAGAGATAGAGAGAGAGAGAGGAGAGAGATGGAGGAGAGAGAGCAGAGAGAGAGAGAGGAGAGAGACGAGATGGAGCAGAGGGGAGAGAGAGAGAGAGAGAGAAGAGAGAGAGAGAGAGATGAGAGAGAGAGGAGGAGCAGAGAGAGGAGAGAGAGAGAGAGGAGAGAGAAGAGAGAGAGAGAGAGGGAGCAGAGGGAGAGAGAGAGAGAGAGAGAGCAGAGAGAGAGAGAGAGAGAGAGAGAGAGAGAGAGAGAGAGAGAGGGAGCAGAGGGAGAGAGAGAGAGAGAGAGAGAGAGAGAGAGAGAGAGAGAGAGAGAGAGAGAGAGAGAGAGAGAGAGGGAGCAGAGAGAGCAAGGGGAATAAAAAGGAGCGCCGGCGATTGTTATCGAAAAATAAGCGGGGTGTTTGAAAGGGATTTTAATTGAGGCATTTGTTATATTTGAAAAGGTGAGCTCCTGGAGGGAGGGAGGGCGGGGGGGGGGGGGCTGGGGGCGGGGGAGGAGGGTTGGTGCTTGCGGTGGTGCAGAGGGAGCAGAGCTGAGGAACCTATTCATATCCTCAGACATTCATAAAGAATGGCATCTTTTGACTTTCCCTTTTTTAAAACCATGCAACCTTTAATGGCCTACATAAAGAGAGAGAGAGTGAGAGAGAGAGGTATGCAGAGAGAGAGAGAGAGAGAGAGAGAGAGGGAGGGAGGGAGAGACAGAGAGAGAGGGAGTGGGGAGGATGCGGCGGTAATTCCCTGCACCTTGGGGGACGCCACCATGAGAGAGAGAGAGAGAGAGAGAGATTGAGAGAGAGAGAGAGAGAGAGAGAGAGAGAGAGAGAGAGAGAGAGAGAGAGAGAGAGAGAGAGAGAGAGAGAGCGAGAGAGAGGGAGAGAGGGAGAGAGAGAGAGAGAGGAGAGAGAGAGAGAGAGAGAGAGAGAGAGAGAGAGAGAGAGAGAGAGAGAGAGCGAGAGAGAGGGAGAGAGGGAGAGAGGGAGAGAAAGAGACGGTGTGGGATACTGCCGAGGACTCCAATTAACAATGGCGGTGTTGGGTGGGGGGGTAAGAATGGGGGGTCCAGCCAACCAAAAATAGAGGGAGAATGTCCTCTCCCTCTCCGCTGCCACCCAAAGGGGGATTTCAATCCGTCTCCTTCTTTTCTGAATCACTCTATCTCCCCATGAGCTCTCTTGCTCTGCTCATTGGTCCCTTCACTGTCCTGTGGTTTACGTCTTCATATGACTGTATCAGCTTTTGGGACTTTATTTTTCTCTCTTGAAATCTTTTCCTGTCTCAGTGTATCTCTCTCTCTCTCTCTGTCTCTCTCTCTCTCTCTCTCTCTCTCTCTCTCTCTCTCTCTCTCTCTCTCTCTCTCTCTCTCTCTCTCTCTCTCTCTCTCTCTCTCTCTCTCTCTCTCTCTCCTGTCTGTATTTAGGGTTAATGATGCCATTAATAAAGCAATGGCCCCCGATGGCCCTCTTAATACCAGTCATCCGGTCTATGGATGGGGAAGAGGTATGTGTGTGTGTGTATGTGTGTGTGTGTTGGGTGGGGGGTTGGTCAGAGAAGCACTGTTCGGGACCCTTATTTTGGCATTAAGAGTGTTCTAGAATATGTTTGTGTTACATTTCTAAAACGTTGTTACTGTAACAGCCTACCTACAAAACCAGCTGATATAAATGTTGCTGAAGTTGTTAAAAACATTACTTTTGAATTTGACGTAGATACCGCTCCTCGTTTAGTATGATCTTTGATATGAAGCCTTTAT
Source organism: Melanogrammus aeglefinus (assembly GCA_900291075.1). Classification (NCBI taxonomy): domain Eukaryota; kingdom Metazoa; phylum Chordata; class Actinopteri; order Gadiformes; family Gadidae; genus Melanogrammus; species Melanogrammus aeglefinus. Next base: position 36,088 of record OLKM01000194.1, read on the forward strand.
GAAATTTGCACTATTTAATCCAACTGAATACAGTGATGTCACCTTCCCAACTACTGATTTGATGAGGGAACATTTGCACGGAACGGTAATCTTCAGTGAGATTGTAAAACGCTCGCTGACATTCCATGTGGATGGGATAAGGCATGTTGAGGTGCATGATTGAAAGTTGTCTCCTGGTAAACGCTGCAGTGTCAGGCAGAGGCTGAATGGAATTATGATGGATCATTTGGACCTGCAGAGTTCAAAGAGCTGCCATGCAACAAGGCTTAGAGTTCCAGAGAGCATAGCCGTGTCAGAACAAAATGGTAGCATTGTACACAACTCTGAATGGTAAACATTAAACCTGCATTATGGATGACGTAACCTTTTAACTTGCAAATTATTATAATTAGTGTCTTGAAGAATAAAAACCGCATTCCACTCATGACTCAAGCTACCCAGGGATATTTAGTCTATGAGTCTAAAAAAGAAGATCTAACGAAATTATGTCTGCCTTGAATAAGTAACGTCGTGAAGGTTCCCACTGGAAGTCTCGGCTATTGATGTCAATTCCTTGCGTTCCTTGCACATTGGTTGTATGTTCTGAATATCACGCTGTAGAGTAAAAGTCTGGCATCAAGTCCAATTTGAAGCGATTAAAATAAAGGCTCTCTTGCTGATGAGTTGATCATGGAGCTAGAAAGGTAGGTGAGAGCAGGTTTAGGAAGGCTGCACGCCGTGCTGAGAGATTGATTTGGAAACAGTCCCATCCTCCAATTGGACAACATGGACACATGAAGAAATGCAATCTTCAAATGTGTTAATAATATGAAACGGAACCTACAAAAGGCAAAAGTGTGTTGAAACTAAAACAAAACAAAACAATATGTGTTGCTAACATTCTAAAACAATGGTTTCCCACACTAAAAAAAAAAGACGGTGTATTCCGTTCATCGGTGATAATGACCCCCTCTTCTAAATATCAGCGCGTGTTGCGAGCGAGTGAGTGAGCTGAGGTGCGATCTGTTATGTAGACAGGTTGGATGCACTTCTTCACAGCCTGAAATTTCTCCCCCAGGGCCTCGTGTCATTACTCACTGTCATGGATTTCAATCTTTCTTACCACTGAACTCTTCCAATTACTGAACATTTGTCACTTGCCTGCCTATTTAGCTAGCTACCCAACGTAGCGAGGGGTGGCCGGGGTTTATAAGAAAGTGTTGGCGAGGAACATCACGTCACATCGTTTCTAGCGTTAGGACACCCTTTCCTGTGAGTTCTTTAAGCTACTGTTTCGCTTGTGTATGCGTGTTTATGTCTATTGTGTATTTGTGTGGGTTGAGTTGTGTGTACGTTTTTGTGTCTATTCGTATGTGTGTGTTGAGTGGTTTTGTGTTGCAGAATGGAGTCTCCTTATTTACATCTTTTAAAATGTTCAAAGCATGAGTTATTTGTGTTTGTGCACGGGTGTGTGTCTGTGTCTGTGTATCTTTCTACCAGTCTTTGTCTGTGTATGTATCTGTGTGTGTGTGTGTGTTTGCGTGTGTGTGTGTGTGTGTGTGTGTGTGTGTGTGTGTGTGTGTGTGTGTGTGTGTGTGTGTGTGTGTGTGTGTGTGTGTGTGTGTGTGTGTGTGTGTGTGTGTGTGTGTGTGTGTGTGTGTGTGTGTGTGTGTGTGTGTGTGTGTGTGTGTGTGTGTGTGTGTGTGTGTGTGTGTGTGTGCATGTTTGTGCGTGTGTCTATGTGTTTTTGGGCCTCTCATGTGGTAAAATCACAGATTCCAATCCATCAAACAATGTTTACCCCAAGCAGGGCGCTAAAATATACGAGAGAGATAAACAATGAAAAATTAATAGGCTGATATATCTAGGTGAGATCTTATGAGTTATGACACCGCTTGCGCTGTTTTGTCTTATTTCTGTCTAGTAAACACGGCGTCTTCTTTACTGCGAGGTGAGCGGAAGAGAGACAACCCCGTGGCTCTTGCGTCGCACCTCTCCACTCGTCGGAGTCCCTTAACACCTCCCAACGGAGCAGTTTTTTGTTGTGCCCTTTGTGTTTCTTTTAAGCTTGTTTACCTCTCGTGGTAGAATCTGATGTTGCAGCTCTATTATCAGATAGAAGGTATTCATGGGAGCTGAGGGTCCAAGCGAGGAGCCTCTGGGCTTTGTAATATAATGCCAGGCCTCTTTATCAAATTTAACACTTTATTGGAAACAGCTTGTACACATGATTTAAGCACGGAGGGGAGGGGGGGCTGGAGGGTGGGGGCGGGGCAACAAGGACCCCTTGAGAAACCGCCCATCAAACTGAACTTCCCCCCCTTACACACACGCACACACACACACACAAAAACACACACACACAGACACACACATCCTCCCTTCACACACTAGCGGCACCGTCCCCAACTACACAAACACTGTGTTGCACACAGACACACACATCCTCCCTTCACACACTAGCGGCACCGTCCCCAACTACACAAACACTGTGTTTGCACGCACACCAGCACACACGTCAATGCTGCAACCGCTTCCTACACACACACACAATCCGTACACACAAATGGCCACACACAAACACACAAACACACACAAACGCACACACACCAACACTACCATACCCTTCCTACACCAACACAACCCAATACATGCCCTCTTCTTCACGGGAACTCAAAAGTGTGCATCCCCCCGCAAACAAGCGCACTCACACAAACACAACGCGGGCAGTCACGGCAATTGCATTCAAACGCAGACTGCGCTTCTATTCATAATTCTATCGTGCATCAAGCGCTTTTTTTATTTATTTTCTTCTTTTCCCTCCGTCTATTCGTCGCCCCTCGTCCCTCTTGCCCATCGTGTGGGTAATGCAACTCTGAGATTGGATGAGGCAGAGTTTTTTTCCTCCGAGGTCTTCTGAACACTTTTGTTGTTTGTTTTTCTCTCAGAAGAGCCGTGCGAGACGTGACAAATGGGCTTTCTGCCCCGTGGGCAGATTTAAGTGATAGGTTACTGAATGGGAGCACGCTCACCTCCCGCCTCATTTATGTACACCTAATACAACCAAATGGACGCTCGCGCACGTACGTGCACGCTCACGCTCGCCAAGACACACAGATAAGGGAGCGTGTGTTTGTGTCTGTGTGTGTTTTTGTGCGTGTCTGTGTGTGCTTGTCTGTGTAAGTGTTAGTGTGTACGTGTGTGCTTGCACGTGTGTGTGTTTGAGAGTGAGCAGATGAGGACACTTACACATAAAGTGTTTATATAATGTGTAGAAAAGACAAACTATAAAAATTGAGGCCCTCTTCTAAAATGGTATCTAATTATATAACATTTTTTGTCTTTTGTTTGTATGCTACATCGTGAATACATACAGATTATCTTTCACTAAAAGTGGCAAAACAATTCTACAAATCAGTTTTTTAGTCTTACCTCGTGTTTGCTGTTTTATTTCTGACACAGTCACCGCTGGCACTGTTTACAATTTTGTCTCACATATTGTCTGTATCAATGTGTTACAATGTGTGTAGTTTTAAATCATAACATAAACATAAAAAATGTGAAATTCAGAATATATAAAAAAGAATATTGCTGGCGATAATAAGGGGCGGCATAAGTTTCCATCCATAATCAATCTAGAAAACATAAAAATCAAAACCTTCTCCTTATAGCAAGATCTCTTTACAAGGATATGAACTCAATCTGAGTGCATTATAACCATACAACTGCATTCAATCCAGAAGTGTGGAGAGCAACTAAGTATGACGCATCACCCCTACTCACACCACATCAGTAAGGACAGCGGCCCGACTCCTGAGCGCCCCTGCAATAATATTCCAGGGCAGCCTTTAAGATGTCCTGTGGGGATGTTAAATAGAAACCATCAGTTGGCTGGCTAATGATTTAAAGGGACGGTCAGAGGTCGCACTCAGGCTATTAATGATTCCTTTTAACAAAAGGCGGTACACAGGATCTGTCCAATCAGGAAGAGGCAGGAAGTCACCTGGGGCCTGGAGAAGAAGATCCAGTTTGTCTGGTAAGGGTTAGGGTGAGGGAGAGCAGAGGCAGCTCTCTGTCGCTGCTTTGCTCCTTTGTTGTTATGCGGATGCGTGCTTGAGTGTGCATGTCTGCATTTTGTTGTCTGCGTGCATGGCTGGTGTGTGTGTGTGTGTGTGTGTGTGTGTGTGTGTGTGTGTGTGTGTGTGTGTGTGTGTGTGTGTGTGTGTGTGTGTGTGTGTGTGTGTGTGTGTGTGTGTGTGTGTGTATGTGTGTGTGTGTGTGTGTGTGTATTTGTGTGTGTGGTTTGGATTGGATTTGTGAATCCGTGTGTGTGTGTGTGTGTGTGTGTGTGTGTGTGTGTGTGTGTGTGTGTGTGTGTGTGTGTGTGTGTGTGTGTGCGTTTGTGTGCATGTGTGTGTGTTTGTGTGAGTGTGTGTGTGTATGTGTGTCCAAGTGTGTGTGTGTGTGTGTGTGTGTGTGTGTGTGTGTGTGTGTGTGTGTGTGTGTGTGTGTGTGTGTGTGTGTGTGTGTGTGTGTGTGTGTGTGTGTGTGTGTGTGTGTGTGTGTGTGTGTGTGTGTGTGTGTATGTGTTTCCATGTGTGTCCATGTGTGTGTGTGTGTGTGTGTGTGTGTGTGTGTGTGTGTGTGTGTGTGTGTGTGTGCGTGCAAATGTGCCTATGTGTGCATCAATGTGCATGGTTGCGTGTGTTTCGAAAGCTGTCTGTGCAGATTGCACTTACATGGAGCAGGTCAGTAAACTGCCTGTCAAGGTGTGTGGATGTATGCAGTCACTGAGGCGTTTGTGTCTGGATGTCTTTGTGGTGACTAGTCGAATCTGTGACGTTATGCATTACATATATGGGATTTGTGTGTGTGCATATGTTTAGTTTCCATGCCTTACTTCACATTAAAGGTACAGTTTATTTCAATAGTTTGAATGTATGATATTGATGATGACAATTGGCATTATTATATTAATTATATTATAATCAAAGTTAAAATGCAATTAATGATCATCATAAGAATTAATCATGTGAAAAGTGTTGTCTTTCTAATTTATTAAACAACAAAATTATGATTTAAATGTACATTCTCAGCCTATAGCATTATCTACATCTTAACAGTATACATGATTTATTTTGAAATGTAAAAAAGGTAGATGAAAGGTAGATGTAAAAGTTAGATTTGGGCTGTAGTTTAACATTCTATAGTTTGGTTGTGGGTTGCTCAGGGGTGCTTAAAGTATACGACTCTTACCCTACAACCTCTTAAATCAAAGTAAGATACCAATGATCATAAAACACTGGATATATATGCAGGAACCAACGTGCAGGTGCAGGGACCGATGCATTGTACAAATTGCTCAACGAGAACACTCACATCGTAAAATGACATTATATAGAAGGAATGAGAACGTAGGAATGCCAGGTGGTTAATGTGCAGGCTCAAAGCACCAGTACGTTTACAAAGACCTGATCAGCCGATACGCCCCACTGCCTCTGTGTTCTGTCAGAAGAGCTAACCACAGGTTTACCTTCAGCGGTGCTTCAGACAGTTTTTCCTTTCTTTGCTATGATAAACTTTGCCAAATTGACGTTTGCTGACCAAAAGCCCAACAACCTAGCGGACTTTATGGGTTAGGGCAGTGAGTGGCCTGCCGTATTTTTATAGTGTGAGCTGTCAGCTTGAAAGTAACAAGAAACGGCGTAGGCTATTTTAAAACAAAACGAAGGAAGTGGTGCCAAAAGCAGGATACGTTGAGCTGAAACGTATCGGAGTGATAGCTAACTTTCCGAAAGACGCAAGATAATATATTCATACATAAATACACTATTACAGTCCAACACGATTTAGCATTGTAGGGATTCAAATTCTTCTGGGGTAGGTTCCTATTAACTTAAGTCGAGGTTAACCTTAGGTATGACGAATTAGGGTAGACGGAGTAAAAGACAACATGCACGTGGATAGAGTCGCTGCGTAATAAAGGATGAAAGGGGAACGGTGACGCAGAACTCACATCAGCTAACATAACAATGAGGGCCTCGGGCCCCAGACGCAGCGCGTGAAAACCAAAGGGGTGCCGATGGAATATGAAGAACGGCAGCCCGCTGCCGCACATACTTCACAGGGAGGCTGCGGTGACATCGTGAATTTTATTCTATTACGTTCTATTTCCGTTGTTTCCGTCTGACAGACAAAAAAGCCGTCATCAGTCGCGGTGGAAAGTTAATTACAGGAGCCAAGCTGTTGAAGGGGTGGAGGAGAAGCTGTGTTTTTTTCTTCCGCTGGAATACTGGATACACACCGAAGTCTGGCAACGCCACCGAGCGTTGTCTGCCGTGATAAAATATGGACGGAAGTGCTGCTAGGCAAATCGTTTATCAGCCAGGTTGAGCGTGTGCGTGTTTAAAAAATGAAAGAGTGTGTTATCTGCATAGGTTGTGTGAGCTTTGGTTTGAGCGCAGCCCACACGCCCGCCCGTTTGTCGTGTATAAATGGCAGCATGGCGGTGGCTGTCGCAGCCTGTGGGACGTGATCAGTCAGACGTGCAGCCTGCGTTCAAGCGTTCCCCTCACCGCTACGGGGCGAATCTGCTCAAAACAATCAAGGCAGCTAACATTTTCGGTGGCACTTCCACTGCAGGTTTTGTGCACTTGTGTTGTGTTATTTTGGGGGGGGGGGGGGGTTCACCTCTAGACTTTTTTGGGGTTGTTTTGCATTTGTGTCTGTCTGTCGTTAGCCGTTGATTCACAGAAATAAACGCTGTGTTGGGTGGGCTTTTCGTTGTGGTTATTTTGTGTTAAGAATGAGTTTGATTTATGTGTGTTTTGATCTTTAAAGAAGGCCCTACTTCAACGGGTGGGAACGGAGTATTTAGCGCTGCATTCCTTTTTGCGCCTTATCTGTTTACCGCCTAAGCGCTAATGGTCTATTATACAAATTAAATCCGACATATTCCCTCAACCTGCAGGAAGGGGCCATTACGCGGCTGGCATGATCCAGCACGTCGGCGGCCTTTAAAAGAGAACCCTGCATGCTCACTTGACTCTCCCATTTCCCAATTTACCATAATGAGCTGGTTCAGGCTGTCAACCGGGCCCGGCTGAGGCAACTGTGATGACTGTCAATCCCTTTGTGTGGTTCTGTGTGTGTGTGTGTGTGTGTGTGTGTGTGTGTGTGTGTGTGTGTGTGTGTGTGTGTGTGTGTGTGTGTGTGTGTGTGTGTGTGTGTGTGTGTGTGTGTGTGTGTGTGTGTGTGTGTGTGTGTGTGTGTGTGCGTGTATGTTGATAGGTGCGTGTGCTTACTTATATGCATGTGTGTATACATCAATGTGTGTGTGTGTGTGTGTGTGAGAGTTTGTCTGTATGTGTGTGTGTGTGTATGCGTGTGTGCGTGTGTGTGTGTGTGTGTGTGTTACGAGTGGAAGAGTGGATGAGTGAAGGAGTGGATGGATGGATTGAGTGCAACAGAAGTTGGTGGTGGAGGTGTGGAAAGGTGGGAGGGGTGGAGGGGTGTGTGTGTGTGGGTGCTGGGGTGACCGCAGTGAAGAGAGAGAGAGAGAGAGAGAGAGAGAGAGAGAGAGAGAGAGAGAGAGAGAGAGAGAGAGAGAGAGAGAGAGATGAGAGAGAGAGAGAGAGAGAGAGAGAGAGAGAGAGAGAGAGAGAGAGAGAGAGAGAGAGAGTCTGCCTGAACCCTTGAGATGTTTGGTCTTAAGTGTGCATCAGTCACAACAGCTCTGGTTCACTTTTGACGTGAATCTCACGGCTGGCTCTCAATAGGATTACTCTGGAGACACGGATGGGGGAGACATGCCCTCGCTCACACAAGGGCTGTTTTGTTGGAGATCATATATTACGTTTTAAACACATGGGCTGGTATGTTAACAAGCGCATGGCGTGCCGCAAGACTCGAGAAACTCACCCGTTCGGTGTGATGGGTAATAAGTCGTTATGTCATTTTTAATACACTTGACATACCCTAATTGCTTTTTGCCTTCATTCCAACCGATCAAATCAACCAAATTCCCAATATGTACATGTCATTTCGGAGAAAGACAGAGACCGAGAGGGAGAGAGCGAGCCATAGAGGAGAGACCGAGAGCGTGGGCTATTAGCAGGTAACCACGGGAGAAGCCCTGGTAATGACGATCGGCCCTCATTCCTCCAGAGAGGGCCTGGGCAGACGACGGCGTCCAGCCCCTGTCTTCACGGGGGAAGATACGGAGAGGGAACTTAGGTGTTTGATGGTGCGTTTAATCCACACAGGAATACATTAATATGATAGTCAGCGGAGCGGCGCAGACCCCCCCCCCCCCCCCCCCCTCAAGTAAGGTTCTCTCATTAGTATGTTTCTCTAGTTCTTTTTTTAATTATTCAACAAAAGAAAAGCGTGGAGCCCGTCGTGACAGATGTACCAGGCGGTGTCAAGGAGGACTGATTTGAATTTGAATTGTGCATAAAAACACAGCGTGATTATGCAGAGACCCATTTGTTTATGTGAATGCGATCGGCGCTCCCTTAATGAGAATCGTCTGGGAAACAGGAGTCAAGCAGAGCAGCGACATATATATCAACGGCGTTGTTCTATTTACGGACAATAAAATGACCGTTCATTCGTACCAACATTGTTTGGTTGGCGATAAAGCATTCCTTAAGCTGAAGACGGGTGAATGTTTTGTTTACATCAAACACCAGGGAGACACCACAGCAGACGTCTTCATTACAGATTCATCCGTGTGTGCAACATGCAGAGCGAGAGGGCAGATCGTGGTGGGATAGACCAGGTCTACCACACACACACACACACACGCACACGCACGCACGCACGCACGCACGCACGCACGCACGCACGCACGCACGCACACACGCACGCACACACACACACACACACACACACACACACACACACACACACACACACACACACACACACACACACACACACACACACACACACACACACACACACACACACCTATGGCTGCCCTGCAGCTTCAAAGGCATACCATTTGGACTGTGCAATCCCTCGTAGCGGCTCCGCACCGGTGAGAGTCATCAGCGAATCATCATCTCGCTGGGCTATTATCGCCGTTTTCCATTGTCACAACTGGTTGGAGGAAGGCTTTCATCCCGGGTGTACGCCAGCGTTAACACCTGATCCTGATGCACACTGGGGTATTGTCTGGTCTAGTGGGGGGGCTGTCTGACGTCACATGCTTAAAACAACAGAGAGGAGTGACTGTGCTGCTGCACGATTAACACACTTTTAGAAAGGGGTCTGCATTGAGGTGGAACCATTTTGGATGACTTAAGAAAGATGTTTTTTTGTATGTTTGTGTGTGTGTATGAGCATGTGTTCCTGCTTGTGTTATGTATTTATCTATAGTTATGTGAACCTTTCTGTGGCTTATATTGTGACATGTATATTAACTTATCTTGTTCTACCTTGTATACTATAATTCAACTTATTCTGATTTTTCTGACACAGTTGCAGTCAGGAGTTGATAATTCACTCATCGTTGATGAGTGAAAAAAACACGAAGCAGGCCCTTTTCAAATCTTTATTGCTCCATACAGTTCACTTGCTGTCGCAACCCAAGTGTAAAAACATAATGCACCAGATCAACTGACGCCGTCTCCCAACTGCTAATTGTGTGAGACGAGCATAGGGTTAAAATTAACATTGTTTATTTTTTTTTATTCTTTGCCGGTCTCTTTTGACATCCTTCTTTGAACAGCCAGCTGTAATGTGGTTGAACAGCGGTGCTGGGAAGCACCACGCACATCAAAATACAGGTGCGGGGTCGGGAGGACGAGCCCTGCACCTTGTGGGCGAGCGGGGGCTGATGTGTGGTTGACAGGTGGCGTGACAGTGATTGTTGCGTCAATTCATTATTGAACCTGGCACGGGATCAATCGCTTTTGCTCGCACCGCCGCCAAAGTCCCCGCAAAAAGGACGGGGCGATCCAATTTCTGACTGGCAGCGCATTGAAACGGTAACCTATGACAATATTAATCACTACCACAACAGCAGGATAATTCCCACATGTAATTAGTCTACATTTTAATTCATAGGAAAAAACTCACACTTTTCTAAACTTGGTTAATTATGTACTTACACTTAATTAGAGTGCCCCCCCCCCCAACCCCACCCTCCTCCACCGTCCCCACCTTCAGCCCCCACCCCCCCTCTTGATTTGTTTTCAGTGCCGCATATGGAAGAAAACATATTTATTTGGATGGGGGAATGGGGTCGGGGAAAGGGGGGAGGGGCTCCACCTGGGGAAGGAGTAGCGAGGGGGGGGGTCTCTGTTGAGTTGCGGCATGGCGTCTGGTAGGAATTTACTGGATTAGCTCACGCACAAAATGTGAGACAAACCACATTGTCAATCACCCCCGGGGCAGCAGCGAGAGAGGGAAGAGCTGTCAATCAAAAGAGGAGGGGGTCCTCAATCGTCCCATTCACATGGACACCCCCCCACACACACACACACACACACACACACACACACACACACACACACACACACACACACACACACACACACACACACACACACACACACACACACACACACAAACACACAAACCCCCGCTGACTGCTCTTTGACATGTTACCATGCTGGGGCCACAAGGATGGGTAATAGGAGAGAGAGAGAGAGAGAGAGAGAGAGAGAGAGAGAGAGAGAGAGAGAGAGAGAGAGAGAGAGAGAGAGAGAGAGAGAAGAGAGAGAGAGAGAGAGAGAGAGAGAGAGAGAAGAGAGAGAGAGGAGAGGAGAGAGAGAGAGAGAGAGAGAGAGAGAGAGAGAGAGAGAGAGGGAGAGAGGGAGAGAGAGAGAGAATGAAGTAAGAAAACACAGGCTCTCAGATCTTCTCTCTATCTTTCCGTGTCTGTCTGTCCTCAATTTCTGGAGCTTGAAGTGTAGGGTGGGGGTGTGGGGGTTTTGGGGGGGGGGGGGGGGGGGACATGGGCTTAAAAGGTAATGACAGCGTTTGTCGGCAGACGTTGCCATAGCTTCGAGGAGGGGGTAACTGTGAAAAAGAGTTGTGGAAACTCGTAAGGAGCAACAATGATAAGGGGGGTACTGGGGTGAGGAGGGGTTGCGGGGGGGGTTGTCGGGGGGTGAGCATCCCTGAGATCACGTTGCCGAGCGCTCAAAGCTATTCACAGTTTCGGTGTGCGCATGGCTTTCATTTTGACAGATCTGTAATATTTGGTTGCATCCCCACGAAAAACACACAGAGACACACTCCGAGACTCATCTGTTTTCCCCCCTCCTGAAATGCACGAGGAAATCCACCCCGCGCTCATCAATAAAAACACAACAACACAATACACGACGGCAGGAATGACGTCGGCCCCAATCATGCTCGGTAAAGAAGCAGGCAGAAATGGAGTAATCTACCCAGGAGAAAATGGCTTCATCCTCCAAAGAGGACCCGACGCGTAGGAAAGAATGAATAAGCCGTTACTCCTGCTGTTTGTCGTCTTCTCTCTCTCTCTGCCACTCTCTCTGCCACTCTCTCTGTCTCTCTCTCTCTCTCTCTCTCTCTCTCTCTCTCTCTCTCTCTCTCTCTCTCTCTCTCTCTCTCTCTCTCTCTCTCTCTCTCTCTCTCTCTCTCTCTCTCTCTCTCTCTCTCTCTCTCTCTCTGCTCTCTCTCTCTCTCTCTCTCTCTCTCTCTCTCTCTCTCTCTCTCTCGCTCTCGCTCTCGCTCGCTCCCTGCTTGTTTGGTATTCCGTGGCGGGCGCCGGGCTGCGAGAGAGGAACCAGGAGTCATTGGTCTTTTGGCGGTGGCCCTGACACCACGTGCCCCCGAGTGTGGACTCCTCTGCCTCTGCGATCTGATCAGCATCTTTATAGTTTGTCAGCCTCGGGGTTCAATTTTGGCTTGGATGCTTTTACAAATGAACGCAATCACTGGTGAGCCCTCGCATCCTGATTGCATCGCGAGGAAGCCCGGGTGTTCGGCGGCGGCGAGCGGAAGGCGAGAAGAGAGAGGGGAGAGAGAGAGATGAGAGAGAGAGAGAGAGAGAGAGAGAGAGAGAGAGAGAGAGAGAGAGAGAGAGAGAGAGAGAGAGAGAGAGAGAGAGAGAGAGAGAGAGTGAGAGTGAGAGAGCAAAGTTTAGTGGATTACCGTGTCACTTGAGGATGGAGCACAGACACGCAAAGGCCGACCACGGTGGCAACGATGGGGTTGACAGTTAGGCAGAGTCTGGCGTGACCGTGTAACCCTCCCCCCCCCCCCACCCTCTGACACCACCCTTCTCCTCTCACCACCACCAACACCCCCACCTCCGGCCCGCCGCTCCTTCCCCCCCTCCCCTCCCGGACTATTGGCACTCGCCGCCGTGTACTCTGTCTTATTCCGCTAAAATAATATAATTGTCTCCCGCCTTATTGCTTGTAAAGCCATCTTGTGTCCGCGGGCCATGTGTGTGATCAATGTAGTCGCTAACAGAATCAATTCTTCCTGGAATACCTCGCGTCTGCGAGATGATCCCGGGAGGGGGCTGCGGCGGCGGGGAGAAGGAGATACCGTGGTACCCTGGATTAGTTTAGAGACTTGGACCCTCCTGTGCATGCACACACAAACACACACACACACGCACACACACGCACGCACACACACACACACACACACACACACACACACACACACACACACACACACACACACACACACACACACACACACACACACACACACACACACACACTAACACACATGATACTGTGGCATGGGGCCCAGTTCATCATGTTGTTCTGTGAGTATGTGTATGTGTGTGTGTTTGTGTTTTTGTGTGTGTGTGTGTGTGTGTGTGTGTATGTGTGTGTGTGTGTGTGTGTGTGTGTGTGTGTGTGTGTGTGTGTGTGTGTGTGTGTG
>OLKM01000194.1:53951-81451 GCA_900291075.1 Melanogrammus aeglefinus
GTGTGTGTGTGTGTGTGTGTGTGTGTGTGTGTGTGTGTGTGTGTGTGTGTGTGTGTGTGTGTGTGTGTGTGTGTGTGTATGTGTGTGTGTGTGTGACTCAGTTTGTATACGCGTGTGAATTCACAGAACACAGTGTGGCATAAGCATTATTTAACTTGTGGAATTATGTGGAGCTGTGTGTGTGTTTGTGTGTGTGCGCGCACGCTTGTGTGTTTGCGTGTGTGCGTTTGTCTGTCTGTTTATGTGTGCGTGTGTACATGCATGTGCGTGTGTTTAGATATATGTTTGACCCCTAATCAGGTTTCTGAAATGTTTGATGTGGGGCACAGCGCACTATTAATCACAGGCCTGTATGGGGCTCCAGTGACGCAGCTATTTCCATTAACGAGCTCACTTCAAGCGGCGGGAAACCCAGCTCCACCCTGTAGGTTACGGCGGGCATGATGGACAGGTCGCTTCTTTGTTGTTTACCAGCAGAGACGAGAGAGACGACAAACCAGACCACAGAAAGACACATGGAGAGAGACAGAAAGATAGCTCACACAGGGGAATTCCCCCGGTTTCCTTTTGGTTGCTACAGGGCAAAACACAAGCGGTCAAGGAAAAAATAAATAAGGATTCCATGCCTTCCTTTATCTTGATCACCTATGTTTTGCACTTTGGACAAAAGGAAACGGTATATATGAAATGCAGAAAAATTAACGGAACACGATTTTGGTGTTAATAATGTTCTGATTAAATGCATTGATAGGTTAACAGGTTTTAAAGCAGCAAACCCAAAATAACACATTCCACAGACAAGACACAACGTATATTTTTAACAAATTATATCCATGTGTCTGCATAGACTTTCAATGTGGCTGTCAGAGTTCAGTCTAAGCTATAGTGCATCGTAGCTGAGGTTGTACAACTTTCCACATGTGTCTAAAGCTGATCAATCAGCGGACATTTCATCACGGCACTTCATCGGCCCTGCATGCACGGGGCTCGTGGATCGCGGTTTCGTAGCGGCCTGCGGATGAAGGGGTGTCTGGATTATGTTTACTCAATGGATTAGTACTCCTGGCGAATGGTCAATGTCCCGATGGGACATTAAAAGGAAAGCAAAGGATCATGGGAAGGGTTGTTTTGACTTGTCCAAGAAGTGTCCCGAAGAAGTGAATGTGGATGTAAGAGGGGTCGAGGGAATTAATGACACATACATACACACACACACACACACACACACACACACACACACACACACACACACACACACACACACACACACACACACACACACACACACACACACACACACACACACACACACACACACACACACACACACACACACACACACACACACACACAGAGAGAGAGAGAGAGACAGAGAGACAGAGAGACAGAGAAAAAAAAAAGTAATATTAATTTTAATGTTGTGCCATTTGTGCCATTTATCTTAATTAATTTTATCGTTCAACACTTAGCAATACAAAGCAATACATTGTATTACTTTTTGTTAAAATAGATCTGTGTTTTCGGTCTGGTTTATGGTTGCTATGATACTACTTCATTCATAAGGTCACTCTCTAATGTAAAAAGACAATTCTCATTCAAGGAGGTAGTAGTTTATGATCAGGCAGTAGGTACAGGTGTATTTACAACCCCAAGCACGTCCCGCCTCCCAATATGCACACTAAAGTTCCATACTATTGAATTAGCAGAACACCTGTGTGTGTGTGTGTGTGTGTGTGTGTGTGTGTGTGTGTGTGTGTGTGTGTGTGTGTGTGTGTGTGTGTGTGTGTGTGTGTGCGTGTGTGCGTGTGTGCGCGTGTGCGCGTGTGTGCGTGTGTGCGTGCGTGCGTGCGCGTGTGCGTGTGCGTGTGCGTGTGCGTGTGTGTGTGTGTGTGTGTGTGTGTGTGTGTGTGTTTGTGTGTCGAGGGGGGGTCGGGGGAGGCGATACCTGTTTCTCACTGTGGCATCTGGCGCTAGGCTGTATTTATAAAAGCTCCCAATGAAACACTTGCACAAAGAATATCAACCCGGAAGCAATATTTTTTCTGCAAGCAGACACTAGTTCAAAGACTTGTATTTTTTCTTTCTCCCCTCCCCCGCATCCATCCCTTACTTACTGTGCTGGCATCTAGTCAATTTCCAATTTGCTTAGACTTTTACATGACATTTTACTGACTTTGTTGTAACGTCGGAGCCCGGGGGCCAGTGGGTCATATACGATTATGTGCAGCAAATGACAAGCATGCGATATACACAAAAGCTAGGTTTAATTGTGTTAATAAGCATAACATGACAAAATAATGTATGGGTCAACTGCATAATTGCATCTGTTTGGCCATTGGCTTTGTAGTGCATTTGCAGGACGCATGTTTAGAGAAGTAGAGACTTTTATGTTGTTTCCCCCCTTTCTATGTCGCTGAATAATTGAAGTGGCGGGACGTATTTCGACCATAACTGGTAGACTGGTAAAACATTTTCTGCAAATACATTACAACGTAGGAGTAAAAGGAAATGTCTGATGTGTCGTTGGGAGTGAGCAAAAACGCAACTTAAGAGTCCAATTTCCTCCCGTGTCATTTTCTATCGCCGCAGAAGTCAGGTATGGAGCGCGCCCAGCAGAGAGGCTTTTGTCGACCTGACTCAAGCGTCGCTGGTTCTCCTGGCCGTGTGTAAAGCTGACATCTAGTTTCCTGAATGAAGTCATTTCCTCCACAGACGAGTTTTGCACAAACACAGGGCTAATATCCGCAGAGGTCCCACCCCCCATACCCCCGTCCCCCCTCTGTCTTTCAACCCGAACGCCCCTCCAAACCCCCCCCCCCCCCCACCCCCACCCCCTGCTCAAGAGGATACGGCTAAAGGCAGACATTCCTGCAAATTAAATTTCATTCCCTTTATTGTGGGGCATAAATAGAGAGAGTCAGTCACCATGGTTAACTCTGAAGGCATATTACGTTAACTAGAGTTTTATCAGTCGTTCCCCGTGCCATTATTCACGACAATAACAATTTTGGGTGGGTGCGCGCCATGCGCCGGCCCTCTCTTTGTGTCTGCGAGCCACCGCCGAGCGAAGGCAAGGCTACTTATTATGAAAAACAGTACAATGATGAATGCGTTAGAGTGGTCCAAACTTAATCTAAACTGCATTACATGTTGTTTTGAATATACCGCCCTGCGCGGCACCCCATCTTTAATGTACTATCAAGTGCGCGGCAACGGCAGAATTGCTTTAGTGTCAGAACATTTCCCAAGCAGTGGCAGGAGAGGCTTTAAAACACTGTCTGTGAGAAATACAAAATTTATGAATACCCACCACCCCTACCCCCAGCCTACACCCTCCACCACCACCACCACCAGCTCACATCCCCCGCATGATTTATGTGAAATAATAATACACTATTTAATGCTTAAACATAGCTAGGAGCGATCTGTGGCTATCAAGATGTACAATGGAGTAATGGCGCTGGAAGACGAATCACCTCGTGGACTTGTGATGCTTGTTTAAAGGTGCTCAGGCAGATATATTAAACTATATGTAATTGTACACTAACTCTGTGCTGTAGGCTGAGGCTGAGGCGGACACACACAGGAGGAGGGCCTGGTCAGGATGCAGATGGAGTGGTGTAATCAATTTGACTCAGGCATCAGCATTCACCGCAGCGGGCGAGAGATATATGTATGTATATAGGGAGAGGGAGAGAGAGGGAGAGAGAGAGAGGGGGAGAGAGATGGAGAGAAGGCAGGCATGGAGACAGGTCCTGAGATGGAATGGAGTGTAATCTCGTTTGGAGTTTGGGTCTTAAATCATTGTTTTTTTCCCCCTCCTTTTTTTTCCATAACCCTGTGTATAAATAATCTAGTAAGTATAAAAAATATATATATAGTTGAATGTAGTAGAGCCAATAACATGATGTCAAAACGGAATGGAAAAATTGAATATTAAATAGAACATGAGGTCAACAAAAAATGAAAACCTCATCAGCCACATTGAAGCATTGCTGTGTATCAATCTGGAATTCTACAAACGTGTAGAAGTGTGGTCTCTATACTGTAATCTACAGCATTAGTACAGTGCATTCATTCTACCATGAAACACCTGGTGGGTCAGCTATCAGGAAGTGTCAGACACCACGGTTTTCCCTGAGCAGGTTGCCATTGCCATGGCTGATGTATGATTGGCTGATGGCCTTGTTTGATTTGACTAAACGCTGAAGAAGACCAAACTGTTCAGACCGGATGATTGGAGGCCTTGGCTTTGCCCCCATCAGCAGGTATACGGTAAACAAACAGAGTAATTATAATGTTAAATGGGAGTCAGTGTGGGATGTGGCTGGCTCGCCCAGGATGTGCCGGGGAGACGGGAACAACAGGCGTTCCCGTAAGCTGCCTCTCGTTTTGTTCGAATCCAACCAACCCCTGTCTCCAGGACCTAGCCATGCCAGGAAGAACACACACATTCACACACGCACACAAACACACAAATAAATACACTCACACACACATTCACAAATGTGCACACAAACACATACACACGCACATACACTTACTGTACATGTGCAGACAAACACACACACATACACACACACACACACACACACAATCCCATACTGGCATGCAGGTGCGAGTGCAAATCCCCTCATACATACAAAAACACACAGGCGTGCAAACTCTCTCTCTATTGCTCTCTCTCTACCTTTCCCACACACATTCACACACATAATCAGACACACACACACACGCACACACACACACACACACACACACACACACACACACACACACACACACACACACACACACACACACACACACACACACACACACACACACACACACACACACACACACACACAGACCGCAAGTCCCCTCCCACCTCCATCCTGGTGTGTTTCACATACAATTATTGCTACGGTGATCCACAGGTGTTGAATTCTTCTGGCAAGCCATAAAACATGATATGCATGATTTGTGCAGTCAGCCAGGTCTATAATTTCATTCTCCTTTTCTTTCATTTTCCCTTCCTGGGCCACACGATCCATTCCCCTGCTTTATGAGAGCACAGACACCCACCCAGAGACTTTCATGAAGATTACATGCCCTGTGCCATGGGGGGTCTGACAACCCAACAAGCCGTAAGAGCCTTGTCCAACCCCAAAAAATTATTTATATATATATATATATATATATAATATATATATATATATATATATATATATATATATATATATATATATATATATATAATATATATATCTGTGTATGTATATATATATATATATATATATATATATTATATATATAAATATATATATTAATATATATAATATATATAAATATATTTATATACTTTATTTGAATATAGGTCTGAATATTTGAAAATGCTTGAGGTGAAACTACCAGATTTACAGTACATTCCCAGAATCTTTTTCTTTTCCTGATCCAAAATAGAAGACCACATTTATGATAAAATACAGAAAATCTACTTTTTGTGTGTGTGTGTGTGTGTGTGAGAGATCTATCTTTGGTATTGTTATCAACTATTTCAAAGATATACCACATTTTCTTCATGAATATATATTCCATCATTGTCTCAACCCTGCTCTCACTGCGCAGAGTAAGAGATCTGATCTAATGTTGGAGTTGGGTAAAATAAATAACATCCTCGCCTCACATACGTTCCTCACATGTGAAGCATGTTCACTTGTGCGCCCGTCATGGCAAATAGTTGTTGTTTGATTGCATTTCTTTCTTTGCCTCCCCTTGAGCTCACTTTCAAAGAGGGATGCTTCCCCCTCCTGGCTGCTTCTAAAAAAGCCCAAAGAAACCTTTATGCAACTTTCTTGGTATAATATGCGTGCGTGTGTGTGTGTGTGTGTGTGTGTGTGTGTGTGTGTGTGTGTGTGTGTGTGTGTGTGTGTGTGTGTGTGTGTGTGTGTGTGTGTGTGTGTGTGTGTGTGTGTGTGTGTGTGTGTGTGTGTGTGACCGGTGTAAAAACAATGTTCAAAAGCCGAGGCCTGTGTATGACATTGTACAGATGTAATGTAATGACACATGTGTATGCGAGATATACAACATTGTTGAATGGAATGCTTTTTGCTGTGCTCGTTTTTTTTAACGGTCAACATTCATGCTCTTCAACTTTGATACTCTCAAGCTGAAACTTATCATACGGAAACTGGATTATTGATTTTGAACCTTCACCTATAGGCAAGCGTGTGAGCTGGTCCAAAGTAACCCGAGAGGCGTTCACATGTCATTGAGACTGAGCGTAAGGTCATGAGAAAGAGATTATTAGCTGTCAAACGACTGAAATGACGTCCAAAAGTGTGTCTGTCTGGTCTTGCTTTGCAAAGGGTTGAATGACACCGTCCTTCTGTCTTGTGGCTGTCAAGGCAGTAGACCTACTAAATTAAAAAAAATATATAGATATTATTTAAATTCCATGCCAAAATGTACCGCATGTTATCGTCAAACTAAATGTGAACAATTCACAACAATATTTTGATCATGTCACCAGAGTATATGTTCTCATTATCGGAATTGCTGCGTGACTGTTTAATTTAACATATATATCATTGGTGGGTTCTTACCCACAATGCCCTGCTATTCCCCTTCATGACAGATGATCAGATATTAGACCGAGTTTTTTTTCAGAGATCAGATAGATATCTGACTTGATGTCAGAGAATGAATGAGAGGGGGTGAATCTGACCAACGTTGCTAGTTTGACCAATGCGTCCACACCCCTGTCACTAGTAAAAGGATGGAGGGGGTGTGCTACAGGGGGGGGAGGTGAGCAAGAATGGTTGTGGAGTGGAGGTTGGACGGAGGAGGGGGGTATGTGTGTGGAGGGAGGTGGGGAGGAGAAGGAGGGATGGTGGGGTTAGGGCGGGGGGGGGGGGGGGGGGGGGGGGGGTTGAAAGCATCAAGCCTAGCAGATCAAAGAAAATAACATGGGAGAGGATATGAGTGCTTTGAGAAGTAATATAGGCAAGATAGCATCTGTTTTCCGTAGCATGCGGGGGGATTGAAGACAAGCGCAGGAAAGAGACAGTGTAGAGACGGGGCCCCCCCGTTTAGCCCCGGATAAGAGCAAACACAAATGGGTTATTAAGAAACCCTCAATGTAATATCTAGCCCACATTAAAGTGTGCTTACTAAAGACAACTCAATAAATGACTGGGTAAATAAGCATCCGTTTGGGGGGGGATATTGATATTTATTGAAGTATCAGTGAGGTACTTATGTAATTATTGGATTACTTTAGTAACTCGCGAAACATACTAAATGGCAAACTGCTAAACACACCTTTGAAGCGTTTTGCTCAGACACATCTCCAGGAAATCTTAGAAAAACATGCTTTGAAGCACATTTGCAGTTACTTGTATTTTGTAAACCTCCGCTGTGTAGAATATCCCTCACTGCCTAGATTTAAAGTGGACATTGTGCTTGTTTAAGCTTTATTTCAACTAGGCTCTTTTTCAGTACCAACAAACATACCAACAAAAAAATACCCAACCCAACCTAACTCATCAGAATAAGTCCACACTATATATTATATATTATATTATTATATAATATATATAATATATATATATATATATATATATATATATATATATATATAATATATATTATATAATATAAATATATAATATATATAAAATAAAGCTTGTTTAATTTGTTTAAGATGTTGTATCTTCAGAAAATGTTGGTGAGTTAAGGATTCAAAACCCATGCCGGGCACTGATCCCATAGTATGTTTTGAAGATGATTTCCTTGTACTCAATACTATATGAAAGGTATTCGTTGGTCCCGCTTCCATACAAGTCTCTTGAAGATTGAATGATGTCTTTTCTGATCCGTGTGGCGCGAGGCCACACTGAGTCCAGATTCTGCCCTTCAATTCTTTCTCTCTCTCCCTCTTTCATCCCGTTTTTCTTGCTTTGGGTCTCTCCCTCCCCCCCTCTCTTTCTCTCCCCCCCTTTCTCTCCCCCTCTCTCTCTATCTCCTTCCTCTCTTTCCCTCTCTCTACCCCTCTTATTTATTGTAGGTCCAGTGGGGTGTGCTACAAAGCCATTACCCGCACATATGTACCTTTTTGAATAATCAATAAATAATTATTTTATTATTTAATAGGATCTTTGGGGAAAGGAAATGGGTTTCATTACATAAATCCATCACGCGTGATGAATGGGCATATACTTGTAAAGTTGCATAGTCAGGTGGGTGGGGGGACAGAGAGAGGAGGGGGGGGGGGGGGGGACAGGCCTGTACAAGGATACCTGTGAATAGTTGAGTCCCCCCCGCCCCCCCCCCCCAAACCCTCCCACCCCTTATTCAAGGCTGTAAATATGACGTTAGTGTCTCTTTGGGTCTTTCAACCAGAGCGCATTGGGGACGCGGTAAAGGGGGGGGATTGTAAATCCAGAGGGACTCATTAACCTTCGGCCATCGCCAATCCTGGCCCTCTGCGTCAGACTCCCTCCATACTGAACACCCCCCCTCCCCCACAAGCAGTGGACCGGTATAGATATATATAAATATATATATATATAAAACAACCACCACTACGGCTACAGCCCGGGCCGAGGCGCTGCAGACGTCCAATTCCAAATGAGTTATTAACGGAATCTTTTGAATGGATGGAAAAAAGTGTTGGCCGGCCATTTAGCGTCATAAAGGGCCGGGCAGGGCCAGGCGACGCAGGCCTCCCAGGGACAGGAGGCAATACCATTACAATCAAATCTGAGATGGAAGAGGGATTGAGCTGTCCACTCTGAATTTTTATATTGTCGGGGTGGGGAGGAGGAGGAGGAGTAGGGGGAGGAGGAGGAAGGGGAGGAGGATGAGGGGAGGAGGATTGAGGGGGGGGGGGAAGGCCAGGGAGGAAATAACGCCAGCCTGGAGTGCATTAACCCCTGGCTGAGTAAGGGTGGCCGAGAGAGAGAGAGAGGGAGGG
Source organism: Melanogrammus aeglefinus (assembly GCA_900291075.1). Classification (NCBI taxonomy): domain Eukaryota; kingdom Metazoa; phylum Chordata; class Actinopteri; order Gadiformes; family Gadidae; genus Melanogrammus; species Melanogrammus aeglefinus. Next base: position 62,911 of record OLKM01000194.1, read on the forward strand.
GGGGGGGGGGTGTGCAAAGAGGAGGTGGGAGGAGAGGGAAGGGGGGAGAGCTTAGCAGATACTTGGACTAAGAGATAGAAAAAAACATACAAGTAAAGGGATTCAACAGAAAGGGACAGGGGGAGAGAGAGAGAGAGAGAGAGAGAGAGAGAGAGAGGAGAGAGAGAGAGAGAAGAGAGAGAGAGAGAGCAGAGAGAGAGAGAGAGAGAAGAGAGGAGAAGAGAGAGAGAGAGAAGAGAGTGTAAGTGTGTGGGTGGGGGGGGGGGTGAAAGAAGAAGAGGTTTTGGAAGGGATATTATTATAAGGGAAATTATAACCTAGATGACAGCCAGACCAGGTTGGATAGATGAGGGGACAGAGAGAAGTCATTTTACAACCGAGAGAATTGCATGTGTTGTGAAAAACATAGAGAGGCCGAGAGATGGATATGAGACTTTCTACTAAATTGGACCAGAGTAAACCATGGATTCTTTGTCACAGGTTGTGGGAGAGAAAGGCCACACACAATAAACCCTTCTACTTAACCAAACCTATCCATAAACGATATTATATTTTCTCTAATTTCGAGTCTAAGATAATACAATATGCAGCAAAAATCTACACAATTAAATATATCCTTCGGATCATCAACAGTCGACGTTTCCTTTACTGACGCTAAGCCTAATCTTTTCCACACTGCTCCTTTCCTCCTGCTTGACCACTAACTGCTAATGTTCGTCTCCTCGACAGGATATAACAATGAATGAGCAACCGGAATGAGGCTGTAAAAAGTTTTATAACGCAGCCTGGTCAACTAGTTAGACCTGTATGGTTGACGTATGGGAACGCGCCATGGCTCTGTCATCACAATCAATTGACTTTTAGCACACACCTGCTGCTTCTAAGCCGAAATGAGCAAGTACAAGTATGTTTTTTTGACGAATTATTCAAAACAAAATGGACCATTCAAATGAGGTAAGATTATGGCTGTAGATCACCTGCATAAACATGCGCATGTATGCACCAAGTGAAATGCTGTTGCCGGCATAGGCTGTTATTTTGGATCGTATAACGGAGTATACGTATTTAAGAACAATAAATACAACGAATACTATACTTTGTAAAGATGGAAAAGATAGAAACATGGAAAGTACATTACGATGATGGAATAAAGACGCACGCCCGACAGCGATCGAACCGACCAATGGTAGGACAGGTCAGAGTTCGGCTTGAGCGGAAGTTGTTGGCCGCTGCCGCTGCTGTAGCGAGTGAAGTGCTGCTGGTTGCTTTGAGCGAACACATTCTCTCGTGTTTTGAGAGCTTTGTGATGAACTGATAAACATGGATGACTTCGGTTCGGGGGATCGATGAGCTCTGACGTTCGGCGATATGACATTTGAGGCGATCGCCTCTGCAGAAGAGGATACGTGACTATAAAGAAACCCCGGAAGTGCTGTTGAAGGTAGCCTCGCTGTCTCAGTCCTGAGGACAACACCGCGTTAATACTAAAGCTATTTAAAAAAAAGAGTATACCCACCGATCAGGAAGTGTCGCTTATTGAATAGAAGACAGCAATCTATTGAAGCAGAATGTGAAATTGCAATGTTATCAGGTTGTGGAGAGTTGTAAGAGTCGGTATCCACTAGCCTGGCTAACGTTACTTAGCAACCTCATAAGCTGACGCTGCAGCTGCCAAACGTCTTGGGCTGATCCTGGAACCTGAATCAAATGCTTCATGGACCTATTGTGTATATATTCCAATAAAACGATGACAAGTCAATAGTGTTTCCACGCCATATCGATACAGGGGCATACATGCACCGCAAAAGGACTCTCAGTTGTATAGTCATTATTTATTGGCCTTTAATTAACCCTTTTTTAAATATATATATATATATATATATAATATAATCTATTTTTTCTATTGTGAGTCCACTGACGTTACATAAACTATGTTTTTACCATCTTTAAATTTAGGGCATTTAGCAGACGCTTTTATCCAAAGCGACTTACATCAGTTAATAAACACATTGACACACAGACGGCAGAGTCAACCATGCAAGGCGACAGCCAGCTCGTCAGGAGCAGTTAGGGATAAGTGTCTTGCTCAGGGACACATCAACACTCCGCAAGGAGGAGCTGGGGATCGATCTAGCAACCTACCTCCTAAGCCGACCATTACCACAACAAGCATGTCGATATGCCTCTAAACCTACTCGACATAACGCCACAACAATCCTATTCATCCACACGTTGGTTTGGTTTCCTCCCCTCACGCCCCCCAGCCCCCTGCCGCTGCGGAGACGATGAGTGGCATCGGCAAGTTCAGCCTGATCGGCTACAACGGCTCGCGGAAGCATCTCTCCATCTCCATCCCCTCCTCTAACGAGGTCATGTCCCCCCACATCAAGTCGGTGGAGGAGCTGAGGGTGCTGGGCATCAACCTCAGCAACTTCAGTGCCCCCACGCAGTTCTTCATCTGCGTGGCGGGGGTCTTCGTCTTCTACCTGATCTATGGATACCTCCAGGTAGGGAAGGAACACACAACACGGGCCATGTTGCAATGCATGACAGAGTACCCTTTTTTAAGCATTTGTAAAGTGAAGTATTAGGAAGAGCTGCATGTTGTTTCGTGGTTTCTTGCAGGGCTGTGGTTTATGTGGGTATGAATCTATATATTTGCCAATATCACCATATCCATATGAGTATTGTCATAGCCCAGTTTGTAAACATTGTGCAGGAGATGGCTGGCTTATAAACAATGGATAGTCAATGATTTTGTATGAAAAATGTCCTAATGGTCTTGTTGGTATTGTTGTTGTGTACAAACAGGATTTCTATTGAGTCTAAGCCATGGGTGAATTACCATCACTTATTGTCATGCAGTCCACGCAGATGGTTACTGTTACATTGGCCACAGTGAACATGGGGGGACCAAAAAGAGACTTGGAACCACTGTCGTAGACTGTTGTCCCTGTGTGTGTTTGTGTGCCAGAGAGAGAATGCGATGGAGCATCGAACCGTATGTTTCACGAGATTCATACCCACACGGCATGTCTTGTCTCATCCCCAGGAGCTAATATTTTCCGTAGAGGGCTTCAGGCCCTTTGGCTGGTACCTCACCCTGGTGCAGTTTGGGTTCTACTCCATGTTTGGACTGGTGGAGCTCCAGCTCACACAGGACAAACGCAGACGGTAAGGTTTGTGAATTCAAATGCTTACGGCCTTACTGTAGACTTTTATTATGCTAGGTTATAGTACGCCCTATGTCCCGTTCAATGTCTAACGCACCTTTATTGACCAAGGGTTCATACACTACGCTCTGCACAAGGTGTCTCAGCAATTATTATAGCTTAAGTTGTGCTCAATGTAGAACTTTTATTTGTTTTTACTCTGTTTTCTTTATCAACTTAAATTGTTGACCTTGTTATTTTAGCCTCTCCTCTAAACTGGTCAAATCTCATTTTGAATGAGTCAACAATAATCTTTGTTTTTTGGTTCATTTTGTTGTTGTTTATTCTACAATATCTTAACAGGATACCTGGGAAGACGTACATGATCATCGCATTTCTAACAGTGGGGACCATGGGTCTTTCCAATACCTCTCTGGGCTACTTGAACTACCCCACCCAGGTCATCTTCAAGTGCTGCAAACTCATTCCAGTCATGATCGGTGGAGTTTTCATACAAGGTGAGCATGTAGCTCTCTGCATAAACATCTTAACAACGTAACAAAGTGCTCAGGGACACATTTCACCAAAATCTGTAGTTCAGGGTGTGCTATTGCGGAGGGTGTGTCTTTTGTTAAAACAGGTTTAGTGGGGGTTAGATGACTTCCAACCGAAAGGTTGTGTCCACAGGGCATGCTTCCTTAAGCCTGTGATTAACCTGCCAATTAATGACGTTACTTAATGTACATGAAAAATGATCTATTAATGGACTTAATAGCGAAACGTAGTAAAAGGTTTCAAATCGGAGCAATAACACTGGCACCTTTCTAATTGATTCACCTTCTAGTCAACCCTAACAATGAAACGCTATTACTGAGCAAAGCTCTTAATGAGTGGGAATCATTTGGTTGTCGTGTGTTGCACCGGCTCGCCTGTTTTGTTGACCTAGTGGGTGAGCACCATTAAACCAGGACATCTGTGTAACCACGACGGCGCTCTACACCCACGCACCTGTCCGCCAGGTCAGGCCTGTGTGCCCCGCTCTTTCCTATTTGCTTGGTATATTGGCTTGTGTGATCTCTTCGCTCATGGTTGACGTCAAAGGAGGGTGCAGCTCTGACAACGCACAGTTGTCCAACCTCAAAATCACTGTAATCATTATCTATTCTTGTTTTAAATATATGTTGGATCTGTACACTGTTTTAAGTTAATCAAGAACTGGGTTGTCTCATGCAATTCTGTATGCCCTACGTTTTTCAGCGTGTTGACCGTAACCCTGTTGAATACCCAGTTGTTTAAGAGGGGGGAGGTTACCTTTTGAACTAACCTGGTCTCGTACCAAACTCCTTTCATCGCGCGTCGTTGCTTTAAGGCACCAGACACCTTTCAACCTTCCGTACCGTTCTTTTTATCATCAGCGCCTTGTTTCTAGAGCACCAAAGCCCCCTCTCGCATTAACCTCCCTCTCCGCGCCTCACTCTCCCACTGTTCTTGACTTTCGTCTCAGGCTTTCATCCCGGTGTGTCCGTCTTGGCAACGCTATCATGTCCTTGCTGTCAAACAGGTTTCTCTCAGCCTTCTTTTTTTGTGATCCAGCAGACTGCTTATCACCTTTTTTAATGGAGTCGGTGAATGGATTGAGGGATGGATGGATGGATGGATGATGGGGGGGGGGAGGGGGGGTAAACGAGTGGGAGAAAGGGGGGTTTGATGGGCGTCGCTCCGGGGGGGTGGTGCGTTGAGCAGGCTGCAGGGGGGGAACGGGGGGGAGGACGTTCCTGTATCAGAGCAGGGGGAGTAGGTGGGTGGGTGTATGGATGGGTGGGTGGGTGGGTGGGTGGGGATGATCTGTCTGATGTGAGGCCCTTCAAAAGCGAGCCGTTGGAATCAAAGGCTTGCCGTGGCCAGGCTGATGTCACCTCGTCAAACGGGAGGCTCAGGGCCGCCTTGCCTGTCAGTCAGGCTGTTTAGGCGTTCTCCATCGCGTTGCGCACCTATATTGTGGGATCTTTCTTTCTTTCGCATTGATGTCGAACTTTCTTGTGGGATTTCAACATCTATTGAATGTTTGAGTTATGAATGGGTTAACTACTTTAAAGGATTTTCAAGAGAGAGGGGTCCACCTCAGCCCAATCCCAGTATCTTTATCAACAACTTTGGCATTTTGTTGAGACCGCATTTTTCTGTTTATTGCTGGTTTGTTTTTGCTTTTGTTTCCATGTTATCCGGCAGATAACTGATCACTGCATCCACGCAGCTTGCTAGATCTCATGTAGTTTGGACATTATTTTCCAAAGTTCCAGCCTTAGCAATATTATACTATCGATACAGTGGAAGAAAATAGTTAAATTTCAAGAACTACATTTCATTTGCAGTATGTTATCCGATGAACTCGTCTCAGATTAACTCCAAGTCTGTCTGTGAGCCGTTTGGTCTCAGTTCTGCACACTATTATATAGAGATAACCGACATCATTTGGGTTTAGCCCACTGCTCTTTAAAACGACGGCCGTTCTCTGTGTTCCAGGTAAGCGCTACAACCTGGCGGACGTCTCTGCCGCTCTTTGCATGAGTCTCGGTCTCATCTGGTTTACACTGGCCGACAGCAAACTGGCGCCCAACTTCAACCTCACAGGTGACGTCAATTCCCTTTTCCTTTTTTAATGAACAAAAGTTGTGCGTCTTAAGTATTAAATGAAAGTTATTATTGTATCAAAGCAGGTCATTCTAAAATTGCAATTACGTTTATCTCGATAAATCATTTGACACCTTGTCTTTTTAGGGGTTTACAACTTGAGTACCTTTTTCGAAACCAGTGGGAATCCAAACCCATTAATAGTCATTCTGTAGCCTGTGGGCAGAGCGCTGACTTTGTGTTCTCTTTGTCTACGGTACAGGTGTGCTCCTCATCTCCTTGGCGCTGTGTGCAGACGCTGCCATCGGAAACGTGCAGGAGAAGGCCATGAAGCTGCACAACGGATCCAATTCTGAAATGGTGACGGACGGCCCCCCTCATCTCCCACTTAAACATGCAACTTATACCGCTCCCTACATGACCTACCTGCTCCTACAACTCCCTTACAGGGAGGTTCTCCAGTCCACAGACATAAAGGCACCGCACACACCCTAATTCACGAGAACGAAAATACAATTTGTTTTATGTTATGACACACTTGGGTCACACACTTGGGGGTCATAGCAACCAGAAGGGAAGCTTCATCTGTTTGCGGTTGGGACTGTTGAGGTGAATGGTTGGTTGTTTTTGTCCTGTTCTCCCAGGTGCTCTACTCGTACTCCATTGGTTTTGTGTACATACTGGCCGGCCTGTTGTGCGTCGGGGGTCTGGGGCCGGCGGCCGCCTTCTGTTCTGAGGTCAGTTCACTTTGACGTCATGGAAGCGCTGGTTTCTGTGCGTTGGTCTATTAAAGCCACTTTGTGTTTGGATCATCTAAACTGGACTTTTATTTTGAAATCCGTCAAGTATATTTGTTTGTTTTTTGGTTTCCGCCAGCATCCTGTTACAACGTACGGTTATGCGTTCTTCTTCTCTCTGACGGGGTATTTTGGGATCTCCTTCGTGCTCGCCCTGATCAAGCTCTTCGGCGCCCTGGTCGCCGTCACAGGTGACTCGATCCGCACCGTCCTGTTGGTCCTGCACAGGCTTCACCAGCAGTATGATTTTTGGGAAAAACACCATCTTTTTAGCAATATGTTTTTTAGTCAATTTCAGAGAGATATTACTTTTTATTATCAACGTGTTTAGCTTTAAAGCTTTGAAGAAACGCTTTCATGCAGTTTAAACATCAAAGTAGGCAAATGGCGTATTTGCTTTAGAGATAGTCCTAAATAATAGCATTTATCAAATCTTTAAATGTGTCCTAAGATGGCACAGGGTGAATTGAACGACTAGCAGTGCTTTGATGTGTGATTTCAGATGTAAAAATGCATGACCATACGCGAGCCTTTCCATAGTCATATTTTAATATGACTTCTACTGCTTCTCGCTCAATGAAAAGAGCTGTAGGGGGGGGGAAGGACAGTGCTGCAGAAGCAACCACTGCATTACATTCAGACACACTTAAACACAGTGAAACCCCTTGATAGTAAACAGGCTTGATCTCATTGCTGTGTTCAATGCATGGCGATAATCTCAATGTTGAAGAGTTCCCATATTTAGTTGATTTGCTTTAAGGCGACCAAAGAGATAAATACTTTTAGGTCCTTCTTTAAAACACACTAAATCTAACCTTCACCAACATTTGGCACATGCAGTAATGTAGTAGTTCTTCTGCAGGGCACCACTTTTTTTTAATGAAGCCCATACAAGGAATTTGTTTAGGAACTCTTTGTTCTTTTACACAAAGGTGGAACTTTTTTCCTATTTATTATTTTATTTACTTTTACATTTAGTCGAGGCGATGTATCCCCATTTGTATTCTAACCCGAGCCATTTGACTGTGTGCCTCCTATTAAAATAAGTGGTCCATTCAAGCGGCTGAACTGTATCTCTCCCCCCCCCCCCTCCTCCATTGTGCCCTGCAGTGACCACTGGGCGAAAAGCCATGACCATCGTTCTATCCTTCATGTTCTTCGCAAAACCCTTTACTTTCCAGTAAGTATGTCGGCCTTTTCTCTGACTTTGCCGCCTCCTGCTCTCGTCTGTTTTGCCACCGCCCCCCCCCCCCCCCCCCCCCCAAAACCTTCCAGGAATCCTCATTTGGAGTCTGATTCAAACCGAAGTCCTAACTTGGTTTGTTGTTGTGTGTTGTATGTCCTCAGTCCATTTTCAGAACCCGAGCTCTGGTGCTCTCTTTACTCTCGCTGGCTTTTTCCAGACGGCTCTGATTTCACCACCCTTCACCTTTTCTCCATCCACACTCACTCACACACACACACACACACACACACACACACACACACACACACACACACACACACACACACACACACACACACACACACACACACACACACACACACACACACACACACACACACACACTGCATTAATACAACCAGGGCAAGCTCTCCTTCTCCTGCCAGCTGCTGTTCTGGGATAACAATCTTAATTTGCTGTAGTTGCTGACTTTGTCTGCTTTCTCAGCCCCTCCTCACAACTATTGCACTTCTTCTTTAACTAGTTTTATTTTGTTTCTTGTTTCGACTTCAAGTCAGCATATATGCACCTTTTGGATGTGTGTGTGTGTGTGTGTGTGTGTGTGTGTGTGTGTGTGTGTGTGTTTGAGTGAGCATATATGACCTTTTGGATGTGTGTGTGTGTGTGTGTGTGTGTGTGTGTGTTTGTGTGTGAATGAGAGACACCTTTTAAAAACATGAAACATGAACGTCCCCCTTCCTCTCCTCTTCAGGTACATCTGGGCCGGTCTGCTAGTGCTCTTCGGCATCTTCCTGAACGTTTACAGCAAGAACAGGGACAAGATGAGGCTGCCCTCCTTACAGGACCTCCGCAGCTGGCTGCTGAACGGCAAGAAGGCCCGCCTGCCGTCCCAGAATGTCTAGCCCGGGACCGGTACCTCCAGGCCCACCCGGCCCTCTATCTATCTCTTCATCTCTCTCAGGGCGTGTGCCGACGACGGGCCGGATCAGCTCTTCACCACCAATTGGACATGGCTGACAGGACAGGACAGTCATTGAGTACAGACAATGTGGGAAGGTCTGAGATTTGGTACACACAGGAGTTGCCTGCCTTCCCTTGGCTCTGCTTGGGGCAGTGCCCAGCAATCTACCCAAGTGACGGATCAACCAACCAATTGGCAGACGGTATACGTGGTGGAGAGGGGACAAGGGGTCATTTTTCTCCAGTTCTGCAGCATAGGTGTGGAACGATGTTGCAAATAGGTATAATCATCGTCATACTTTGTTGGTTATCAACTGGCCCCATAATGAGTGGGCACTATTTTTTTTTGTACTTCTCTTCTTTTATTTTTTCTAAAGGAAAGCCGAAGCATCCTGACGGAAACACTCACAAAATGGAGGACAATACCAATGCCATTGGAGATCCTCTCTGCAAGGCAAGCCAGCGCCTTAGCTAACCAAATAAGACATGATTTGCAACGGCCCTGACGGGTGCGCTGTGGTTAGCAACCGTAACGTCTGAAGGAACCTTTCGACCAAACAATGTACTTTTATATTTAACATAACTGAGAAGAATGTGTGCACTACTCGACATCTTCTATATATACTGTATGTATATAGATATATACAGATATATCTGTATATATTATCTCGATCCCCTGCGTGTGACAGAATGGCGGACATTTTTGTCAGAAGAGTGGCTTTATCTGTAATTTATTTGTGACAGAAACATGGAAGCCTAATCATGAAGATGTAAGGGGAGAAGTATATTTTTGTTCCCACGCCCCATCAACAATGTCAACGGCCATATTGCCAACAATTTATCTGGGTGTAAGGTTGTTGATCTAATGGTTGTTGATATTTTTACATTAAAAAAAAGAAATACACATTTATGTTAAAGTGGTGTGTGTGTGTGTGTGTGTGTGTGTGTGTGTGTGTGTGTGTGTGTGTGTGTGTGTGTGTGTGTGTGTGTGTGTGTGTGTGTGTGTGTGTGTTTGCGTGGCTGCTTGTGTTGTAGGTGTGCGTGTGTGTGTGTGCGTGTGCGTGTGTGTGTGCGCGTGCGTGCGTGTGTGCGCGCATTGGCGCCTGCATGACTAACTGACCAACACTGACTAACACTTAAAACAACTCCAGAGATAATAATTGAAGTGTTGCCAAAATGTGTGTGCCAACTGCCCCTGGCAAATTTGATTAGTGGTGCAGAAAAGAGATAGCCTTGGTAGTCAGAAAATAAACATTATTCACCAGATCTGGGCTCTCCTGATCTTCTGCCGCGTTTTGAGAGGGAAATATAAGAGGTGGAGCCAGTTCTGCTGGTTTAAGATCCAGCGAAGCAGTAAACCTGCCTCAACGCTTCATTTTGGATTTAAGAACCCTTTAAATCTTACCTAAGGTGATTACGTGTGATTAGTTTGTCGTGGATGATGTTCAATCTTTTCAGGCTTACTCTTCAACAAATTCATATTGATAAGTGGACAGGTTAGCCTTGTAGTTGTGTGCCTCTTCAGCCTTCTTTAATATCCTTGTTAATGATGTAGCTGTAAAAAAATACTAATCTAAAGCCACTGCTGACCATCAGCTGTTTCTCAGGAAAAAAAATCATTGAAAATGTGGACAAGGTACGTCTGAACCTCCTAGAAACTGTCGATGTTGGCCTGGCCCAAAGTTCAGTTCAGTAAAAACGTGAATGTCTTTGCACTTGCCCTTGATAACACCAAGTCCCTGACCCTGTGCCCTCACCTCAGCACGGTGAAATGACAACGTTTTGCCAGGTCGCCAGGAGGCCCATCAGATGGCGAGTGTGGGAGGTGACCGTACCGCTCCTATTAGAGGGGCCCGGTCATTACAGCCCTCCGCTTCCTGGCGGGAAACCTTACACCGTAGCCAATTAGTAATTTGGTATTTCATAAAAAACCTGGCAGCTGACCCCCGTCCCCCCCATTCGTTCCTTCCAGGGGCCCTCTTTTGGCTTGAGGCTACAGTGCATTGCTATGCCTGCGCACGCACACACACACACACACACACACACACACACACACACACACACACACACACACACACACACACACACACACACACACACACACACACACACACACACACACACACACACACAGGATCGCTAAGTCTTTGTTTTGGAGCAAAAATGACAAGGGCTGCACAGATTGGATGCCACATGAGTTAATTGAAAAGGTGGGAAAATGATTAGGGTGCATGTGTGTTTGTGTGTTTGTTCGGCCCCACACTGCGCTTTTTCTATTTCTCAGCTTGTGTCTGAAGGTGGTGATGTTGGGGGTGTGGGGTGGGGGTTCTAAAGTACTGTTTTGCCATGATGGATGAACAGAGCAGTGTTTCATTGCAGGTTGAGAGGTCACCGTCCCTGGGTTTCCAAACATTACATCTCCATTACGCACACTTCGGTGCCGGCGCTTTACGCCACCTTGCTGCACCATGGGAGACGTAGTTCTTTATCCGAGTCCCCGAAAGGTCATAACGGGGAAGAGGGGCGCCCGGTTGACCCTAGGCAAAGCACATCATTTGTCTTAAAGCACCGGGTGAACACACACACACACACACACACACCCCCAACAAATCAGGCTGACCCCAGTGACCGCGCTCAGCTTTGGCCATCTTCGGGCACATCTTTCAAATCAATCATGAGAACCGGGCCCCTTAACAATTTATTTGACTCAGCTTTAGTATCACCGTTGTTCAACGCACTGATTAAACCCCTTTTAAACGGAGCGTTACATGTTTTTTTATCATTACAAGGCTCCTCAAGCTGAGCTGTGTTGTATTTTTCCAAGGCACGGTGCTATAGCTGTCCTCGTGGATTAAAAAAAAAAAGGAAAAACTGAACCATAGGGATGGAAAAACGAATGGTCCCTTCTTACGATCATGTATATCCGACGTAGTCTAGATGTATTCAGGTTCTCAGGGGCGACACACAATGCCATGCGCAACTAAATAAATAGCGTCTGCATTTAGTGAGGTCACATTGTCAACGATGTGCCGCGACGCTACGTGCCCTACTGAAACCAATACCTTGGTAATACTATCAGATACAGGGAACACACCATGCGCAACGGCCAGTGCCAGATCCACTGTCTTCTTTATTGGCCAACGCTCGCTAATAAGTTATAGCTGCAAAAACCTTTCCACTCTCTGTCTTAACTTTTGATGGACACTGTATCGCCTGCTTGCAGTGTCGACCCAGCCCCTCACTACAATGAAACCCCACATACTGTTCTCATCTCTCTACTCTTTCTTCTCTCTTTCTCTCTACCATTCTCTCAATCTCTCTCTAAAGGTCATAACGGGGAAGAGGGGCGCCCGGTTGACCCTAGGCAAAGCACATCATTTGTCTTAAAGCACCGGGTGAACACACACACACACACACACACACACCCCCAACAAATCAGGCTGACCCCAGTGACCGCGCTCAGCTTTGGCCATCTTCGGGCACATCTTTCAAATCAATCATAAACCGGCCCTTAACATTTATTTGACTCAGCTTTAGTACACCGTGTCAACGCACTGATAAACCCCTTTTAAAGCTTACATGTTTTTTAATCATACAAGCTCCTCAGGCAGTGTTTATTTCAAAGGTATAGCGTCCTCGTGGATAAAAAAAAAAGGAAAAACTGAACCAAGGGTGGAAAACGAATGGCCCCTTACATATAGAGTAGTCCAGATTTCAGGTTGGCGACACAATGCATGGCAAACTAAATAAATAGCGTTGCATTAGTGAGGTCACATGACAGAGTGCCGCCGCGCCTCTGCACAATACCTTGGTAAACATCCAGGGAAAACACAGGCACCGGCCTCTCTGTCTTCTTTATTGCCACGCTCGCTTCCTCACTGTTACCCAGCCACCCCTACAATGAACCCCTTATGTTCTCTCTCTCTCTCTCTCTCTCTCTCTCTCTCTCTCTCTCTCTCTCTCTCTCTCTCTCTCTCTCTCTCTCTCTCTCTGTTTGCCTCTGCCTTTATTTTAGTTTTTAATTTGAGGTTTTTAGCAAGTGAATAAGTTTTTTCAAGAATAAAAAATGTCTCTCCCTCCTTCTCCCTCTTTCTCTCCCCGTCTCTCTCCTTCTCTCTCTGTCTCTCTGTCTCTCTCTCTCTGTCTCTCTCTCGCTCTCTCTCTCTCTCTCTCTCTCTCTCTCTCTCTCTCTCTCTCTCTCTCTCTCTTGTCCCTCTTCCCTGCTCATTCCATCCCCTCTCCTCACCTCTCCATTGTCTTCCCCCTCCCTCCGACCCCCGGTTTCCCCCTCTCCCCTCTCCCTGTCAGGGGGCGTACCAGGTGCCTGCGTTCCTCCCTGTCTGCCGCTCATCCATCCATAATAAATAATAATAGGAGTGTGTCCCCAGCTCATCACTGTGGCAGCACATATAGGCCCTCATATTAGCCCTCCGTCCACCTCGTCGCATGGACCGCAATATAATATGAGGTCCGACACCCCCCACCCAGAACGCACGCAGCATGCAGGGAGAGCTGGCAGCCCATTTATTATGGGTGCGGCGTTATAGGGGGCTCGGTGAGGGATACACACCCTACTCACTCAGTCAAACACACACACCTTCACCGGGGCCAGTTGAGCTATGTGCGTGATATCCTTTTCCCAAGCCAGTGGGGACTGTAAAGTATGGTGTTCTGTACACTTTTAGTCTCTTAGGCTTGTATTTATAATGACAAAATAGCTTCCTTTCCTTTTTCCCTCCTTCGTTTCCTGCTTCCTTCCTTCCATTCCTCATTTTTCGCTTCCATCCTTCCGTTGTTTGTTCCTTCCTTCCTTCCTTCCTTCCTTCCTTCCTTCCTTCCTTCCTTCCTTCCTTCCTTCCTTCCATCAGATCATATTCTCATCATTCTTCCCCCATTTTGGCCCCCTTCCCCTCCTACATCATACTCATTACACCCCAAACCCCTGCCACCATCACCACAACACAAACCACACACAGCACACACACAGCTACCACACACACACACACATCACATCACACACACACGACCACAGCACACACCACCGAGCACACACACAGCCACACCACACACACAACAGACAGCACAACACACACAAAGCACACACCTCTCGCACATCCCCACCCACCCTCCACATCCTCCCCAGTCGTCTCTGCCCTACATTCTCTGCGTATATATACGGCTGGCCCATGCTGCTTGGGCTAAGAGCCACCACGCATCTCCACCCCTCTGTCCCCTTCCCCCAGGGCAGGATGTTTAAATCAGTCACCCCCCCCCCCCCCTCCCTCTCTCTCTCCTCTCTCCACTCTCTGCTCTCTCTCTCTTCTCTCCCTCATCTCTCCTCCTCTCTCTCTGCTCTCTCTTCTCGTCGTCATCTCTCTCTCGTCTCCCTCTCTCACCACCAGCCCAATCCCCCCGCGTGATGGATGCAACCAAACGAATAGTCCAACCCGCACAACCAGCCAGCCTCCTCCAACCCAGTTCTCTTTACATGTATAGGCTGCAGGTGCCCGGCGCGCGCCGGTGTAATAAGTGATCAGGGGGGGGGGGGGGTAAATTGAACGTGGAAATTAACGAGCAGCACAGAGGGTCCCGTGTGTGGAGGCCGGGTGGTTGGGGTGGGGTGGTGGGGGGGATGTTGGTGGTGGTGGGGGGGGTGGTGATGGTGAGGGTTCGGGGAGGTGGGGATGAGGGATAAAGATTCTGGATGTTTGGACCGCAGCCCTGTGCGGTAACACTGCTGCTGCTGCTGACGGAGTCTCAGTGCACTGTGATTAAAGGGTTGGGCGGAGCAGAGTGCCGGCTAGAGTCTTGGCAGGTAGTGGTGCTGCTACCCCCCTCCCCTCCTACCCAACAGCTGTCTGCTGGTTGGGCCTTCTTTTAGAGCACCACACACACCTTTTGGTTCCCTCCCGGTCACTGGAGGTGGGAAAGAGCTGCGCTGGAGACACATCTGGATCTCAACGTTCTATTCTTATCTTATTTTCAAGTGTGTGTATTTATGTGAATGTGTTTCAGGGTGTCTGGTTGTGAGTATGTGTGGGGGGATCACTGTGGTTGTGTGTGTGTGTGTGTGTGTGTGTGTGTGTGTGTGTGTGTGTGTGTGTGTGTGTGTGTGTGTGTGTGTGTGTGTGTGTGTGTGTGTGCGTGTGTTTGGGTGGGTGTTTTGAGGGGTCTAAGGTTGTGCAAAGGTTTTCTTTCTTTCAGGGGTGTCTGAGGTTGTGTGTATATGTTTTTGTGTGTGTGTGTGTGTGTGTGTGTGTGTGTGCGTGTGCGTGTTTCGCCAGGTGTGCGTTGCTGCATTAATGTGGTGGCTCACATGTGGAGTCTTAGCAGTGCATGTGGAAAGAATGCTTGGACAATTTCCTGGCCGCTTGCCAAAGTTCAGCATTGGCAGTAGTAGCAAGCACCGTGGTAGCGCACACACACACACACACACACACACACACACACACACACACACACACACACACACACACACACACACACACACACACACACACACACTATACTTCTACTCCGCGCTGCTCCACGACTGGAGGAACTCAAGCAGGGAGTTCATATTCCGCTGCAGTCATTCATGTAGAGAAATTCTTAATAATAAATATCCACCCAATAATGAATGTGCTGCCGGGCGGCCGTTGTCTTGAGGGCATAATATCTAATTTCCTCCCAATGTTTCATATCCCTGCACAGGCATGTCGACATAGTCCATCATTACAGCTCATCGCAGGTCCCTATCACTTTTTATTTAGTTTTTTGAATCAATATATAAATCAAGGCGAGGGCCGCTCTCCCAGATGAGACCCGATATATTACGCGATGGACAAATGCCGCGTGTTAAACCGGGAGCGTAAGCTGAAAAGATGGAGGCCCCCCCTCCGGTTGATTATGTCTGGGTTCCTACACTGCGCTTCACCCAGCCCTTCGCCTATTTTGTCTTTCTTGTCTTTTTTTCCTTTCATAGATAACCAGTGTGATTATTACTGATGCTGCTTCAATGAGTCACTGAGCGACTGACCAACTCACAAAAAAAAGTCTTCAAACTGACACCTAGCACTAACGGCCAAATCTGGTGGATTAGGATTGTGCATGTGGGATTCACACAGCTCATTCCATTCCTATTTACAACAATTTGGCCTTCCATTTGGAGATATATCTATTGCGATTTTAGAATTGTTATGCCCTGGTTTTATTACCGTTAAACAGATTAATTTGTTCATGCTGAATTGTATTTTTTTTTTTTTTAGATGCATGCCAATGAGCAAGTAGAGCACGAAGGCGTCTTGCTCAAGAATGCCTACAGGACATCGGTGACGTCAAACACAGAACTACATCTCCCTGTCAAAGGTAAGGTCCTGAAAATAGAGGAAAAACACTTGACCCCCATTTGGCAGGTGGAAGCTGTTTATGTTCGACCATATTAGCCGGTTTATTAGGTGCCTAATAAACTGGAAACTTGCCATACACCTGACATGGTACCATGTTGTCCTTTATAGGGACGTGTGTGTGTGTGTGTGTGTGTGTGTGTGTGTGTGTGTGTGTGTGTGTGTGTGTGTGTGTGTGTGTGTGTGTGTGTGTGTGTGTGTGTATGTGTGTATGTGTATGTGTGTGTGTGTATGCGTGAGTGTTTGCCGTGTGTGTGTATGTGTGTATATGTGTATGAGTGTATAAGTGTGTGTGTATATGTGTGTGAGTGTGTTTGTTCGTTTCTGTGTTTGTGTGTGTATGAGTGGGTGTGTGTCATGATCTCACGGGCCGCCTCTAAATTCAGCACGGGGTGAATACAGACGCGGTTGGCTATGTTAGGGGGCCATTTTGCAGCCCACCCCTTCAAGCCAATGGCTTACAAATGTCTAAATGCATACAAATATTCCCAGAGAAAACCAGGGCTCCGTCGGTGTGTCCCACAGTGGCACGACCGCCGCGTGACTCAGCGTCCTCACCTTGCCTGTTTACTTCAAGCTCAGCCATACGGAAAAAACAGGAGTCTTAGGGGGAAGGATCCATGGCGATGGAGGTGCTGATGCTGATGGCGGTGGTAGTAGTGGTGGTGGGGGTGGAGGCGGGGGTGGGGGTGGGGGCGGTGGCGGTGGTTGGTGGTGGTGGGGGGAGAAGAACGGGAGGGGAGGGCTCGAGGTGAAATAGAGCATGGAGATCAGGCAGAGAGGGAGGCTGGTGCGGTGTCTCCGGCAAATAAAATAAGAACAACAACATCTGTAAAGTGGAATTCTCACGGCAGAGTCACGGCCACTCAGCTCCGCCATGGGCCCGGGATATGAAGCACACACACACACACACACACACGCACACACACGCACACACACACACACACACACGCACACGCACAGACACGCACACACATGCACACACACACACACACACACACACACACACACACACACACACACACACACACAGCCACACACACACACACACACACACACACACACACACACACACACACACACACACACACACACACACACACACACACACACACGCTCACACACTCACTCACACACACTCACTGATACCTGAGCCCTTGCCCTGGCGATCATCTGGGGAATATGCTGCCGTCAGGGCCCATAGCCTCAGAGCCCACCTTGGTCGCTGACGCCCCTTGACACACATATGCTGGGAATATGGGGGCGGGAGGGGGGAGGCAGGTTGGCGGGGGGTACTCCCGACCAGGCGGCAGGCTGCATTTTGAGGGAGATCCCCTCTGACAGTGGTCTAGTGGGAGGGCTAGGAGGTACAACAAGGAGGTGCCTTGCTGAGAGGAACAGAGAGAGAGAGAGAGAGAGAGAGAGAGAGAGAGAGAGAGAGAGAGAGAGAGAGAGAGGAGAGAGAGAGAGAGAGATAAGAGAGATAGAGCGAGAGAGAGAGAGAGAGAGAGAGAGAGAGAGAGAGAGAGAGAGAGAGAGAGAGAGAGAGAGAGAGAGAGAGAGAGAGAGAGAGAGAGAGAGAATATGGAGACCTGGGGTAGAGCAGGTCTTTGTGGATGGGTAAGTGATATTCTTTCCTATCTTTCCTTTTCTATCTTTTTCAAAGCTATAAGTTATCGACAATTAGCTGCTGTAAGGTCCACCACTAGTTTATTCTTGTGTTTATTCCTAAAATCAGAATACTTAGTGAATGTTTAAATGATTGATTCAATTCAATTATTCAATTCAATTATCGTCTTACTTGCAACGGCCGACTGATGAACGGCTTCAGAGCGCTCCTAGTTCAGACCTTCTACCTCTCAATTAGAGGTGAGATGAGAGGGTGGGAGGAAGTCATTACAGGTCTCGTGAAGTTCCCTGCTTTCATCTGCACCTGTAAGGACCTATTCAGGCAATTCATATTCATACTCACATATAGGTACAGACTGACTGAAGTTTCTCATTCATGTTTTCCTTCTACATTTCCTATGTTGTGAAATGATATGACCAGTGGCCTTTTCCATTTAATATTAAAAGAACCACAAGATATCAAATGCACGACCCATGGATTGAAGTGAGATGTGGTAGTCCATGCCAAACCAGAGATATGAATGACACTACAGGCAAGACTGTACCATCACACATAGATTACATGAGACATGCATGCAAAAACAGGACTTGGATATTGTGCATTTAATTATTGAGCAGCAACATTTTGTGTCAAGGAAAGTTATATATTAAGAAGACATGTTTCTAGCTCATTTACAAAAAAGGTGTAATAATATCAATAGCAGCAGAAATATAATCATTAAATACATCACTTTTTATTTTTCAACGCCAAATATCTACAATATCAGTAAATAACAATTATAAAATCGCAGTTCATCTATC
>OLKM01000194.1:101474-113376 GCA_900291075.1 Melanogrammus aeglefinus
GAGAGAGAGAGAGAGAGAGAGAGAGAGAGAGAGAGAGAGAGCTCTTAAAACATGACACCCTAGAGTCTTTTTCTTTTTCCCACCATGGGAGATGCGTACATGACGGGGGTTAGGACGAGGCAAGGAGGAATGGGGAGAGAGAAAGAGAGAAGAGTCAATTAAATATTTGTGTCAAAGAGTGGGACCGAAGATTGTGTGGGTGTTAAAAAAGAGCAGGCGCTTTAAATATTCAGTGTAAATTCTTGGTTTGCCAACAGTGAGATACAAAAGTGAGATGTAAAAAGCATACATCTGCTATTGGCCTTTGGTATTGCACATTAAATGGGACTTGAGTGCATTCATACATGATAACAAAGACATATGTTGTGTGATATGTTCACACAACTAACCAATCTGATCTACTGCCTGAATTAAATATCAGAATTTCCTCATCTTTAATTGCAATATAACAACAATATCATCTAAAGTGATTCCATTCTACGTCGAGAGAGGTGCTGGAAAGCGATGAAGGCACTGAAGGTGTGTTGTATTGGAAGTGCCATGTTCAATGGGTCCCCCCATTATCTAGAGTCAGAAAGCATTTCTCTTCCTGTCATTGCTAAAATCTAAGTAGTAAAATTTATTTTTTTGTAGGTCTAGGTGGCTCTAGGGCAGGGTTATACTCAAGGGCTTTCTCCCTCCCCCCCACCCGTACCTCACCCCCTCACCCACCCACCCACCCACCCACCCCCCCCCCGCCACCGCCCAGACCCTTAATATTCATAATCCAATATAGACAAATACAAGAACTCCGGTTCTAGAAAGCAAGAATATTAGACGCCATTATTTCCCTGATGTATTTAAATCCGGCTGTGTGCATTTGTACTTGTCTGCCATTTCACGTGCAGTGATGCAGACAAATAACACAGAGATTGTGTGCGCACCGAGTGGAAGATTGTTACAGATGTCGGGAAGCAAAGGTTCCAAGGCGTGTGATGTATAGTGTATTAGGGAGACAGGGGGAAAAAGACAGGGGGAAATGAAGAATGAATAGCCGGATGTAATAAACACATGAGAAAAACGAAAAAAAAAAAGCCAAAAACATCTTCAACATTAAAATAATGATTTCTTTTTCTCACTCTCTTATGTTTCTTCCCCCCCCCACCTCCCCTCCCACCCCCGTCCCAAAAAGAATAACGAATGTGATGGATGTTCTTTCCTCCCATAGCGAGACACACACACACACACACTAGGCAGCAGATGATCAGAGAAGGGCTCCACGCATGCAGGATAGTTGGGAGTACCAACGCAAATGGCTCTCATAATCCCTCACAGCAGGTGGGACCGCAGAGTCTGTTCCTCCAGTCGCCGAGTCGCAGCCACAACCAATATGGCTGCCCAGACTTTGTTTATTCTCTACTGTCTGCTATCTCCAACAGTTTATGATAAATAACCATTTACTGCTCATGTCTGCAAGACATGTGCACAAGGAAACGCGCTTAGCCAAACACGGGGGCCAGACACACAAACACACACATATACACAGACACGCACACACATACGCGCACGCAAGCCCCCCCCCCCCCCCCCCACTCACACAGACACAGGCCCTTTCTAAACATGGTGTTAATGATATTCGTCTTGCTTCGGTCTTTAGTATGTAAAACTCGTGTGATAGATGATGGTAGACAACACAGAGCAGGGCTAAACACCAGTGGTGGTGGTGGTGGTGGTGGTGGTGGTGGTGGTGGTGATAGTGGGGTAACAGTGTGTCTGGTTCACAACAGAGCCAACCCAAGGCCCCTTGCTAACGATGCTTGCCAAATAAATGATGATATACATCGGAGGTCCCCTTCACCAGCACATTACCTAATGATGTTCAATGGCGTTGGTGAGCACTACAGACCACAAATATATTATGCATCTTAAATGGCCATCCCTAAGGAAACCCATCTGAATTGTAAATTCACACACGGCGTCATTTTTCATGCACGATCGCCATGTGGCGAGGGCAAAATTCCAAACAACTGTGTACTTAATGTACAATGTTTCCGCCGCCCGTCTGTGTGCGTGCGTGCGTGTGTGTGTGTGTGTGTGTGCGTGCGCGTGCGTGCGTGCGTGCGTGCGTGTGCGTGTGTGTGTGTGTGTGTGTGTGTGTGTGTGTGTGTGTGTGTGTGTGTGTGTGTGTGTGTGTGTGTGTGTGTGTGTGTGCGTGTGTGTGTGTATGTGTGTGTGTGTGTGTGTGTCTTCATTTCGTCTTTACATATTATTCAGCGCATGTTGTTATTTTAAATAAGCTGCCACTATTTGTCACCCATGGACTACAATCAGACTGATGTTTTTATGCGGTGCTATTTAATCTTAAATTCTGGGTCAAACTTTAAACTTAAATTGTAACGATAACCGACCACATTGGCATGAAAAGACTACGTCTTTCACTCTCTTCTTCCACCATTTAACGGTATTTCCATCGCTGCGTTTCCGAGCTCTTTCCTTTGAGGGCCGCCTTCACCCTGAGTTCTAAAAAAAACCGTGTCTTTTTTATTTATTTTTTTGCATTTTCATGCTTTGTTATAGAGAGATAGATGGAAGTTACGGGAGATAGACGGGAGGACATGCAGCAAATGACCACAGGCAGGATTCAAACCCAGGTGACTGCGTTCAGGACTGAGCCTATATGGTACTCGCTCTACCCGGTGAGTCACCGGGGCGCCCCATACGGTGTCTTTTTGAAGCAAAGCGGTGCCCTCAGGCGGGCCACAAAGAGCCTCTCTTTACAAACAAGTAATTAGCCTCAAACCTGAGATCCATTTCTGCTTGGAACAGCGGCTGGCACCTGGTCTGCTCTCGCTGGAAGCCGTGTCGTATTAAAGAGACGTGGGTAGGGAGGCTGAGGAGAGACAATTGGGCATTTGACTGAATGTTGGCCGGACTTTGACGAGGACTAGTCTGTGGCGACGGATATGCTGGGCCGCCTGCCTGGTTATGGACTCAGGTTTAGAGTTGGTCCGGCTAAGATTGGTATGAGATTGGGAAGGGTGGGGGGATAAGTCTTGGAAAATACGGAGGCCTTAAGACATCCATGCCAAGGGCCTTTCAGCACCTCACCTTAGCCGTCTCCTTAGGGATGGAATGGAATGTACACACATATTAACACACACACACACACACACAGCACGCACGCACGCACGCACGCACGCACGCACGCACGCACAAACACACACATAAACATAGAAACATGCATATTCACACATGCGCACACACTAACACACTATCGCAGGAACACACACAAACTATTGATCTTCAGAAAATATTAAATATAAACATTAGTTATATAACAATAAGTAACATAGACGGATTAAGGATTCATGACAGCCCATATATGTGCTTTCCCTTCTCTTTGCTGTCAAATATTCTTTGAAATGCGAGTGAGAGCTCGCATTTCGACTTTGGTCAGCCACACAAGGCAGTGAGTATATATGTCTTCTGAAGTTCTCTTATATCCAAACAGAAAACAGAGAGTTAAAGTGTTTCACCGGGGTCACCCATATGCTAAGCACTCAAGGAAGTAATGAAGAAGGCTTGTCTGGCTGGGGCAGCGCGTGTGCATTCTTTAAGTCAAATTCAAAAAGAAATTGACCCCATCTATTTCTGAAAACGTAAACTGCGGGTTATTTGGGTGGGTGGGTGCAACTCTAAAGGGCATTAGAAACACAATATGCCATCTGCTTGGCATTCAGGCAGTGGGAAATAGCTCAGTTAATGCAAGAGAGCTGTATATCCAAATATATCCACTGAATACCATGTAATTTAAAGTTGTGTTGTTGGCTAGGGGAGAAAAAACAACGGCTTTCTTGCAAACTTTCTGAAGCGTGTCTGGATCCATTAACGCTTAAACAAAGAAAAGTATAGCTACTGTATAGTATTTAGCACCACATGAGGACCATTGCTTCCCCGTAGATCAGTTTGTCCATGTATAGTGATTTTTTGACCTTATTGTGACCCCATTCTGTACATGATGTACAAAATGTATCCAGGTCCAATCTAATTCTTGGCCCTGTCTCTTCTACCTTACTTCCACTCAAAAAACAAAGACTATCTCTGTTTATTTCCCTCAGCAGCATTTGAGTTCCTGAATCCGTCATGAGGTCACAGTGATGCCACTGGGATGCTAGGCCTTAGCATGTCAGGACTCCAGGGAGGGCTTGGCCTGGGGTTTAAAAGTCATGAGATCCCATGCCATAGCTATGGTGTTAGCCGCTAATGAAGAGTGTTGTACTCTGTCAAACAAGGAGAGACATGTGACACATGTATGTTTAATTTACACACACACAAACACACACATTCACACATATCTCTGTATTCATCGCAGGTCTGACGCGAATGTCACAAACACCCACACAAATAATCAGATGGGGTCGCTTACATACCCAAGGTTTTCCTTTATGAAATCTTTTCTATTAATGGTGACTGATTGACAAGGATCTTATGGTAGAAAAGAGGTTAGTAGGTTTTGCCGTCAGATGCATGTTTGGGTGCGTGCCTGTGTGTGTGTGTGTGTGTGTGTGTGTGTGTGTGTGTGTGTGTGTGTGTGTGTGTGTGTGTGTGTGTGTGTGTGTGTGTGTGTGTGTGTGTGTGTGTGTGTGTGTGTGAGCGTGCATCTGTATCTGCATGCACAAAACATGTTTTTTAGAAAAAAAAAAAAATTCTTTGACAAAAATCAAGTTTCATCACATTCACAATCTGAACCTTAATTCCTACAACTTCTGGTTGAAATATTTTTTCAAATTGTACTTATTTTTGTGTTGACTTTTGTTGGCTTGTGTTTTTATTCCTTGAGCACTTTCTGAACAAGCGGAACTATTTCCTTAGACTTCCTTGGAAATCCTCCTGTGAATCAAAACCATAATTATCTATGCTAATTTGCAACGGGGACAAATGGGTGTGCTGGGCTCCCCCATGTCAGAGGTCTGTGTACGAGGAGATGCCCGCAGGTAAAACTGGTAAACAAAACAACATGAAGCGGGTAAACAAAAGGGTTAATGAGAACAAGCACGGCCACCATGCCCCTGTCCCCAGATGATGATGTCATGCAAGTCGGGCCCTCAATCTCGCTCCTCTCATCCCTCTCTCTCTCTCTCTCTCTCTCTCTCTCTCTCTCTCTCTCTCTCTCTCTCCTCTCTCTCTCTCCTCTCTCTCTCTCTCTCTCCCTCTCTCTTCTCTCTCTCTCTCTCTCTCTCTCTCTCTCCTCTCTCTCTCTCTCTCTCTCTCTCTCTCTCTCTCTCTCTCTCTTCTCTCTCTCTCTCTCTCTCTCTCTCTCTCTCTCTCTCTCTCTCTCTCTCCACCCCTCCTATTCTGTGTTCATCTCAATTGACCTAGCTTGTGTTCCCCCCCCCCCCCCCCACACCCCTCCCACCACCAGCACCACCCTACCCTAGTACCCCATGGCCCCATGGATCCGAGCCCGGGTCCCCGTCCCGCTCCTCAGTCCCTGCTCCCCCAGTCATCCGGTGGCCATCTGTCTGATTCATCGCCCCGTCGTCAGCCTCATTTGACACACGGTCTCGGACCAAGTGGTGGGTGGAGGCTCCTCCGTTGCTTGGTGGAGCGAGCTGGTGTCAGACCGGGCACCACGCGGAGGGGAGCTAATTAGTCGGCCAGGAGCCGTGTGGAGGTGCCCGCCGCGTCGCGGATGGACCCGCCAGCGCTCCATTTCCTGTACGAACACAAACACAATCACGGCGTTCACACCAGGCGGCGGTCTCAGAGAACACGGTGTTTGGGGGAAACGGGGCCTGAGAAAGCGTTAGGGGAGGGGGGGTAACCGCCTTCCTGCAGGAGAGGCTGAACTGCTAAAGAGAGGCAGCTGGAGTGTGGGGTTGGGGTTGGTGTGTTTGATTGTCAGCTGTGTGCGAAGCAGGAAAACGTATTCATGATTCGGACGCAGTCACCTCATCATTCATCCCGAAAAAGGATTTAATGTGCCCTTAAACAGGATGATTGAAAAGCATTTCCATGCAGGTATACAGGATTGTATCGATTAAAGTAATTGATGAAGTCACCTGACGCATGGTGTTGGAGAATATAATATAGTTATCAATGAAACCACATCCTATAACTGATCTATTCCACAAATGAGATATGCTGCCCTGTCCGTACCGCTCTCTTTGGTCACAAGAATCGTACCATCCTCAACCCCAACACCCCTCCCCATCACACCACCAGCCCGGCCTAGATGCGCTAGCTGTTGTCGCACGTTTGCACCGCGACCGAGAGCGGTTAGAGGGGTTGTTGTTTTTATTCATACTGGAAGTATCCCGCCTCCTAACGGGGAAGGGCTCGACCTTTAAAGTCGCTACACATTGCAGCTTGAACACACCCATGACAACATCTGACCAGTCAACGTGGAAGAGAAGGCCACAGTGAGAGGGGGGGTGGGGTGGGGGGGGGTAGACAATGGGAGCGAGAGGGATGGAGGGAAGGAGGGAGGAGGTATGGAGGGGTCAGTGTGTGGAGGAGAGGCTAGACAGGGTTGAGGAGCAGGAGGAGGAGGAGAAGGAGCGACCTCACTCACACAATTAGGTCACATTAGTGGGGCAGGCGGACAAAAGGGGGCTTTGGATAAACAGGGTGGGCAAGGGGTCTGGGTCGTGTGTGTGTGTGTGTGTGTGTGTGTGTGTGTGTGTGTGTGTGTGTGTGTGTGTGTGTGTGTGTGTGTGTGTGTGTGTGTGTGTGTGTGTGTGTGTGTGTGTGTGTGTGTGTGTGTGTGTGTGTGTGTGTGTGTGTGTGTGTCATAGGACAGGATACAGTGTTTGCACCCGTGATGAGATGAAGATACCAACCTACCTGCACACACAAACACACAGACACACACACATACATACATACACACATAAACAGAATAGGGTACCGTAGTTGAATGATGCTGGCCTAACACTTTCCCCATATACTCGAAAAAATTGCTATATTACACACACAACATGCACACACACTCTCATTCTCAATCTCTCTCACACACACATCTCACATTTTGCTGTCATCAATTCACATAACAAACACACATTCATAAATCCCGACGTAAGCTTCAGACACACTGTGTGTGTGTGTGGGTGTATGTGGGTGTGGGTGTGTGTGTGTGTGTGTGTTTGTGTGTGTGTGTGTGTGTGTGTGTGTGTGTGTGTGTGTGTGTGTGTGTGTGTGTGTGTGTGTGTGTGTGTGTGTGTGTGACTGATGAATAGTCGTGCTTATGTGTGAATGTTGTTGTGTGTGTGTGTGTGTGTGTGTGTGTGTGTGTGTGTGTGTGTGTGTGTGTGTGTGTGTGTGTGTGTGTGTGTGTGTGTGTGTGTGTGTGTGTGTGTGTGTGTGTGTGTGTGTGTGTGTGTGTGTGCGTGTGTATGTGTGTGTGGATCTATACACATCAACTGAATTAGGAATGTTTTCATGAACAGCTGTTGACACAGATCCATAGGGATCATCATTACCGTTAAATATTGATATCTTGTTCTGACAAGATTATGCCGCGGAGCAAACAGACTTGATGGAAAATGATGGTGATCATGAAGAAGACATTCTACAACTGATTCAGTCATTACCTGGGAGTTGTCTGTTTACGTTTGCGTGCATGCATGCGTGTATGTGTGTATGTCACCGAAAATTTGACATGAAATAGAATGATCATTATTTGAACTTTGATATAAGTAGACCTGAGATTTCTGACAGCTAGACTACCATAATACCTATAGTCATTGTGAGATACTGGGCATGGGAAAAAACTATACTGAAACAGGGAAAATGACACATGAAAAACATATTTAAAATGATAAGGATAAATGAGAAGTAATGATTGAAGAGTAAGGAATACATGGTGAAAACAAATACACAGACTTTAATTTTCCTAATTATTTAAAACAAAATGAATGAAATTAAATTGCAAACATACAAAATAGTAAAATACATCCAGTATGTTGTGTTCCAAGGCAGGGAACCTCTTGATGACACACACACACACACACACACACACACACACACACACACACACACACACACACACACACACACACACACACACACACACACACACACACACACACACACAGCACACACACACACAGACACACACACACACACAAAGTGAAGCTAACACGGTGGACCTCCAGGATGTACTCCTGGCTGTTTGTCCTGGCCGCGACGAGGCACACAGACAAAAACACACCTCTATACACCACAGATGCACACACACACACAGATGTACACACACACACACCAACACACACACACACACACACACACACACACACACACACACACACACACACACACACACACACACACACACACACACACACACACACACACACACACACAGACGCACACACACACACAAAGTGAAGCTAACACGGTGGACCTCCAGGATGTACTCCTGGCTGTTTGTCCTGGCCGCGACGGGGCCCAGGGTGAAATACAACCTCTCTGAGGTCAATTAAAGAGATGAACGCAGCCCCTTTTGTGGCCCAATTTGTGACATCTCCTACCTACGTGCCACCATTTATCTGGTTTAAGGTGTGCTTGTTCAAACAACAAGGTCGCCCAATTACCTCCCCCAGCTCTATACCCACCCGGTACCCCCCACCTCCTTCCTACCCCAACTCCTTTCTATTTCTCCTTCTTCCAGATCTCGGTCTTCCTCGTTCTTACTCTCTCTCTCTTCTCCTCTCTCTCTCTCTCTCTCTCTCTCTCTCTCTCTCTCTCCTCTCTCTGTCTCGTCGTTCTTATCTCTCTCTCTCTCTCTCTCTCTCTCTCTCTCTCTCTCTCTCTCTCTCTCTCTCTCTCTCTCTCCCTCTCTGTCTCCCTCTCTGTCTCCCTCTCTGTCTGCCTCTCTCTCCCTCTCCCTCAGTTCTTCCAAATCCCCTAGGGCAGGTAATTATTTTAAGCTGGGCCTTTTTTTCCTCCAATTTGAAGCATTTGATGTGAGAGACGACTGTGGCCACGGAGCGATTCCCTCATCCTGGACGGCTGTTTGTAGGTACTTTGCCGTCCTGCGCGTTTGTTTTACCGGCGACGGAACACAGTCGCGCGGAAATAGCTTTCAGTTTTGACGACGGCGATGACTGCAATTCCGTCTCGGAGCGTTTTAGATGGGGGGGGGGGGGAGGGACTGTGCACGGGGGGCGCAGAACAAACAATTTACAGCAGGTACCTTTTTTTTGGTAGTTGTTTTGTTTTGTGTCTGCGTTGCGTTTTTTTTTCTTTCGGCGCGTGGGATGGGGGTGGTAGTGGGATAATGATTGGACCAGATGAGTGCGGGTTATATTCACCTGTGCCTCAAAGGCCCATTTTCCCCAGACTTGACTCATTCTCTGCACGGGGGGCCAGAACAAACAATTACAGCAGGTACCTTTTTTTTGGTAGTTGTTTGTTTTGTCTGCGTTTGGTTTTTTCGGGCGGGGATGGGGTGGTAGGGGATAATGATTGGACCAGATGAGTGCGGGTATATTCACCTGTGCTCAAGGCCATTTTCCCAGACTTGACTCATCTCTTCAACAGACTCTCTTTCAAAACCAAAAATCCCTTTTTTTATTTCTCTTTTTATTCCTTTGCGCTGTGCGTTAGAAAAAAGACTAAAAGTTATTTTCTCTTCAGATGTGAGAAGATAAAAGTGGCGCAACAGCTGGCCCTTAAAGACTATCGGGTGGATTTTACCTGCGGAGTGAAAGCCCAAAATGTCTCCCGCTCAGGAAAGGCTGAGGGAAGGACACAACGGCACAGAGCTGAAGAGATGGAGATGGGAAAACATCTCCCTGCTTCGTGGTTTCCTTGGGACAAACATGCAAGGAGCATGCACACATATACCCACACACACACACGGGCACACACACATTACCACCTGCAAGTAGGCAATACATTTGTGTATACACACCCACGTGCAGAGATGCACTTTTTCTACAAAGAAAGGAAGCACATGTATAAACCCACAAATTACAACCCGCTTTTAAACTCACACACTCACACTCCACCCGCACACGTGCACACACACACGCATGCACACTCAAACACACACACCAAACACGCATACACATGTAAAGAGAATACAGTGGGGTATTCACACCCACTTGTATTTTTGTAAAAAAACAAGTCAACCAAACACACTCCCGCACACGCACACACATTCATTCCCACGCACACTCATGCGCACACACACACAAACACACACGCATACACACACAAACACACACACACACGCACACACAAAAACACACACACACACACTCACACACACACACCACACACACACACACACACACACACACACACACACACACACACACACACACACACACACACACACACACACACACACACACACACACACACACACACACACACACACACACACACACACGCACACATGCACTTAATCATTCAGCAGAGGCGGTGCAGGTGGCTCAGCAGGCAGAAGAGAGAGTAAAAGAGTCAAAAGCCTGACTTATAAATGAGAGAGAATGACCGCTGGCACTATACTGTACAGGGTAGGGGCTTGACAGCAGCCTCAACAGAGGCCACTCTGACTAATTGGACTAATTTGCTGGCGAGGGAGAGAGAGAGGAGGGTCTCAAAGGACTGGGTGGCTACTCTTTTCATCATCTATCCATCTCTCTCTCTCTCTCTCTCTCTCTCTCTCTCTCTCTCTCTCTCTCTCTCTCTCTCTCTCTCTCTCTCATCTCACTCTCCTCTCTCTCCCTCGTCTTCTCGCTCTCCCTCGTCTCTCTTATCTCATCTTCATCTCTCTCTCTCTCTCTCTCTCTCTCTCTCTCTCTCTCTCTCTCTCTCTCTCGCCTCAGCTGAACTCGCTCTCCCTCGCTCGCTTATCCATTTCACTTTCTCTCGATCGCACTTTAATGGCTTCCCCTCTCGTCTCCCAATCAGGGTTAGCGGTTGGTGGAGCGTTGTCTCGCTACTGCTGCTACTACTCTTACCTGCCTCCCTGTTGCCTCTCTCTTATCTGTAAATAAGTCCTGCGTTTGAATGCGTGTTTAACACGCACACCTGTATGTGTGTGTGTGTGTGTGTATGTAATGTATACCATGCGCACAACAACGTACACACTTGGCTCAGTTCTGCTGAATTTATGATTTTTTTTCTCTGTAATGCCTTCTTGTTCTTTGGCTCCATCCTTTTCAGAACAACGCTCCGAGCATGCCCTGTAGACTAGGTGTTGAGTGAAAGATTAGCTTTGCCATGCTATCCAAGGAAATATAATACACAACACACACACACACACACACACACACACACACACACACACACACACACACACACACACACACACACACACACACACACACACACACACACACACACACACACACACACACACACACACACACACACACACACACAGATACATCCATACTTCTTGGAAAGTCGCAGCCAGGCAGAGTAGATGCCAAGGCAAAGATAATCTGCTTTAGGAAGCTTCCTCAAGGCGGAGTACACACACACACACACTATCCTCCTCTGATATCAATAAAGCATAGGCGGCAATACATTATGGAGCCATGTTGGGTGGTGGTGATGATGATGGTGGTGGTGGTGGTGGTGGAGGTGTTCTCCTGAATGTAATGCATTATGGCTTCTCTATTGGGTCTTGATGGAGAAAGGATCTGTGTTATTCCGGGTTCTTCTCTGTTCAAGACGGACAATCAGTCTATGTGACATCCCTTCTTTTTTGGAGCACTCTCTCTCTCTCTCTCTCTCTCTCTCTCTCTCTCTCTCTCTCTCTCTCTCTCTCTCTCTCTCTCTCTCTCTCTCTCTCTCTCTCTCTCTCTCTCTCTCTTATCTCTCTCGTCTCTCTCTCTCCCTCTCTCATCCTCCTCTCTCCCTCTCTCTCTCTCTCTCTCCTTCTCCTCGCCTCTTCTCTCTCTCT
>OLKM01000194.1:119568-127068 GCA_900291075.1 Melanogrammus aeglefinus
GGCTCGGCTTTTAGCGAGGTTCATTACAGTTACTTTACTACAAAGACAGCATCGCAATACGTGTTTGCACGCTTGTCTTAGCATCTACCTGCCTCTCTTTCTCTTTCTCTGTTTGCCTGTGATGTCATCTTCCCCTTCCCCATGCGCCCTCTATATTGAATACCAAGTGACGGAAACAACAGAAGCAAAGAACGACTGATTGCTCTAAAGATACTGGTATCCTCTGAGCCAAAGGAAAAAAAAAGAGCTCCGACTTTATCTGGGAATTATTTAATGACTGACAATGCCCGAAATAGCTGGAGTCTTGCGGTTAAGTGTTTCCAGGAAGAGAGTTGACATCCGTGCGATACTCATCGCCCCTCTTCTTCTGCCTAAGTGGATAATGCCGATAGGAAATTAACAGAGGGACCCAAACCGCAGTGCACATGGCTTTGTTTTTTAAGGGTCTTTCCTTTTGGTCCCCATACCCCTCTCCCCCAGAGGCCTGACACAGTAATCACATTACTGTACGTTTAACACAAGTGGAAGTCATTCATAACATCTCGAAAAACTTCCAACGGCACGCCTCTCGCTTTCCCTTTTACTTCCCCGGCCTCCGTCTGTCCACGCCGTTAGTCTGTCTCTCTGTGTTTTCCTCATTCTCCGACGGTTTTAGCCTCACTGGCTTGCCTTTCATTCCCCTTGAATGTTAAAAGATAAAGCAAACAGAGTAATGACTTGTTGTGAGAAAGTGACGCCGTGTTGTAAATTCTCTCCCCTGAGTTATGAGCTGAAGGCAGCGTTACACGCCAACAGAACAGAGCCGTGTCCAGATGCCGGAGAATTTAAAACGCCATAGCTTCTTATTCCAGAACACCGTGCGCAATGCGCTCAATGTTTTTCCCGCAAAACACTTGTCAAAAAACCCGCCACAATATGTTCAACCGGTTTGTGTCTTGTTGTTGTAAAATGTTAGACTTAAATACATGACATGAGTGGAGCATGGCGGCCGCGCAGCTGGAGAGGACTGGGGTTGGTCCCCAGCTGTGGTCGTGTCTCAGATGAGCGTCGCGTGTGTTTCCTGTGATTACGTGGGCCTTCTCAGGGTGCTCGGGTTTCCTCCCTTCCTCTTCTCACACACGGATGGATGAAAGCATAGATGGAGGGATGAGAGTCTAGGTGGAGGATGAACTGGATGGGGAGATGGAGGGGTGAAAGCATAGATGGAGGGATGAGAGTCTAGGTGGAGGATGAACTGGATGGGAGGATGGAGGGGTGAAAGGATGGATGGAGGGATGAGAGAGTAGGTGGAGGGATGAGAGATTGGTTGGATGATGGAGTGTAAGGGTGGATGGCTGGATGAAAAGATAGATCGATGAATGGATGAATGGTTGGAAGATGAGATGAATTGACATGAATGATATAAATATTGTGTATTCAAAATAAATAGGGTTTTAATTTGAATATTTTCTAAATCAAAACCACAAAAGAAAACGAAAAAAAACAAAAAAAACATAATGGATGAATCAAAAAAAGAAAAAAAAGTTTCGCTTTTTATTTGGATTCCGTTCAGCAAACAATTTGCAGCGGCTCGCCCAGGGTACTTTTGGTGAACATCAATAGGTCTTGTTGTGATTATTCAGATTGCGGTGGTGGGGTAACTCTACCACAGAATAAATTGCAGTGCCTTGCCCCGGAGCCGAGGCAACCGGCCCTGCCACCGCCTTCAGGGCCTTGGTCCCGAATCAAACAAGAGGGCATATGGGAGCAGGCTGGGTAACCTGCAACAGCATAATGAATACACACACTCACTCACACACACACTCAGATACACACACTAAGACAAACAGACAACACAGATCCACATAGACACACACTGTACATACACTGCACAGACTGCAGACATCACACACTATTTTGACTATTTACACAATCCCACAACACACACACACACACACACACACACACACACACACACACACACACACACACACACACACACACACACACACACACACACACACACACACACACACACACACACACATAAAGCACAAATTTAGACATATATGCGTGCAATATATGCTCTCCTTCTATCTCTCTGGCTAACTAACCGTCTCCCTCCCTGCTTGTCTGTCCGCCTGTCCTTCTGTCTGTCTGTCTCTCTCTCTGTGGGCCTGTCTGTCTGCCTGTCTGTGGCTGGTGTTTGTAATGAGGCTGACATTGACCCTGATTGAGTCCACAGTAAAAGGAGGGCTCATCAGTGCCGGGTCATTACACAGCTAAACTGCAGTGTCACACAGAGGAGGGTTGCTGGAGAGATGACGGCCTTCTCACTCCCCCCTCACGGACCCCAACCACCTCACCCCCACCTCGACCCCCACCCCACCCTCCAACGTCTCTCCGTGGCCCTCACCTTGAGTACTCTCTGCAACTGTCCTTCCCTTGAGTTGCTGTAACTGTTTTTATGCTTGTGCTGGTTGTTTATTTGTTTTTAGTCCGATGCCGCCCACATGCTGTGTACTTCGGGGGTCAAGCATCTCTATCTGAATCAAAGTCGTAGTGGGTTTGACAGCCATTGACGTGTTTTTACTGACTGCGAGTCGTCACACTTTGTGTCGCCCACACGCACATTCACTGAGTTCCCTTTATGGCCGTAACTTGTCTCCATAAGTTTCTTAAAATCCTGGTCTTGTTTCTGAGGTACTCCAGAATAAATCAAGACTGTTTAAGATTAGCAGTGGCAAGTAATTCATGAAGGCCAAGGTTTCCTGGCTGAGAATAGCACACTGGGGGTCATGTCACAAACCATCCGAGTTGAATGTGTACACACACAATTAAACACACACCGCAGTGTAAAGCATACACATGTAGACATTCACACTGTGTCATTTATAATTAATGTATATATATTCGGGCACCAATGTCAGTTGAATCAGATACTAAGAGCACCACTGAGTGGTTTAAATTGTGTTCATGCATTAACACACACACACACACACACACACACACACACACACACACACACACACACACACACACACACACACACACACACACACACACACACACACACACACACACACACACACACACACACACACACACAAATAAACACACACACAAACATACACATGAACAAATAAACACACACACACATATTCAAAGAAGAACCAACACACACACACACACACAACACACACACACACACCACACAACACACACACACACACACACACACACACACACACACACACACACACACAAATGCTAAAAAGTGAGAAAACAAAGTCAGAAATAAGAAACAATATGAAAAAAAGGACAAAAAGGTTAACAGAGAATGGAAAGATGATTGAAAGGAAACATAGTGGGGGGGAAGAAAGAAGGAACAGTCCCAACCAACATCCATGAACCACAAAGGGTGTTCAGTGTTGGGGACTCAGAGGACGCCTGGTGGGGAGAACATGGCGTGAGGACCTAGGAGTGGACATCCGTTCAGTGGTGATTCGACCCCAACCACCGTGTACATAATAGTTTCCAGGATCGGGTCCCATAGGACAGTTGAGTCCACTTTCCAATTTCCACTTTACGGCTTGAAGAGAAAAAACAGAGCGAAAGGGAAAACAGGGCTTTGTGTACCTCATTTTGGACTCATTGAGATGACGATGACAGAGACGTAACCAAGAGCTGAAACAACACAGAGATCAACAGAGGGAGGGTTGGTAAAGGTTTGCACGCACTCCATTAATTCGGTAATGGAGGATGTTTCATAGTAAACGGAGATGGCCTCTCTATTATGGCTGTTATGACTCTCCCTCCCTACATAAATGATAAGTTGCAGCGCCAGATTGGATCTTGTACCACTCTCTCTCTCTCTCTCTCTCTGCCTCTCTCCCGGTTTCACCCACTATTTGCTTCCTCCCTCGCTCTTTGTACATCAGATAGGATTATTAAAAAGAAGGACATGTGCAAACAAAGAACACTGGCCCAACAACTAGGGCCATAGCCAGAGGTAACGGCCACCAGCACACCAGGTGAAACCGGAGGCAAAGTTTCCACAATTTGAGATGTGAGATGTTCAACGTTGATAGGCCCAAAACGAGCAGGGACTCCATATCAGCCCATATCCGGAACCATTTAAGTAATAACTGGGCCTGTCTCTCAGTTGGTTGCACACACAAACACACACGTACACACGCACAAATGTACACACAATACATACAAACATACAAACAAACACGCACACACACACAACACATCAACTCTTATTCAATCACACACATAAAAAAGCCTCAAAACACACACACACACACACACACACACACACACACACACACACACACACACACACACACACACACACACACACACACACACACACACACACACACACACACACACACACATACAAACAAACACGCACACACACACAACACATCAACTCTTATTCAATCACACACATAAAAAAACCTCAAAAGCACCTACATGATATTATCGGTCCTGGCCTCTCTCTTTTTTACCCTTTAATTCCTCCGATAAACAGACTTTTCTCTGATCCTGTCGTCCTGCGTTATCTGAGCTGTCCCTTGGCCAGTCGGCCACTCTGGAGCCGATTAGCCCCCCCTAAATGTCACAATTGCTGCATGTTATTAAGTTAATTAGAAATCAGTGTGTACTTGGTAGAGGACACGGACGAGAGAGATAGAGGGAGAGAGAGAAAGAGAGAGAGAGAGAGAGAGAGAGAGAGAGAGAGAGAGAGAGAGAGAGAGAGAGAGAGAGAGAGAGAGAGAGAGAGAGAGAGAGAGAGAGAGAGAGAGAGAGAGAGAGAGAGAGAGAGAGAGAGAGAGAGAGAGAGAGAGAGAGAGAGAGAGAGAGAGAGAGAGAGAACAGAGAGAGAGAGAGAGAGAACAGAGAGAGAGAGAGAGAGAGAGGAGAGAGAGAGAGAGAGAGAGAGAGAGAGAGAGAGAGAGAGAGAGAGAGAGAGAGAGAGAGAGAGAGAGAGAGAGAGAGATAGGCAGAGGGTGGTGGGGGGGTGACTGGTTCAGAACGCTGAGGGACGCTGACAGCTTCTCCGGGGTTCCAGCCTAGAAGCCACGGACACATGGAGACCGGTGAACGGCGATGTACACAACTGCACATGTGCTGAAAGGAATAATATCAATTTAGATATTTTTCATACCTAGATGGTTGATGTAAATTAACACATATGATATAAACATAAACGGATAGATGGATGGAACACAAACTCAAAAAATATGAGCAAATACTCGCATAGGGTTATATACTCACACAGTGATATGACAAAGTATTTGGTGGCAAATTGAATATACTGTATAATACGAAATTATATATGAAACAACCATGAAATGTCATCTTCATCTTCCTCACATTATGTTTGATATCCATAAAACCGATTCCTCCCATAGAGGCTTCAATTACCGCCGTCCACTGAGAAGTGTCTCAGACAGAGTATCCCCGCGCAGACACTTCAAACTGTGTCCTTAATCACTTTATTACGCAAATGCAACACAAAAAAAATCAAAGGAGCTCTCTCAACCGACGTGACGGATGAGAGAAAGAGCTAAGCGGTATGCTAAAGATTTCTTCTTTGCAAATGAGCGCGCAGATCACCTTTTATCTCAAGAAATCCCAATGTTCTACTACTCTTCTTATCGTCGTCCCAAATGTGCATTAAATCAAGTATGATTGCAAATGCCGTGCTGTGGTCCACAGAGTACCTCCAGCCTGTTTCCAACCTCATGGTTTCTTTCAATGCAACATCTGTGTTCAGACGCAGTCAGTCCAGAGAGTGAATAAGGATGGCTTCTGGGGGTCCGACCCAGAGAAACAGCTTTCTGTTGGCTTGTTTTAATGTGCTAATGGGCAACGGCAGACAATGTGGATGTTGGCTCTGGGAACAATATAGAAGCACTCGCTGTTTAAGTCTTTGTTAAAGTGACTCCTAAGTGCTTCTATTAATACATTTCATTCACTTCCACTGCTTTTTATAGCGATGGATCTGAGGGGAATGGGATTAATTCATATCACGATTTAGATAGTTAGTTAGTTATCCTTCATGAGATAAGATACAGTGTACTTTTAAAATGCTAGGTGAAAATCATGGGAAATATAAGACGTAAACAATTAAGGAGAATTGAGGATGTGATCCATCTGTTCAAAAATTCGTAGGCGTCGGCTATATCTCATTGACTTTGCTAAGGTTTGGTATTCAAGTGTAACTCGAAAATTAGTCCCTAGTAACTATGCTACATCTTTGTTTATTGACTAGCTATGTTCTATAGGTAATAGGCTAACTATACATCCTAATTATAATATTAATACTAATAATATTAACTACTACTACTACTACTGCTGCCATCACTGCAGTAACCAAAATAGAAAACTCAAGATAGGTGCTTTAAGGCAAAATAATGTTAGAAACCTCACTTTGCTCAATGACTTCTGGATAACTCACAATGATTTTAAACAGCCAGGGCATAACTTCCCAGCTTCCTCTTTCCTCTTTCTTCAGTCACTAAATGTGAGGATAGAGTTGTTTTAAGACAAGCATGCACATATATCCCGCCTACTTCACTCTCTTCATTGAGATATAAAGATGTATCCCTTCACACTCGGTTCGGCCTAACTGTAGCCATCATGGGAAGATGGGGAAAGATTGTTTTCCTTTTTCACTATTCTTCTCCTACTTTCAAAAACCTTTGCCATGCTTTCCCTCCCTCTGCCCCAACCTCGCCCGTATCCCAGCAGCGCTTCAAAAAACAAAGCAAAAAAAAAAATCCCGGATCAATACGACATGCAGGTTTTATACTAATCGATTAGGACAGAACAGAGAGAGGCTTGTCCTGAGATTCGGACCGAACCGACCCCTTCGCGTTTCGCAGCGATTGTCCATTACAGGGCCATTTCATGGTGCTCGTCACTTTGCAAGCTTCTGTCTCTCATACGCTGCCGTGGTGGAGGGAAAAAGGGCCCGAGGACAGAGCCTCTACTCAGCAGCAGCAGCAGCAGCCGCCGCAGCAGCAGCAGAGCTACGATGTTGTCATGCTAGTTCCCCATGATTTGCCTTTTCTGTGAGATTCAAGACTTGGGGGGAAAAAAGGGGAAATGTGTTTCGCAGTGCACTTGGGCGCCCGGGATGGATGTGGTTTGTGTCGTTTTCGTAGCATAGGGAAGAGTCGGTCTATTATGTGAGAGAACAGAATTAAGTTCAGGTTTAATCGTCTCTTAAAGGAGTGTCTTTGTTGCGTCATTCTACATTTTATTTTTGGGAAATCTTTTGTTATCGATTTTCAGAAAAGTTTTTATTTGAATAGTTTTTAAGGTTTTTTGTCCACAGACACAGACAGCTTATAAAGTAGGCTACATATGAAATTGCATTGCACCAGTTCACACCGGTTGACATTAGTGATGTCACGGTTCATACATTTCCACATTTTATCTAGATATTTTTCACTAAGGAAACAGAAAGCAATAAATCCTCAACACACTATTGTCTGTTGA
>OLKM01000194.1:132068-145096 GCA_900291075.1 Melanogrammus aeglefinus
ATAGGACATGTATTATGGGTGTTTATTTCTTATTTTTTTGGCTGAATTAAAACTGATATAATCCTCAAAGAAAATGATATCCCCTTTTAAGGAAGACAAATCTATATGTACCCATATAGACGCACACTCAAATCTGCGTTGTATCGGTTTTTATCCATTTAAATGTGTCCTCTGCAATATGATTAGAATTTCATATTTGTGTTTTATTTGAAGCTTCACGTGTTTTGTGTTTTACATTAGCCTGGTTCATTTATCATGTGCCTTTCTATTTATAGAAGTCTTTAAACCTTCGCTCATCCTCACCCTATCGTTTTATCTTTGGAGGACCCTATTCTTACCATGTTTTTCAGCTCAAACCTCAGCCCAAAACCATATGCTTTGGCGAAGATAAAATATAACAAAAAGTGATGCACAAAATGAACTTCGAACAAAACGGATCGAAAAAGTAGGCCCACGAGAAGCACCCGGTACGTCAGTCTGTCCGTCCTGATCACGTACCCGGGACTCCGCCGCGCGTACGCGCGCACAGCCGCTGTGCGTCCGCTCACATGTGCGATCTTTCTGATACGTGATGACAGCGTGGTCGTCCCCCTCTTCGTAGTCAATATCCGTCCAACACTCTCACCCCTTATTCTATACACGAGCATCTGTGTGTGTTTAATATACCTCATTCCATCAGAGACGTCCACAGGTCATGAAAGGTAAGGGAGGGGACCGCCAGAGGGCCCCTGCATCCAGCCCCGACCCAGAATCAGTGTAACGGTGTACTTTTCGTCAGTGTGTGTGTGTGTGTGTGTGTGTGTGTGTGTGTGTGTGTGTGTGTGTGTGTGTGTGTGTGTGTGTGTGTGTGTGTGTGTGTGTGTGTGTGTGTGTGTGTGTGTGTGTGTGTGTGTGTGTGTGTGCAGGGGGGATGGTGGTGAGGCTGGGGGGGCCATGGGGAGGGTGTGTGTGTGTGTCCGTGGGGGGGGGGGGTATCTACCAGGACTCTGGGCTGTGTTTATGGCTATATGCCTGCCGCTATAGAAGCCCACCCTGGGGCCGTATCGGTAACCCCTCCCTGAGATCTCCTACTAATGTGGAAACCAGGATTGTGTATCACAATGGGCACGAGAAAAAAAACTCCCACAGGCTATGGATAGGGTCCCGGGTACGAGAGATCGCTGTCCTCAGTCCGCCTGGGCACAGACTGGATGTGGCAGCTTGGAGGCATTTAGTTAGAAGAGCAGCACTTTAACGCTGCAGGCACGCATTTATGGGAACTCGACGAGAGCATGACATGCGGCAGTACACAAACAAATAGGGAATAATAATATTAAAAGAAGGGAAAGAACAAGGGATATCAGAGAGAAAGAGGGGGGGGGGAGGGGAGGAGGAACGCTGTCCCTATTTGTTCCACGGCATCTAATCATTTGTGATAGTCTGTGTTCTCATTCTTATAATTAATTTATTTTCCGGGACAGCTTTCTCGCTACAAATTGGGTTTAAAAATAAAATCTGTTATTTGATGTTATGTGCAGGGCAGGCAGTAAAAAGGCAAGGGCGTGTGTTCGGAGAGATGTGCAGAGCAATGAACGTCAGGGAATGTTGTGGTGGTGGTGGATATGTGACGCAGAATAAGAATAATAAAAAAAATGCCTTTGTTAGAAACATCAGGGACAAATATCCTGGAAATACACAAATGTTTTTTCTATTATAATCGCAATTCGGTTCAAAAGATGTCGGTAAACATAAATATTAAAAGTTGGTCTTCTCCTTGTCCTGAAGTTATGTAAACGTGTAAAACACCTTTACTTTGAGCAAAGCTAAATAATATAGGTCTACGATTTTCTGAATCTCTTTTTTTTTACTTTGCCTTGAAAGCCAAACATCTGAATGTTGACACACTTTGGAGCATCGAACATAGATGCCCTCGATGGCTCTGCCTCTTTATCTAGATGGGTCAGAAATGTCAATTTAAAAAAGAATACCAATCGGAAATTAATTTGATTTTGTCCCTCAACAAAGACCAACCACTGGGAACCGATTAGAGAATCCAGCTCACGTTGTGACACTTTAACTCAGCTGTCACTTTCTATGGGGTAACAGAGACACACACACACACACACGCACGCACGCACGCACGCACGCACGCACGCACGCACGCACGCACGCACGCACGCACAGCACACACACACACACACACACACACACACACACACACACACACACACACACACACACACACACACAGACACAGACACACACAGACACACACACAGACACACACACAATCGGGGCCCACCTGGACCAGTGAGTTAATAAGCCGAGGTTTGAGTGACAAGTGACATTTCATTATGGAGAAGTCACAGGGGACAGTAGAAATCCAAACAGACATGACACACACAATGTCAGAACCAGGACACACTGCAGAGAGAGACATATACTAGGCTGGATGGCATGCGCGTAGGGAAACTTTGCTGCAGGACTTTATGCGCAAACTCTTTATAAGGACCTTTTCTGCTGTCATCTCAATTTGATTTGAAGCACAACCGCTCGAAGAGGAGCTGTGTGCTACAGGACGACATATTGCGTTCATACTGGCAGTTCCAAATACCCCTCACTCCTGATCAGTTCAGCGGGAGCCACTCCTTGGTTCATTTTGGGGTTTTAGTTTTTGTTTTTGTTCAAGTATTGAACACCCAGGGCTTTTAAGGAATATGACTTTATGCTTAACCAATTTATACAAGGGGACTTATTTGTGTGTCTGTCTGTCTGTCTGTCTGTCTGTCTGTCTGTCTGTCTGTCTGTCTGTCTGTCTGTCTGTCTGTCTGTCTGTCTGTCTGTCTGTCTGTCTGTCTGTCTGTCTGTCTGTCTGTCTGTCTGTCTGTCTGTCTGTGTGTGTGTGTGTGTGTGTGTGTGTGTGTGTGTGTGTGTGTGTGTGTGTGTGTGTGTGTGTGTGTGTGCATGCAGAGGTTTTGTAGTTTCAGTGAGGTACCAATGACATTTCCTTTATCAGTTTTTCTTTAAGGCATAGAATAATGGTATTTGTTTCCCACAACTCTCATTAATTAAATAAACCAAATGGTTTTTTTTACGCTCTTCACTCTTGACATTGTGTTGACAGTTGCTAGTTGTGTTAAATACGTTGGTTTATAAATATGATTGTAAAGGGTATATCTAAGCCAAAATATGATGTCGTTCAAAATCATTATTTGATGAACTGATGCAATCAAATGACAGAAATAAAATCCGTTTGTCCGATGCGCTGTCATTGGCTATACAACAGTCAATCTTATGTTTGTGGGCGGGAGCTGCGAGTTGGACCAATCATGTTCTACACACGCCGTACGCCACATAAATGACAGACAGTAGCAAAGATGGCGTTGAAGGAGCTATCATCGCTGGAGAAATTTCTGGGACTAAAAAAGCATAACAAGTACAGTACACAGGGAGACAACAAGGTGAAAACACCCCTTTATCGGTTTGTCGTTTACGATTGACCTTTTAATACAATTGTGATTAGAATAAGGAGTTACAGAAACAATGGGTGAACGCTGGTTAGCTTGTCAATGCTAGCCTCGGTTAATAGAACGTGCGTGTGTTAGCCAGCTGAGGTATATCGGCTGAGTTATTTCCCATATACGCTTGTAGATATTGTTGATAGCAAACGATCTCACACAATTCTGTAAGTTCTATGTGAACAGTGGCTTGTATTGCTATGTATCCAATGTCCACATGTCAGCGATGACGGGATGGGACGTGCCTTTTCTGCGCATGTCCATCCCCCAATGCATGCTGTGTGCTGACGACACACCCTTCTCCTCCATAACTTCCCTTCTCTGATTTTACGTGTCATATCAACGATGCAAAATCAAATTGGACAATGACGTGTAATCACAGACAACATAGGGTCTTCAATTCCCTCACCAGCTACCGACACCAGAATGAGATTCAGCAAGCCATTACATACAATCAAACAGAAATCCATCTAAATGATAAAAACAACAAAAGAAAACTGTTATTCTCAAGATGCCTTCTATAGTGTGCTAATTTATCATAAATCACAAGAAACTGTAGACTGATTGCCCCTTAAACCTCGTTCTTGCAGGTACCAGTGTTGCAGAGCAATAATGGGCCTATGGTAGGATTACTGACTGTCTGCAGCCACCTGGTGAATGAGGCCAAGCGCCCCGAGTTGCTGGGCACGTCCACAGAGCACAGGGCCATGGTGCATCAATGGCTGGAGTACAGAGTTACCAAAGTGGACGGCTGTACCAGGGAAGAAGCCAAGACCGTTCTTAAGGTAGAAACGAGAACACGCAACAAACAAGTTGCCTATGAATAATGCATGAATGTGCTTCTATAAATGGACTGCTAACCAATTGTTATTAGAACAAATTGCAGTTGTGTTAATAACTAGATAGTGGTGTATGCACATATTGCAAAACACAAAATTATTCTCTTTAATACATCCAACCCTAACCCCATCGCAACACCTAGCAATAACTGTACCTTCTTAGAGAATGGTTCAACAGAAGTGGTATTGTATAATACTTGCATAAGCGATCAAATCAACTACAAGCCAAGCAGGGTTTAACTGCAAAATACACGTTCAGAAACAGAGACACCCCCACACACACACACACACTGCACCGCCTTTAAGAGGCGTCAAATCGCTCTCCCTCCATCTCTCTTTCCCTCCCCTACAGCGGCGAGGAGATCCAGTGACAGTGTGGGTCTTGTTAAGGTACAAGTTACAGGAATACAGAGTGATGTATGGCCCCCTTCAGTGACACGGCCACACACACACACACAACAATAAAAGGTCCTTAATGTGTTGGACACCAGTCAGTGTGAAATGGATTGCTGGATGCAAAGGTGCCTCTTGGCGTTGTTTGTGTCAGCGTGAAGGCTCTGTGAATGTGTGCGTCTGTCTCTTTGTGTGTGTGTGTGTGTGTCTCAGCGCGGCGCGTGGTGGTGTTGTGTCACGGCTGAGGCCTCTCGCTGTGATGCAGCGTGTCTCCGGAGAGGCCTTTTAAATATTTTAATGGTCCCACTTTAAAGGAGCAAGTCTCCCTCAGCCCCGTGGCTCTGCTGCCTGTCAGCCCCCTCTGTCCCACCCTGCTGCTTCTGCCCCAGCGTCCCTCACAGAGGCATCCTCTCGGAGCCCCGACAGTCACTTCCCATTAGTGGAAGGGCAGGACAGGAACTGTCAACAGCCAGGGTGCTTAAAAGTTAGCGTTTTGTTTCAGGCTTTTTTACTCCTCTCCCTCGTGTACAAAAGTTGTCTCTAATACTGGGGTTAAGTTTGATGGTTTGAAATCCACGACGGACTGACGGATGTTTTTGAATTGGCTGTGTTTTATTAAAGGAGGGACAAACCACACAGTTTCGTCGAGGATAACTTCGTTTACGAGCAGTTATTTTTGGAAGGGAATCACAACGGTGCAGTCCCGTCTCAGGGGTCGTTCTACTTTCTATTATCTTCTCATAGTTGTTTAACTTTGTTCATTTGTAACAGACACTTTAACAACTATTCCATTGACTTAATAAGGAGAGCCACACTTAAACGACATCATCCGGACTGATGCCCTTTAGTGTGGGTGTGGGGTGTGTGTGGAGGAACCCAGGTTTGCAGCGCTGCGAGCTTGGTTAGGCAGCAGAGTTGCCGTCTCCATTCCCTGCTCGACTGGGCTTCAGCACCATGGCTCTGGGCTAACAGAGGCACAGATCTGATTGTGGCGAGGGGAGCAAGTCTGCTGTCTTCATGCCTTGCTTGGCATAGCCTACTCTTGCCGCACAATAACTCCATTTGCCCTCAAGACGCTCCGCGTGTATACCGTAGCCATCGCACAATGTACAAGTGCTAAAGATGGTTTCGTCCCATGGGACCAGCTCCACGCACGCACACACGGAGCACTCCTGTTGTCTTGCGGATGGCTTCATTTAGATTTTCACTCAAGCACCCTAGTTATTTGGTAGCTGGGGAAACAAATTGGCCGTTTTGTATGGAATTATTGCTCAATAGCCATGGTCATGGGGAGAGCATGTCCCCCCAGGTCATGTATTATTCCTGTACACACAAACATACATTCAGACATACACAAGGGTGGATCAAACACACAAAGTGCCTACTGAACATTTCTTTCACTCCTCCATGTGAAATTCCTGCCAAAGCTGCTCAAGCTTTTTGAACACACAAAAAGGTATGCAGAAGTTGTCTGAGCTTGTTTATTCTGATACCGGTTTCTTCTTTGTTAATCGTTCTTATGAAACAGTACATCATTTTCAACAGTGTCACAAACGTTGGCTTTTTGCTTATCTTCCCTCATTCTCCGTGTGCTGATTCCACATGCATGTTCTAAACGATTTTCTCCGGTTGTCTCCTACAGGACCTCAACCTTTACCTGCAAGACAAGGTCTACCTGGCAGGCA
Source organism: Melanogrammus aeglefinus (assembly GCA_900291075.1). Taxonomy (NCBI): domain Eukaryota; kingdom Metazoa; phylum Chordata; class Actinopteri; order Gadiformes; family Gadidae; genus Melanogrammus; species Melanogrammus aeglefinus. The sequence continues at coordinate 138,483 of OLKM01000194.1, forward strand.
ACTGCTTCACCCTGGCCGACGCCCTCATGTATTACGGACTTCACCCACTGGTTGTAAGTGTTGTATTTTATACCCAGGTTTTCCCAGCAGGCTTAGCCAGGCCACGGCCCAAGGGAAGGTGTTGTCTAACGAGATATCTCGTCAGGATGTTCTTCAGAATCAAATGCCTTGAAAAGAACAACCTCTGTGCCAAATTGATTGAGATTATCAGTTATTTTTGTATCGCCAATTTGTATCCATCTACCCCCACACGCAACTTTCCAACGTAACTCCTCGCCCATTTCAGTCCTGACCCATTTCAATCAAAACGATACGGCCAACACCAGTCATATGGCCGAGGGGCCGACCCGAGAACCACATGGTAGTAGACGCGGGTTCCAAACGCCGAACAAACCCCGGGGTGCCAAGCCATGCGGCACAAAGCGAAGTCTGTAGCCCCAGACCACGGCCACGGACGGCGACGGACACGCCCCTCCCCGCAACCAAAGCAGTGAATTAAGACCCCTGCAGCAGAGGGACGGACACAAGGGATGGATGGAAGGATGACGGCTGGGCAGGGAGGAGGACCAGGGTATCACATGCCGAGAGATGTCAACGGCTCTGTTGCCACCAGGCAGAAGAGGAGTCACTTTGGTTCCGCTGTCAGTGTGGTCTGAACCCCGGGGACAAGGGGTCAGCCCGACCCTAATCCGCAGTCACAGCCCGTCCCCCATGCTCAATTTATGGACGACAACACTGAATGCACAAACACTTGAGTGCCAAGTATTGAGCCCTGAGGATCTGAGCTCGGAAGCCTGTCCACGTTGGGGGGATTTCTATTTAGGGTCTTTCGCAGGGTGGTTAGGAATGAAATGGGATTGATTCGTCAAGCGCTATGATTAGCATATTTGGGATTGTACCGCAAACTGTATCTGTGTGTGATTGTATTGTTGGTCTTGGAGTATCCACGTACACTGTTTTTTGGGATTCAAACAAACCTGTGTCACCCCAGCCATCGGTGACTCGATGTGGGAGGTAGTGAGGCCTGATATGCGTTGGGCTTCACATTTCCAGGCAAAATTCTCACTTTTCCAATGCCATATTTTATCACAAGGTGACAATTGCTGCTGTGCGTTTTTGATCACCGATAACACATTGTTAGGAAAAGTAAGCTGAACACACAATAATTCTTTTTAGGTAAGTCTTTATAGGTCACTTTGAAAGTGTCGTTTGGAAATGACTGCCGACGTACTACTGCTACCATTATCAGTGTGCACCTATCAGGATTATAAGGGCAGATAAAATGAAGTCTACGTCTTAGCCATGCGTTTACTGCTGTTTAGCAGAGAGTTAATCAGCCCCCCTCCAGCCAATCACAATCAAGCAATCACCCTGGCCATGTTATATCAACGCATCCCTACTATTACAAGGCATTCAACTGTACCACACGTGTATGAGGTCCTATACAGTAAAGTACACATCCCCAGCAGATCCGGTTCATCTGAACCTTGAACCCCCCCATGCTCCCTCTCTCCTCTCAGGTGGACCTGGCCGTGCACGAGAAGGAGCATTACGTCAACGTGACCCGGTGGTTCGACCACCTCCAGCACTACCCACGCCTCCGCCACCACCTGTGCCCTGTGGTGGTGCTCAGAAACAGAGTGTACATCAGCGGACACCACTGAGAGCGTTAGATCCACCACCAACCGCCGCCGCCTGGTCTCCGAGCCCCCAGACGCCCTCACCAGGGTCGGGATGAACTCGGACCATCTTCTGGGAAAATGTGTTCACCTCCCTCCTCCCCCCACCCCCACTCCCGGGGAAAAGACTCTTGCTGCTTTTCACAAATGCCAGGAAGGCTTTCGTGTTTGTTTGTTCCTATATTGTCCCCATGTTTGTGTTAACTATTTCCCAGCTCTCACCTGTCATCGTGACTTGAATACTGAGGTACATGTGGTGGGTGAAGGGGCTTTCATTTTTCAGTCAATTATCCAGACAATATCAACACCCCCAGGGTCTGCTTAATGTTTTTTTCTTTATGTGGATCCAACAAGGGATAATATATCGACAATGAACTTCAAAGTAGCATGCAAAGTACATTTCATTGTCTATTTTGCGTCTTTGTCTTTGTGACCCAGACAATAATCCTGTTCACCTGAACAGTTTTTTGTCAACAACTACCCAAACTACCAGTAAACGACATATAAATACCCTGCTCTGTCCCTGTTGCTCTGTGCCCTCATAAGCCCTTTTATCAAACACACATCACCCCGTCACCACTTAACAGCACCAAGAGGCCCTGTAGGTAAAGTCGTCGTTTAGGCCTAACTTTAGGCCTAACCTGTCTGTTATTTTTTCGCAGTTAGAAGTCCTCTCACGACCTCTCCATAAACAGGGTTATTGCATGACTACTGTCATTTCCCTGGCAGTTTTCTTTTCTTGTTTGTTCAGCCGGTTTGTTTTGGCTTGTTCCGTCGTGTAAGCCGTTCCTTTGAGCGCTGGAATCGGTAGCTTCGCCTGAGACCCCATTGTCAAGTCAACAATGAAATCCTGCAGCCTGCTCATGAAGGAGCAGATAAGACTCTCTTTGTGGAGTTCTCTCCTGAATGGATAAAGTGGGAACGGGATACCAAAAAAACGTTTATTTCTGTTAATGCAGAGCTGAAGGATTGAAAGACCCATATAGCTGACAAACACTCCATACCAGTGTTGCCTGTCGAAATATAGATCTTAGAACACTTATTCTTATAAATAACTATTACTCAGCGCCTTTAAGCCTGTATCTGACATTATGCAGACCCTGCCCCTGTCCTTGAATACACGGGTTAGAGCAGAGCTTGCGCACATTTTCTCTCTGGCTCTCTTGTTCCCCGGCTCTCTCTCTCTCCCGTCTCTTGGCCACTTCCCCGCCACCAGTGGTGTGGGCAGCGGAGAGCAGTAAGCATCAGGGATCAGAGCGCGCCTCCAATCAGACCCACCACAGCTACTGTTGATGCTGCAGGCCAGAGCCAGAGAGAGAGAGAGAGAGAGAAGAGAGGGGGCAGCATAGCTCACCAGCTGCCACATGGACCCAGCCTAGTCAAGGCCAGCACCCAGGGGGCCCTTAGGGACAGCCAGCCACTGTGTGTCATTTCAAAACCCCTGCATATCTACAGGGGAACTTGGAAGAGCGGGCAGCAGAGAGGGGGGGTGGGGGGGGGTGGGGGGGGGGGTGTGTTGGTGGCAGAGAGCCAGACAGAGCAGACAGAGCAGCCAGAGGCCAGGGATTCTTTAGTGACACAACTTGTGAGCGTCGATCGGGGCCCGGGAAGGCCTAACTGTTGCTGACTGAACATGGGCCCATTAGTGCCATTAGCTGGGGGGGGGACCCAACCTGTCACAATCTCTCAGCAGTTTTGCGTAGAGATTGTCGGGGTTTAGCTGTGATTTTTAAGGAGATAATGATACATGGGAAACATTATTAGTGCAATTCCAAAGGGATTGATGCAAGTGTAATCATTTGAACCTCAGCCACGAATGGAAGCATCGTGTTACAATTGTTTTCATCCTGTCGTCTGCAATCTAGATTTTTCTCTTATTATGCTCCACATCCAACTATTTTGGTACCCTTTCGTGTTTCAACCTTTTTCGGTGTTTTTATCTGTGTCTTATCTGTTGGAAGCTGTAAACTGCTCTGCGTTACACTTGTTGATCATCATTTTTTGGGGGGGTTGTTCAGCGATGGTGCGTAACACTTGACCTCTCTGCAAAACCCAGTCAAAGGAATTTGAACAAACAACTCAAAGATTCCGGAATAGCCTTCGAGACCTTGTGCTCTGATGGCAGAAAGTCGCAAAAAAACGGTAGTTTTGGTGGTGGTGGTGGTGGGGGGGGGAGGGGAGCTTGCAGTCTTTTGAGCAGGCCTTGTGACTAGATAGGGGTGGTGGAGAAGTGGTTTTCTATTAATGAAGCCTTTATCCTTGTGGTTTTTAGGACACGATATTGATCGAACATCGATACGGAGACCATCATAGCGTCAAACCGCCGTGCTTATTTGGGAAGCGTGAACCTATCAGCTGTCGCCTGCGAGGCGGAACAAGGGGAATGCGCTCCGAATTCACAGAGCATGCATTGCAAAACAAGACGTTAAAAAATGAGGGTAACTTTGAACTCATTTTTTTAAAAATCTATTCTTTTAGAAATCTAATCTAAGTTATTTAGAAAATTTAGAAAAAATTGAGCAATGAGATACGCAAACAGATCTACAGGCAATTCAGATACATATTATAATGTATAATTAAAGAACTTTTTTCAATTATACATTTTAACTTAAAACCATTAAGAAGGCATTCAATATGCAGATACAAACAAGAGCAGTACATTTCATAAAATAATTAACCTGTTTGCAAAGATTTATTTGTTAATATTACGTTGACAGACTAAATCCCATTACATATAAATGATCCACTGGCAACCATTTTAAATGATTTATTACAAAGGAAACAATGATTCCACTCGACACATCGGTCGTGATAAACTCCTCTTGAGGCCTATTTTTTTAACAGTTCCGGATACATTTTCTTATGCAACAACTCCCCTGAGCAATCCCTAATTCTTCATAACTAAGCCTTGTCTTTCACCATAACTGCCAGCCTTGAGAGACGTGTTGATGGAACTGTCTCTAAGGCATTTTCTTTCTTTTTTTAAAGGAATTGTGCGGTGGCTCTGAATTTGAAAAGGATAAACTGTTGTGAAATCATCAGTGATAACAACAACATTCACAGGCTTATTCACTCCTGAAGTCGGTTAGCACAGCTACACTTTATCAAATGATATTCGATTTAGGTTTGAGGAGCTTAAACTTTATAAATTTCTGTTGATCCTACATTTTATGGCTGTGATGTTTTTGCAGACTTCTTGGGTTACATAAAATCCCTATAAGTACCGCTCCATCCATCCTCCACCTAGGCTTCTAACGGCAGGGGGCTCTGTGTGTCAGAGCTTGCTGACCCTCGCCAGAATCTTAATGCAGTATGGCAGCGCGGGGGTCTCACGTCGGGGGGGAGAGGGGCATCTTTGATCACACCTGAACGGCCGCGGTAGGGCCGGGTCACAGCGGGCGATCCGAAACACAAGCGCCAATTAGAGACGACCTTCCCCAGAAGTTCTGAGGACCCATGGGTGGGTCGTCTTTGCCTTCCGTGACGAGCCCGACTCCAGAAGAACCATGGAAGACAACCCACGCCCCCGCGCCCCCCCCCCCGCCCCTTCTCTCCTCCCCCATCCTCCCGAGCGTACTGCCTTCCTGCAGGCAAAGCACACGCAATTTACCCAGACTCCTGCAGAGCCGGAGGTCGGAGATCAAAAAAGTTCACCAATCGGGGAGTCAACCTGAGTGGTCCCTTTCACCGCCGCGGTCGAGAACTGGGCGAGCCATTGAGGCGGTGTCTTGTTCTAATATCTGATGAACTGGGCCTTGTGACTAACTCAATGCTGTACTATCTCTCTCCTCTCTTTCTCTCTCTCTCTCTCTCTCTCTCTCTCTCTCTCTCTCGCACTCGCACTCTCCCTTTCTGTCTCTCTCTCTCTCTCTCTCTCTCTCTCTCTCTCTCTCTCTCTCTCTCTCTCTCTCTCTCTCTCTCTCTCTCTCTCTCTCTCTCTCTCTCTCTCTCTCTCTCTCTCTCTCTCTCTCTCTCTCTCTCTTTTTCTTTCTCTCTCTCCCTCGCTCCCACAGTCCCCTTTTCTCCATCTCCCTATGAATGCGGGCCTTGATCGCTCTCTACTTCACTGCCACAGGGGACAACCCAGGGAGAGAAGTCAAAGGGCATGAGGAAGGTGAGAACGAAGCCCCTGAGGTCCTAGTGGAGAAAAATGACTGACACGTCTTTTCTGAATGGTTCTTTAATAAGCTTGTGAAGGCTGAGCCCTTCTTCTTCTAACCGCTTATTGTAAAACACTAAAAACATAAGTATATTAAGATTAGGCAGTTTCAACATAAATCGTTAAATGTGCTGGTTCTCTGCCTTTAATCGGCCCTTAAAAACTTTATTAAAAGAGATATGAATTATTACAGTGGACTCTCCAGAGTTTCAGAGGTGTTTGTGTAACGGCAGTGGGAATAAGAGAGGAATCGATTGCAGCTATCCTTCAATTTGAAGTAGTATTTGGCAATCCATCCACACCCCAATTAAACCGTTGTCGCTGTGAGGAGGGACACACAACAAGACTCTTTCTTAATTCACGGATCTTTGATGATATGCATTCCAGACTAATGTCACCCAGACAGCAATCCTGCGTGAGAACGGCCAGTTGACCCAACGCCTGCGTTGAGACCCACGACCGACGAGGGTTCTTCGTTTAATCTCTTTAATGGAGACGTCAAGCAACATATATTCTTGGCACCCGTCCCCTTTAACGCCCTGAGTTTGATTCAATGATCCAATCAACATTGTTCAGCGGCGAGTGACAGAGAGGGCGAGAGAGAGAGAGAGCGTGTTGGCGTGCTTTAAGCTCCTGCGACCAGGCCCATCTCACCTCGCAGGGGCTTTACCGCTTGTGACAGTCGTACCGCGCGCCCGTAAAGATGGCATCTGATTGTCAATACAAATTAAACAGGGGGGGCATGGGGTTTGTGACGGGGGGGGGGGGGGGGGGGG
>OLKM01000194.1:145216-147716 GCA_900291075.1 Melanogrammus aeglefinus
GGGGGGGCTCCACATCCTCACACAGGACCCCACAAGGAGCCCAGGTGTGCGGCACGAAGCGTGAGAGAAGACGCTCTCCAGACTCCCTCCCTCACCTCCGTCAATCACGCCGGGGCCGGGGCGCGGCGCGGCGGCTGCTGCGCCCGGCACAGAAGTGCTTAAGTACATGTGTGTGACCCGGGGCGACGAGATCGCACTTCAAGACACTATTTACCACACAAACACACACACACACACACAGAGAGACACATGCTCCCATATACAAACACACACACATTCTTGAATTAACCGCCTCACTCTCCTTACCCCCTCTGCCGTCTCAGCTGCACGCACGCCTCCTTGTGTGTGTGTGTGTGTGTGTGTGTGTGTGTGTGTGTGTGTGTGTGTGTGTGTGTGTGTGTGTGTGTGTGTGTGTGTGTGTGTGTTTGCGTGTGTGTGTGTTTGCGTGTGTGTGTGTGTGTGTGTGCGTGTGTGTGTGTGTTTTGTCTTGTGTTTGCATGTGTGCATGGATGAATGCCTGTGTGTGTGTGTGTGTGTGTGTGTGTGTGTGTGTGTGTGTGTGTGTGTGTGTGTGTGTTTGGGCGATCAGATCATCCACCCATCTAATGGGGTCATAAAGAGTTGGGTCATGTCATGGAAGACTCAAAGGCAGTGAACCAACTCATCCTTAAACTCAATTAAACAACACTGGTTCATCAAGAGACTCTGTCTCTATCCTGTGTCTCAGGCACACAGTATACAGGACAGACACACACACACGCACACACACATGCACACACACACACACACACGCACACACACACAGGCATGTGCTCATCAACGCTGGGCCTAACGGACCCTATAACATCATCGCGTCTCTGTATATCCTCAGCAGCAGTTGACCTGTCATCCCAGCGATCAGCTTCAGGTTACCGTTCGGCCCCTCTCTCTGGCCGTACTTCATGTCGCACAGGAAAGACATTGTTGAGCGATCCTGGCCGCATCCACGTATTATGTTTTGGCAAATTAGCCATAGATTGACATCGCTCCCCCCCCCATTCCCCCCCTCCCTAGCGTGTCGTCCAGACCCGATGGGTCATGACACTTAACTTAAGACCCTCACAGCCCTCCCGCCCTGGCCGCTACCCGACACACACACACACACACACACACACACACACACACACACACACACACACACACACACACACACACACACGCACACGCACACGCACACACACTCAGTGCAGTAATAGGTTGTGATAGGCAGCCTTGAGGTGGTATTAAAAGTAATTGCTGCTGAAGCCTCGTGACCGGAGGAGGGAGGGTGGGTGGGGTGGTGGTGGGTGATGCGACGTTTACAAGAAGGGGGGTGGGCTGACTGCGCCATAAGAGAGATTGCAAATAAGCCTGTAAAGTGAGGTGCTGTGTGGTGTTGTGTGTGTGGTGTGTGTGCTGTGATGTGTGTGTTGTGATGTGTGTGTGTGTGTGTGTTGTGGGTGTGTGGGTGGTGGTGGGTGGTGTTGTGTGTGACTTTAGGTATTCAGAGACCAGGCAGAACAAGAGGTGGGGGGTCACTGCCCTTAGCCATTCCTGTGATTTGACCCAAGAAAATGCACACACACACACACACAGACACACCCCCACACACACACAAACCCAGCAACAGTTTTCTAATTTGCATACCTCCCCAGCTCATTTGCATACACCACGCGGGGCAATTACTTATTATCCCCCCCCTTTCATCTTATTACAACAGTTTTAATTTGAGGTGACTAATTTATTTAAACCTAGAGTGAAATTATCCAGCGTACCGCCAGAGAGAATTCCTGTCTCATTTGCCTAATGAATCCAAAAACATTAGGGGAATTTAAAACAAATCTGAGTGTTGATGAAGATTTAACAGTACAAGCGGATGAGGGTTTAATATCATTAACTTTGACTGCGGCTTGTTTGCCTCCCATCCACCGTATACCCTTTTAAAAAAAAAACACTTGTTTTGCAGGTGCTCGTATCCAGCCAACCAATCAGGGTGGCGCACCCAAAAACCAATCAAAACAACCCCCAAAAGATGTGGTGTCTTCTCTCCCCCATTCCACAACTTTTGCCTGTGAAGTGGTGTAAAATGTTGCAAACAAACCCCCTGTTTTTGAGGGACCGAAGCGACGACCGAAGCGTTGCCTTTTTTTTTGCGGATCGCGAGGCTGCCTATTTGAAGGCGTTCCAGTTTCCAGTCACGTTAGCGTAAAGCCGCCGAGCGAGGATCCCCGCAGGGTCTCGTGTTGATTCCAGGTTTAGAAGTCACTATTGTGTTATTCCCACATGGGCCTAGCTCAGCACATTCATGCCATGGGGAGTTAAGGTTTTTTAAGCATATTCAGCAGTGGAAGTAAGACCATCTCTGCTTTCAGGTTACCCCATGTTTTGTGTTGTTTAACATGTGTCTGTTCAGTGACTTTTTTTTTCATTGAAGAGAAGTTTGCTTTTCACCTATTTTCTGGGAATGCAGTTCTTTATTTTT
>OLKM01000194.1:150216-152716 GCA_900291075.1 Melanogrammus aeglefinus
CTTCTGGGAGACATAACCAGGCTTCTTCTTCCCTAAAACCTCGGAAAATAAAGATATATGTCTTAAGTAAGCCGCCACCGCATCTTTGATGTTGGGACTCGAGGACATTCCACACACACATACATGCAAACACACGCAAACACACACACAGACACTGCCTTGGGGGTGGAAGAGGTGTGGCGAGCGAGGGATGAATGATGCGTGGATGGATGAGGGGGGTAGGAGCGTCGGCGGGGGGGGGGCAGCGGGTCCGTGCCTGGGCGTGGCTCTCCCTGGTGGGGTGCTGATGTCCTCCACAATGGTCCCAGTATGTGGCAGTTAGCTCTGGGGCTGGAGAGTACCGACACACACAGACACACACACACACACACACACACACACATGGGAACACTCAGGTATACATGAATCTTTACGACAATATAAACTCAAACGCACACGCACGCACACACTTATCTGTGACACTGAGCCGTGTGAATGCACATGCATAACAGACACACATGCACTCACGCACAGTTGACATTCGCACGTGTAAGCAACGCACAACCGACTTTTACACAAACGTTCACTTTAACACATGAGTGCACACGTTGCGCCAAAATCATAAATTGATTGTTTACTATATCTATCATAATATCTCGCTTTTAGACACGGACACGCCACTGCTGTGTATGCATTCCAAGTGTGGTCGTAAAACAAGGACACTCGACTGGAACCTAAAATTAGACACACACTCACACATTTATGTATACACACACACACACAGTTCCCCCGAAGGGAGGGAAAGTTTCGCCTGCTTGACAGTGCCCGAGGACAGCGCTTGTGACTTCCAGGGCTGTCATGCTGCTCTTTACAGCTCTCATTCATCACTTTAACCTCGGGGACCGCACTAGCATGTGATAGCAGCACAAAGCTACACAAAGACACAGACCCACAACAGCGCTGGAGTTGCAAGTTGGTCAACACATACGCAGATACTTCAGCACACACACACACAAACACACAAAGATGTAAACTGAGGGAGAAAGTGAGGGAGAGAGAGAGAGAGAGGACGGAGAGAGAGATAATGTGGTACGTAATGAGTCCTAATGCCATTTCACGCTATGATCAAGTCTTGTCCTTGAATATTCTGATATAAATCCAAATTAAAATCAAATCTTTGTAACTGCTCAATGTGTTTTTTGGATGTTATGGGAATATTATTGGGTATAAATCACGTTTTCTTTGGTGAGCATTTGGTCAGCAGTAGATTTTAAACGTCAACACTTTTAAGGGCACAAGCCCCCCCACTCAACATTGAGTATATCTCATGAAGATTGAAAAAGCTTCTACTATTCAGACTGAAACTTGATCCCTACAGCCAGAAGTGTGACTTGTCCTAGACAGTTGGGTTTGGTGCCGTAGCTTGTGACACAGTGTGAAAGACTGTGCCCGCAAACCCTCCATTACACACCCAATGCTTCCCCCGCGCAACGTTTGTGTTCCTATGGGGCCGTTGTCAAGATAAGCTGCAGTTTAGTCAAAGACATCAGCGGAGCTCCTCCAGGGACGCACATCAGTGGGGGAGAGAGAGGGGTGGGGTGGGGGGGGGGGGGGAGGATGAGTGGGGGAGGAGAGGATAAGATAAGAGCGAAGAGGAGAGAGGAGACAGAAAGAGAGGAGATGAGAGACAAGGGGAGATGAGAGTAGAGGGGAGACCAGGGGATAGGAGAGAGGAGACAGTAGGAGAGGAGATGAGAGACAAGGGGAGATGAGAGTAGAGGGGAGACCAGGGGAGAGGAGAGAAGAGGAGAGAGGAGACAGTAGGAGAGGAGATGAGAGGCAAGGGAAGAGGAGAGTATGAGGGAGACCAGGGGAGAGGAGAGAAGAGGGGAGGCAGTGCAGAAGAGGAGAGACAGTGCACTTAACCACTTGAAGATGGACCTGATTTAATACTCACTAGTGTGGGACAAAGAGTATTTACCCATCCAATATTTTCCATCAGTGGTTGAGCTTCCAGATGGAGAGATGTTTCAGTTTCTAGACAAATACCTGTTTGACAAGCAACATATGTGAATAATCCAATGCAGTATAAGAACCATGGTCAAAACAAAACAAAAAAGGGTTTGTAGTTACACCGACTACACAGTATAAATACATACATACTATCAAGGGGAAAGTCATATGGGATCTGTCAGTCGACATGGATCCAGTTATTTATAGATTCATTACATTTGTCATGTAACCTATTTAATTCGGAGCGGTCCACTTGGTTTTAATATCGGAGACTTGAAAAGCAACAGAGCATGACGACGTGACTGGAAGTGACTTGAACATCTGAGATATGAAATCCACGCTGTTGACAGCTCAACGAGGAAGGTTGCGTTCATCCTCAAGGATTGTTTTGAACAGTCCAGGTCGGTCAACTGTGCTTCAATGTGTTGTTCTTTTTGTTTAATATTGATGAACATGGAAAAATAAGGAAATGAAAAATATCTATGTGCCATAAAACTGTGCAAAATCT
>OLKM01000194.1:160216-172716 GCA_900291075.1 Melanogrammus aeglefinus
CTCTATATTTCCATTTCAATTGAAATAAATTTGAACAAACCTGAAAATGTGAATATAAGTATTAATTGACAATAGTTTATTCAAAATGATGCCTTGGAGGCCCAATGCTGGCTGATTCACCTCCTCATCCACGAGTGAAAATGAGGAGAGCTGATCAAAAAGATGCATGAGTGAGACGGATTAATCAGAGAAGACAAATATCCACCTTGAGCCCTCTCATGACCCCGCTCCCCATCTATGTGTGATGGTGATGCACGTGGATGGACTCAATACCGCACTTTTGTGTATTTTCCTCTCACTCTTCAAGGTTGGTAACATGGTTGTTACTGCGATGAAGAATGCAACAATGAAAGGGGAATAATAATTGGGATTCACATTTAAAAATGGTCCTGGGTTTATGATTGTGCAACTTCAAGTTTTGTGGTTCACTTTTAAAAAACACAATTATAGCCTCCATGCATGATAGCAATAGAGCAAACATAAAACAGTATTTCATGGCAGGCGTAAGCCTACTCATTTTGCAATCAAAATGTACAATTATACCATTCATAACATTCATGAAACGTGAATAATTACAATTCATAAGAATACCCTTTGATGTCATGAGAATTTATTTAAGTAGTTAATAAGACAAGATAAATGTACATCGCTTAAAAACGCTTAACAGGATTTAAAAAGAAGCAAATGAACATTAGCATTTTAAATAATTGTAATTTTTCTATTTGAAGTATAAACTTTTCCCACGCATGGTAACCGGTAATAGCCCTTTAATATATTCTACTGGTAATACATTTGTATGCGTTGCCTGTTCAGTTAAATGCAACTGTCCATCACTGCTTACTTGATCCTAATGTATTTAATTGCATTTTAAATGAATAATAAATAAATAAAAACGTGACATTTAGTGTTAATTCCCCTCATGTTAAGATAGTAGTTGTGGCATGTTTATGTCATGACAAAACTTGTAAACAGATAGGCCTACTTCCTCCCAGACGACCATGGCTATTTGTATGTCCCTCGGCAATGGATCAATCATTTAATTTGTTTAATAAGGCGATCAAAGCTAATGGTGCATCTAACTGCTATTTAACATAAATAATGTAGACAGTAGGCCTAAATGGTGGTGTCGGAGAATTCGCTCCACGGATTTTGACTATGCAAACTTTTTAATAAGATTAAATGGTTTGTCTGGTGCTGATCGTTTCATGCATAGGCCTACTCATTTTACAACGCCATGGGTCATATGTCTATTTAAGTATTTTTACAATTATACTTGCATTTCATAATGCATCATGAATTAATTCGGTAATCCAAAATAATCCAATCACTCTGGCACCAGTTTGTTATTTTCGTTGTCTTTAGTGCCACCTCGTGGTGATTTAAAGACGTGTATGTATTATATACTGACTGCTCGAAATAATAGCTTGATCTTTTATTGATACATGAACCCATACAACCAATAATAACGCATTCCACATTAAATAATGTGGTCAAATATCTGAAAAGGGGCTTTATTTATAAATCAAACGATGCACTTAAACGATAATGATTGCAGTTCAAGTAAAGATTTATAAAATATATATATATGATGGGGACGATGATAACCATGTTGCAACGTAGTGCAAGACTGACATCTGCAGTCCTAACACATGCAAAGCTACATGCATATCTCGTTTACTCAAATCAAGGTCTTGCCGGTTTAGTAATTCGCTTCGTGAATGGGGAACGTTTTCTCCTGAATAACATTTTTGTTGAAAATATCCCAACTCATGCATCATACTAACTCCAATTTATATTTATTATATGTCGATAAAGGTAGTATAGGACACATCGAACACCCCTATTTTAGTGGTTGGTTTGGTTTATTCCACAACCTCCTACCCGGAAGTAGTAGTAAATATTGACATCTGTGTCAGATGATCACCACTCACATGACAGTAATCAGCTAGTTTTGCGTGCTATTTCTCAACTTCCATGCCATTTAGTAGTTCTATTTCAAGGTTTCAATCTTAATAACTGCGTCGGAGTGATCAGTCGTCGTTTAAATGTGTGATATCTTGATGTAGCTTGCTGGCAGACTTGTTCATTTGCAATCGAGGGCCTTCCAACTGGTTTGGCTGCACCGTTATCCAGCAGGGCATGTGGGAAAATGGATAAGATTGCTAAAGGTGGGTATAATTATGAGGAAGTAGAATGTAAACAGTTCTGGTTTGCAAACATTGTTAGCCTCGCTAGCTTCAACATATACAAAGAAAGGCACTGTCAGTAGATGTGGACCTACAAAAATCTCCATTCCATCCACATATTGTTCCCTGATTTTAAGTCTGAATCAGATACAAGAAAACCGAATTAACATGTTTACATAAAGTGTATGTTTAAGTATCGATTTCAATGAAGCATCCAGGATACTTGACCGACATAGAACCTATTTGTTTATATTAAGTGAATCCATACGTCAAGATTTGTGGGTTAATTTTTTTCTTAATGCTTTGTAAAGCTATGCAAACGTGTGATGCTTGTTTATATACCCCTACTTCTCCACCACAGATGTTGGTGATATCCAATCTCGACTGATAGACCATAGACCCATCACCCAGGGAGAGATTCGCTACTTTGTGAGAGAATTTGAGGTAAACTAGCTCTCTTTAAATACTTCTCTTCACAAGATTGAAAAACTGTGTGAAAGAAAAACTGTTCAATAATATTATATAGAAATATGTGACCTTTTGATAAGCACTTTCATCTTTTATATTGCATGTTCATTTAGATTTATGTTAAGCATCCATCTTGACATATATTTCAAGAACATTCTCTTCGACTGAGATATCTGACATACATTGATTATTGGCATTAAACATATGAATTAATCTATTGTAGCGAGGCTATCTGAATGGACTCCTGTGATTTCTCTGTTGCCCTTTCTTAGGAGAAGCGAGGTTATCGCGAGGGACGACTACTGGAGAACATCAACAAGATGGTAGTTGAGGCCAACGAACAAGTAATGCCCAGGTGTTTACAGGGGATGCACGAGCACCTTTTTGATGTCAGCACAAGACGTAAGCCCCCCCCCCCTTTTAAGTTCATTAAAGTCCTATTGTAAGGTCCTATTGTACCAACAGATTTGTCCTTTCCCTTGCGAGCATAAGCAGTTATTTGGGATATATTGCAGACAGTTTAAATTATGAATCAGAAAGCGGCCGTTTTTCGCCGTAGTCCTGCTATGAAGTCGCTACAGAGAAAATGGAGTGAATTAGAACCTTTAGTGACGTCCCGAGTGGTTCTGCTCAGCATTTCCTGGTCTGGCAAATGATCCAGACCACTAGCAATGGTACTTTGCGGGTTGAAGCATTTCCAGGTTGTAGGGGAGAAGCAGAAACAGAAGAAAGCTAGAAATCGCTGTACTGTACAATCTCCTGAAAGTCCAGTCAACAGGGTGAGAGTGGTTGGAAGGGAATACCTTCTGAGAGCAGGGTGTTTTCAGGTGAGGATCAGTTAAAGCTAGGGTATGCGATTTTGGGGAAAACAGCCGTTGAGATTCCGTTGCGTTCTCTCTGGTCCCTCCCTCCCACGCGCTACCTGCTGTAGCTCCTCCCTCCGAACGTCAGTGATGCGCGTTCATGTGAATTCAGTTACATTGATAGGAAGACGAAACACCATGTCCGATTCCGAGGTAATTAAACATTAGTGCTGATAACTGCATAAGTACATATATAGCATCAACATCTTACTCACAGACATACCATGTATGTTATCTTAAAATCATTGTAATTGCGCTGGTAGAAAGGTAGCTGTATCAGCCAAGCAAGTTAGCAAACTAAGTGCAACTGTAATTTGTTAGCATAAGCTGCTAGGCTCGTGAACGCTCACGCAGGGGACGCACGAACGTCGGTGCCCAGTTGACGGACAGTCCACAGCCAATAAGAACGGAGAATCGGAGCCTCGCTCTGATTGGTCAAAGTGTACATGAGCGGTGGCAATTTTTGGGGGGGGCACACAGAGGCAGGGGAGAGCAAAGTGATGTGCAGATATTCTCAGAGCACTTCGCCTACATATAGCTGACTGGCTATTGTGACATTTTTGCTAAATATTTCAGTAAAAAAATCGCCTACCCTAGCTTTAAGGGCTGGGTATCATTCTGCAGATGATGGATTGAAACACATTTTTACCTTTCAGGATCATTGCTATGATGCTGTTTTAATGATTAGTATTAATATTTTGCTATATACTTAATTTTAGTACTTCAAGTACAAAGTCCAAAAATGTAGGTATACCCTTCAGATAATCCTGTTTTGTACTGTTTTTCTCAATCGTTTAAACACGTTCTGTTCCATTCTGTTCTGAAACTATAGCTCAATTTTTCAAAGCTCTAATCACAAACCTGAGAAGAGTTAATCATTTTGTCAAGACTACACAAATTCTTCTCAAAACTGTTTTTTCCAAAAAACGGTAAACACAGCAAATTAATATCTCTTAGAGAGCATCTATTAAACACTGGTGTGATCAATTCAAAACACTTCCATCAAAATATTATTTACAGATGTTTTGGCTTTATAAGGCTATGTTACATATTCCAATGTATACAATTGTTTAGAAATAGCTTTCTTTTTTAAAGTTGCATTTAGGTGGTGCATATAGGGTAAAGACTGTTGCCATATTGTATTACAATACTGTGAATATATCATATAAATATTGCATTGACACATTCGTAGCAGAATAGGTCTATTTGTCTATCCAATGAGCTCCGATGGGCTAAACACACAATCCCAGCTTCCCAGAGTCATACTGTACAACTATAGTTGATGCTGCAACCCCAATGTTTTTTATTGTAATACAGTAAAATGTTCAGCTGAACTGACTGCATAAAAAGCTTTTCGTAGGCCAACCAAAAGTAAAAATAAGAATATAAATGAGGTGAAACGGATCTACTTGTAAATCAGTATGTATCCCACCTCCTTTCCTGATCAGGCCAAAGGACCATATCTACAACACAGTAGAGGTCACCGAGTCCTCTTTAATGCTCTACATGATTTAAGTGTTTTGCCAGTTGAGTTTGAACAGGTGAGAAGTGAGTTAGACTTATTGGTAATTAGTTGTTGCGTTTTGAAGGCCAGTGTGAATCAGGTGAACCAAGTGTGCTAAATGATGAGATTTGTGCAAAAATGTGAAAACAGTGGAATTGTGCTTAGAGTTGAGCAGTCTGGAGTCTTGTATTTGATACTTGAGCTTCAAGCTTTCAGAATTGTGTGCATAGTTCAATTTTTTGTGTGTATACATTCGAGAAAAACTGTAATGTCTTTTCTTTTTTTTCAGGTGACACAATTACCAAAATTGTAATAATCGGTGCAACAAAAAAATCCACTTCAGCACAAGCTATTTGGAATACTGCTGCCTCAGCAAAGTAAATGTGTATCTTAAATGCTATTTATGTTTTTCTCCGCAGTGGAGGCTGCCAATCACATGGCTCAGAGAGTCCAGCAGAGGGAGCTAGATGCACACCAGGTAACTACAATGGTTAAGCTCATCCTCTTTTATATTGTCCATGTTTCAAAGTGTGAAACTGGTTAAAACGTGAATGGAGATATCGACCCCAATTTCTTGTTTTACTCTAATTTTGTCTTGTGTATTGTTGTATTCCAACTATGCAGAACTTTGATTTTCTTTTCTATCAATCGCATGATGTGAATATACATATTTACAAGAAGAGAGAGGTCATCATTGAATTTGAATCATTCATTGTGTCTTCTCAATCCTGCACCTGGCCCATACTAGCAATAGGCTCTCATCTGTCACGGCAGAGGTCAGTGAGGTGTATAGCGAGTCAACCAGCACCGATAAGAAACCCACCTGACAGCAGCTGCTTCATGTCAGCCACGTGCACGCGCTCCTCTCCTCTCTCCTCAATCATCACTCGCAGCGTTTCAACAGCTTTCGCTTTCTCCCCTAATGATGTCACTCTCCTCCTTCTCCTCTCCCAGCGAGCCCGAGCCCAGCTGCAGGCAGGCTCCGGGCAAGGACAAGGTGGCCTGGAGGAGTTCCTGCGGGAGCAGCAGAGGGCCTGAAGGACCAGGTGGACGAGGAGCACGCCAAGCGCGTGGGGCGCCTCAGCACCGCAGTACAAGTGAGATGAAGAAGGACCTGGAGAAAGATAGCTCCTTCTAGGGACCTTCCGTCTTAGGTGAGAGAGGAGGGTGTGTGTGTGTGTGTGTGTGTTGTGTGTGTGTGTGTGTGTGTGTGTGTGTGTGTGTGTGTGTGTGTGTGTGTGTGTGTGTGTGTGTGTGTGTGTGTGTGTGTGTGGAGGGGGTTAATATATTTGATGCAGGTGAGACAGGGCTGTCGCCTGTCAGAGAAGACTGTGGCAGCCACAAATGTAATATAAAGCCTTTGGCCATGCAACCAAAGGCAACATTTTGTTAATAAAAAAAGAAGTGTGAAGTCGACACTCGTGTCAGATTGACGGGGCATCAAATACACTGTCTTGTGCACATGGAATTAAAAAAGCATGCTAATGATCTGGCAATTCTCTCTTTATTTAAACAAACAAATCACTTGATTGGGTTTTGGCTTTGAGGTGTTAAACATAGCAAGATTTTTTTAATGGATTCCGGGCTGACTTTGGTCTGGCGATACATTTCTATCATGTTGAGAATGAGCATGAGTGCGGAAAGTGCCGTTTGGTACCAAGAGGAGATCTTTCAAGTTTGGACACTCAAAACACGACACGGTGTCCAAAGTGCCATAGAGCAGGTGTGTTTGGAGCACACAGGGTCGTTAGTGTTGTAGAAACGAGCTCAAACAGAGCAGAGGTCCAGAACAACACTCCATCCGTCAGCAAGTCCTAAATGTTTTGAACATTGGACTGCCGACATCAACTTCAGAATAAAGCAGCCTACATTAAGAAATGATGAATACGTTCATGTTTTTGTTATTATTTGGCTGCAGTACAGGAACATTTATAACTGACGTCTGACCTTAAGGAGATTTGATGGCTTTTCCAAATCATTTATCCCTTTTGACCGATTTCAACTTTGATGGCGGCCTCAATTTGGTAAGTACAGACTTGTGTTTTCTAGCTTCGCCATCCTTTTCATAACTCTTAAAAGGTTAGACTCTGCATTTTCCTTCATCTCATCTTTGTCTCCCTTTCATATCATCTGAAAGGAAGATAAGTCTGACTAATTAGAAGCTGATGGTTTCCAGCACATTCAATCAATGCTTTTTAATCAATTAAGTTACATTTCCTTCAACCAATTACTTCAACCAGTCCCATAAAATCACCTTGAGAGCTAATTTCTTGGCCAGCTGGCGGCGACGCTCATAGCTGACGCGGCACATCAGATGTCTTTCTGTTGAGATTGTGGTGTTTTGCTTGGTGAAGTGTCGATGGCGGGACAATGGCGGGCTATTTGGACAGGTTGATGAATGATACTGGGCATGGTACCGGGTACATTCCTGGCATGGCTTAGAGTAGAGTTCATCTCAGTCGACGTGACTGGACAAATATTTAGGATACTAACCCCAACCCCCCCCAACTCTGTCAAACATTCGCTTTCTCTCTCACACACCCAAACAAAGTTATCCGTCATCATCTGACAAAGGTATGTTAGATATCAGAATGTTATTATACAAGAAATAACATAACGTCATTCGACACGAATGTCCAATCTGAAGGATAATTGGTGCACAGTGGACTTCATTATTTTCTCTTCTCTTGGTTCTCTTAAAGGTGCCACACACAGCCCAGACTCAAACCAACGGCCAACTGCCTTCATCCGACCACTCCGTTGCCTCTTGTTTGACCCGTTTGGCAGAAGAGTTGCATTGAAACATACGGTGAAGACAACTGCCTACTAAAAACTCTGTTTTTTAAGCGTGTCATGCGAGATGGCCTTCGCAGCAGTCCGGTGTTTCAGGTAGCGCGTGGTCGCGGTGTTTGTGTGTGCATGACCAGGGTTTGGGGACGTGCGCGTGTCGACCCGTCCTCTGAGATCAGAGAAGGGGCACGGGTCACTGCCAACAGATGTTGTCAGGCCAACATCCAGCACTCTCTCCACCATGTGCATGCGTCTCTCTGTGTGTATATCTGTGTGTTTGTCTGTGTGCGTGTGTGTGTGTTTATGTCAGCTAACGAGGGGCGACAACACGGAAACATGGCATACACACTTCTGTCAACAAGACATCTTTTCATCTGCGACTTTCCACTCTTTTCCATTTTTTTGGGGCTTTTCGTCGGAAAAGGACGGTCAATACAGGAAAGGTGAAACATTCAAGTCAACAAGGGTGTTGGTTTCTCCATATGACTCAAGAAGGATAAGCCTACCCTCTTATGGGGTACTTAAGAGGCGTCAGGGGTGAAGTAGTATAACACGCCGACTGTCCACAAACCGGAACGAATCACCAAATTGGAATTTATAGCATAGAGGTTATTAAGCAAAAAAAAGGGTTTTTTAACGAGGACAAAAGCTTTGAGGAAAATGAAGCAGTTCCCAACAGGTAAAAAGAGGAATTAGCGGAAATAGTAGGAAATAGAAGTTAGTTGCTTTGCATTGTGTAATGGATCTTTGTAAGGTGGTACAGGTAGTTTCTAGTAGTCAGCTCCGACTTATCCATAAAGGCAAACTATAGGCATTGCCTAGAGAGGAGCACTTTGCCAAGGGCGGGAAAATTTGGGCTAATCAGGGGCCAGCTATAGAAGACAATAAATGTGACCATTACTTTGCACCTCCAGCCGCCTCCCGCCCCAAGCTCTCATGAGCTACAAAATGAAAGCTGGCAGTAGCTAGCGCCGGCCTGTCCATATAGGCAACCTAGCACTGCACGAATATCACACAAAACTTTTGGCCCGTGAATGCTTATGAACACAAATTCATGGCAGTTAACGGCCGTTTACAGCCTGTGAAGTTCCCGTTAGCCTGTGCCACAGCGCTGGCACAGGCTCTCACGTATTGAGCGTGAGTCTATTTGACTATTTTGCTAACTTTTTCAATAATATATGCTCGTATACAGTATAATCGCATGATGCATGGCCAAACCTCGGTTGGAGGTAAGTGCTATCATGCGGACAACGTCAACTTTTTTTTATTTTATCGTTGTAATATATGGCAAGTTTAAACTGGCTTTAGTAGGTCATTAAGGCCCTGGTGCAATAATTGTAATGGGCCCCCTCAATTTAAATGTCGTGGACTGGCTTGGGCTCTGAACGATTGACTGCGGCAGGTTCGAAAGATCGAACTTGCGCTTTCCTTCTTTAACAAGGTATTCATGACACATTAATGCTACTGTTTGATGATCTTTTTAGTAGAAGGCCTGCCTAGAAAAAGGTGTTAGCTCCAGTGCTGAGTCAAACTCCCCCTGCTTTCCTAATTTGCATTAATATAGCTCACAGCCTTCCCATTTACATGTGAAAGCCTCACCTGGTGTCATTGATTAAAAGTTGCAGAATCTGCTGATGCTATGCTTGCATACATTTCATGTGTGTGTGTGTGTGTGTTTTACGCACATGATAAAGTAGGGTATATGAGAGGTCACACTGATATAGTTTAGTTGGATACCAGTTTATTTATATATAGACCTGCAAAATGTCCACATATTGGGTCACGCATACTATAATGTTGATGATGATGACACTTAGAGCACATTAGCATTGCACTAGAATTTTATGTTATGTGTATGGCATATTGGCCTTTGTTTGTTGTTGCTGGAATGGTATGTCGCAAATAGTTTTTTGCCTTGAGAGGAAAAAGGGCACTTGTCATGGCACTTGTCACACACAGTCATGCTAGCAGTGTCACTTTCAGCTGCGATGCTATCATTTGTCATCTGCGATTAATAAAGTATATCCCATTGACTTGACATCCACATACACCCATCATAAAAACAAAACACATAGAGTTTCTCCCTCTGTCTCAAACACAGACACACCAAATACAAACACATTCACAGTAGACACACACACTTTTCAACACACACACCAAACTCCATGGCCTGGTCTCGGAGCAGGTTGGGCGTTCAGTATCTATCCCCAAGTTGTCCTCGTCGTGTCTGCCACATCCCCCATCTCGTTTGTTTCCCAGTCTCCTGCGTCCCTGTATCCTCAGACCAGCGGTTCCCTCCTGTTTTGGAGAGAGCTTCAGTGGAGCCGACGTCCCCTCCGCTGCCTCAACATAAATGGTGAGAACGGACAACAGACACGCAGGCAGCACCCAACCGGAGACCCGCGCTCCTTAAGTAAAGGACAAGAGATTAAGGGGAGCAGTGCGGAATGCGATCCAAACTCCAAAACACACTTCGCCCGTTTATGGACAAAGTAGAAGATATCATGTTGTGTTGGGCAACGTATTCCGTCAGTCAAATGCAATGTGTAAGCCTTTGTCGCCTCAATATACCTTTTTAAAGGGATGGTTCAGGCAAAATTCTAACACAAATGGTATGACTTAACCTTAGAGATTCACTTACCTACCCTTCTAAAATGATTGTTGGGTCTTAATTTCCACCAGAACCAGTAGGTCTAGACATGTTCTAATGTAATGTTGGGTGTTATCGCCTGACGGCCTCGAATATCTGTAATGCCTCATCCAATCGGAAAGCCTCCTGCATGGATGGATCTAGAGGATAGAAGGAGGAAAGAATATAACTGGGTTGGTCATTATATGTATAGTATTGTTTTGTTGCCAAATTGAGGCCTGATGGGAAAATTATTGTTGTAAAATGTCACAGGCATGTAACGTGTTTCTTTCTTAAGCAGGGGCAGAGTAACGTCACTTGTATACAGCATGGGTACTTATTCCCTTGGTTTTGTGGTACATATTGTGGACCATATTTGTGTATGTTTCACTATATGCAATAAAAAAACGTTAGAACATTTTAAAAACTTCAAAGATGTGGGTCTGCACCAAAAAAAAATATTGTTCTGAGAAGTGGCTTAGTAACCACTCTTTCAGTATTTTCCCCACTTTCTAGTGAGAAAAAGTAGAAAGATGGTGGACCCCAGTACCGCACTGTGGTTCCCAGGAGACAAACGGCCTGGGTTCACAGCATCTCTCTAAATTCCCTCTAACCTTAACACCTTTCAATTACTCCCCTGCTTGGGACAGAAGAAAGAAATACAAAATCCAGTTCACTATTCTTTTTGAGCCGTAACAATAGAAAGTGTAATTTCAGCGTTCGCTCATCCAAGCTTGTTAAAGTTTCCTCATTTTTCCCCTTTCTCTTTTTCTTTGTATCGCATGATGGGCTTTCACTCAATTACGGCGAGGTCAAAAATAAAAATGGCAGCGAACAATGCAGGGGAGGTGGTGGGGGGTGCTTCTCAGTTAATAATGTAGCATAACAGCACCGCAGGGATCCCACGGATGGGCCCGGGGTGAATGCTAATGCGGGCCCTAATATGAATTCTTGGGCTGTGGCAAAGCCTCACCCAGAGGATCTTTTAAGTTTGCCCGAGAACGAGCTCACGTGTGAGAGAATGAGCTTTTGAGCGCTGGTGTTGCAAATTGAGAAATGGATATTCCTCAGAGGGAGAGTAGCAAGGCAAGTCACATTCCAGTTAACAAAATGAGTGGTGGGGCCGTATAAAATCCAATCTTTCGGCGGGAGGTCTAATTATTAGCTGTTTTCTACATAAACGCCACTATTTCCCAGGGAAAGAGAATTGATGGAGTCCTCGGGGAAGTCTTAAAAGTTAAATATGTCCCAAAGTAGTTTCACACAGAACAAGTCTCCAACACCAACTTTATTATATTTGACTTACTACATTGGGCCTGATACCGCATCGCCTTCAGTAGAACGCACATGGAGACGTTTTGGTTGTTTGTGGTCTGGTCATTTTCTCCAGACAGCCTCGCTAGTTACAGTAAACCGTTTATAGCATCCATGTCAAAGAAACACAGATAAGACTCCAGCAACAACAAGCACCTTCCTCGGTCAATCATGGGGCAAACAATGGACCTGAGAGGCTGTCAGAACGGGCTGTCCTCAGGCATCAACAAGCCCCCAGCAAACACAGCCTGTTGTCGCCTGAATTCCACAGAAACCCACAGGAATGTCTGGATCCAATGCCAACGACGTATCACCTTGACAGGTTTAATTGTCCTGCCGTAGGCGGGGCACAGCCGGTCATTTATGGCAAATATTAAGCTTTTAGTCTGGTCTTTTTTTTTTATGAGGTCTCATGTTTATGTCTTCATATCCATTAGTTTTCCATCTATTTAAATGGGAGGCACGGCCCATCAACTGTCCCAACATAATTTCACCTGCTGAAATCGTACACTGATTTCCGTGACCTCTGCGCTATCTGTCCTGGGGCCCTGGAATCCCAGCATCATCAGAACTCCGCCTTACAGACATGATTCTAGAGGAAGCATTGGATTTCCTTGTTTTAAAATTAGGTTTAAAACCGAGACACAAGACAAAAGGTAGTGGTGGTGGTGTTGGTGGCGGTGGCGATGGTGGTGGTGTTGGTGGCGGTGGTGGTGGTGGTGGTGGTGGTGTTGGTGGCGGTGGCG
>OLKM01000194.1:177716-211521 GCA_900291075.1 Melanogrammus aeglefinus
AGGCTGGGCCCCCCATTTTCCACCAAGAGAGCAATAGAGAGAGAGAGAGAGAGAGAGAGAGAGAGAGAGAGAGAGAGAGAGAGAGAGAGAGAGAAGAGAGAGAGAGAGAGAGAGAGAGAGAGAGAGAGAGAGAGAGAGAGAGAGAGAGAGAGAGAGAAGAGAGAGATGAGAGAGAGAGAGACGAGAGAGAGAGCGAGAGAGAGAGAGAGAGAGAGAGAGAGAGAGAGAGAGAGAGAGAGAGAGAGAGAGAGAGAGAGAGAGAGAGAGAGAGAGAGAGAGAGAGAGAGAGAGAGATGATGCCAGCATGCAGGTGACCATCAGCCATTTATTTTTTCTCAAGGAACTCGGAGAGGCAAGAAACAAACTGATGCACTGTAGACAGGGACTGGAGCACCTTAAAAGTATTTTGCAGGACATTGCAAAAGCATTGAAGCTGACACATTTTTAAGTATGTGTGTGTGTGTGTGTGTGTGTGTGTGTGTGTGTGTGTGTGTGTGTGTGTGTGTGTGTGTGTGTGTGTGTGTGTGTGTGTGTGTGTGTGTGTGTGTGTGTGTGCAGTGCAAAGTTAAAATGATAAAATACAGGTTTTAGTGAAATAGTCACCATACATAGTGCAACTGCGAGTGTGTGTGTGTGTGTGTGTGTGTGTGTGTGTGTGTGTGTGTGTGTGTGTGTGTGTGTGTGTGTGTGTGTGTGTGTGTGTGTGTGTTTGTGTGTTTTTGCTCTGTAAAGAGTAGACTCACTGACTGTCAGTGACATTTATGACTCGCCCCTGTTTGAAATACTGTCTGTCGAACCCGAGTCGCCTCGCATTTCCAAGTCCTCTCGACAGCCGTCTGATTTATAGGCGGTCAATTTCGTTTTATTTATTGGTTTCTAATACACTGCAATGTTCCCAAGCAGTTAAAGGACATCCTGTTTCCTCCATGTGTTTGGAATGCGGTGATATTCATTGAAGTCTGTGGATGGAGTCTCTGTCCCCATCCGATCCAGAGGCTGGAGAACAACCCTGTTGGCCTGATGCAACCCTTTCAAAGGTTTAAATGTCCTCATGTGTCATTGCCATACTATTATCAATTGTGTGGTAGCAGTAGACATGTGTCTGTAGAATCAATCTGTCTTGATAGACAGCCAACCAGACAACACACTTACCACTCACAATTCTTTTGCACTAAGGCCCTTCAAATCTACTTTAATATGTTTGCATAAGAATTCAAATGTTGGCATAATAATAATGCATAATAATTTTGCATGCAACAATTTAAATGGAAAGGAATTACAAGGAAATGCCACGTGACTTATACAAGTTCCATGGTGGTAAAAGGAACTTTACTGGTCCAATACATGTCAGCTCTGGCGAGACACCTTGATTTCCAGCCCCACTCCACCCTCGTCTTCATCCACTATCCCCACATATCAATGGGCTTTGGAGGAGAGATAACTCAAACCTGGCAACCCGGTCGGCCCTCTCTATGGCTTCCTGTTACCAAGGGTTAAACTGGGAATTCCAGCCCCTTGTCTCACTTCCCATCCACGCTGGACTGTCTTGGCCTCGACTCATCTTCATTCCCTTCTCTTCCTTTTGATATCCCCCCCACCCCCCAAACTCCCCACTTCATCCGGCCTTACTCCCCGCTTTCTCCTCTCTCTCTGTTTTTTTTACCTCCCTCCGTCTTCTCTTTTTCTTTGCTGCCTGTTTATTGTTTCTATCTGCTTGTCTGTCCTCGCTTGTTCTCCCTCTCTCTCCCTCCCTCTTTCTCTCTTTCTCTATGTCTCTCTCCCAACCCCATATGTGTGTTGATGGCTTTACCGGCAGGAAGAGGGAAGAGGCTTTAACGGTCAGGGCTGCTGCTGCTGACCGTGCAGCACCAGAGTCTGCAGAAGGTTCCTCCCCGCATCCAGGTGGGCCCTGTCACCACGTTTGACGTCTCACCTCTGGCGACAAGCTTGACAGGGTGTGGCGGCCATTTTTCTGTTTTCTTTGCGTCCCCTGGACCCTTGTTAACAAGCGAGGGAGGCACGTTAAGTAGTGACTATTAACTGTGAGAGGGTTTGCAAAGGGGGCAGAAGAGCTTTGAAAAGTGGCTGTTTACAGCTTTGTAGAGATCACAGGCTTATAACCTCTGAGGCTGTGTCATCGCAAAAGCAGCATCTTTTTTTTATTTAGAGACATAGCTCAATAGAAGTAGAGTGGGATTTAAACGTTATGATCGATTGTAGATGTCTATTCAGAATGTCCAAAAGTCTCGGTATGTATGAGTCACTGTACTATGTTATTTTCATTCAGGAAATTGTGATACACACGCGCACACAGACTCACGCCCACAGTCAAATAGTACGCAAAATACACTTTGTTTGACCTTTGGAGTTGAAGGAGAAAAATAAATCCCTTCTTGTTTTCCGACACACAGAGATATATAATATCTAGAGCCACAACATCGATATCCAGCCACACCTGTCAATAGCTAAACTGTTTACTACCTCAACATGGAGTAGTATCCAGCATTGGGCCTACAGCTGACCCTGTAATTACACAGACCTTGGGGTGGAAAATGACTGTAATTGCGATGGATACCTCGGGAGGAACTGTCCCTGCTTTAAACATCGGGCCAGGAGAGGTTGAACACAGGAACACTTGGCGCACGCCAAGAGAGATGTTATGGTGGTTCCGGAGTTCCAGCTTCACCCAAAACCTAAACTTATATCCTATTTCCCCAGCGCCTAAAACACGCCCCTCATCCTGCTATGTCGACCTGTCTCATCCCCAAACCTCATTTTTTTCTTTGCAACCACCCTCTTTCTCTTTTTCATCTTTTGTGTAACGTGTTCGTAATGCGTTCCCCTTTGCTGTCGGCATAAATATCTTGTTTGCCATATTCTGCCCATCCTCTTCTCTCTTACATCATTCTTTTCCTAGCTCTCGCTGTCTTTTTTTTCTCTCCTCCCTCTCCCTCCCTCTCCCCCTCTCCCCCCCTCCTCCCCTCCCCTCTCTCTCTCTCTCCTCTCTCTCTCTCTCTCTCTCTCTCTCTCTCTTCTCTCTCTCTCTCTCTCTCTCTCTCTCTCTCTCTCTCTCTCTCCTCTTACAGTCTCTCTCTCTCTCTCTCTCTCTCTCTCTCTCTCTCTCTCTCTCTCTCTCTCTCTCTCTCTCTCTCTCTCTCTCTCCTGTCTCTCCTCTCCTCTCTCTCTCTCTCTCTCTCTCTCTCTCTCTCTCTCTCTCTCTCTCTCTCTCTCTCTCCCCTCTCTGTCGCTCCCTCTTCCACCAACCCAGATCATGATGTGATGGGTGTGTTTCCATTACGAGGGTGAGCTTCTCGTTTCCATTGCCCGGTCCAAGACAGGTGCAGTGCTTTTGCAGGCAGCTCTGTGAATGACATCGGTTCTGCTCTGTTGATCACATCCTGTGCTTCAGGCACATTGATCTCTGATCTCCAAAGTCTCCAAAGTGCTTCTGGCGAAGGGAAGCCCATGTCTGCCTTTGATGTTCACCACGGTGAACTGTGTGTGAGGAGGAAGGTGGGGAGGGAGGAAGGGAAATCGAGATTAATCCAGATGAGTGGAATAATATAAATGGTGCGGTTGGAGCCAATCCTCGTAAAAGGTTGTTTTGTCAGAGTTCACCCTGGTCATTTAAAGTACAGATGCCAGATCTCAGTGGATAGTGTTTGTGTGAAGTTGTCCACTGCTGTAAGGGAAGGCGAGGCCCATCTGGTTCTGCTGTTTACATTATTATTCATGGGGATGATCAATTTGGAATCGGCTACCTAGAAAAGATAGAAATGTTTTTTGCCAGAAGGAATAGGACTGAAATGCATTTATACATTAATTAAAATCGATCTATATTTGGAAAGAACCTGATAACTATGAAACAATAGATACAAAAAAAGTAATAGTGTCAATTGAGAAGGAGTGTAGGGAAAATATATCAATGAATAAATATATAGAAAGTATTGAGATGAATGGAAAGCAATTACTCATGTAGTATGAAGTTCAGGTCAAAATAATAGTTTATCACCTGTTAAGTGCTATAATTTATCTGTTCAGAAAATTGTACTTCAGGGTGAACCATGAACCTCCCCTCGTTAAAACAGTTTTTCATAAGTAGCTTGTCTTATTACACGGGCCCCATAGCGGGCTACAGGGTTCTTAACACACGTACACTCACACACACATACTAGTTCTCATACTTATTTTCAGAGTCACATGCTTCCACTCCACCACCTGCTGGCTTGTGCAGCCTTTAGCTCCGGGCAATTAAAAATATAAACAGATTGTCTTTGGTTCCATGGGGTTCCATTAATCTCCCACCACCAACACCATCACTACCACGTCCGTATGACATGTTGAGATTAAAAAATGTATGACCCCCTCCCTTCTAACAATAGAGCCCCCCCCCCCCTTCTCTCTCAAGGGGTTTCCAAACCGGGGGGTCCATGGTATATTTATCATGTGCGTGAGAGTCGAGGAAAAATAATCGCGTGTATCATTTTTCACCCCCAATCAACCGTGGAGGCGTGGGTGTTTTACAGGCCATATAAAATGATGGACATGTGATAGGTTGTTACGAACCTTGAACATAGGCCTACATCAAGCCCCCCCCCCCCTTTTTAAGCTCAAATAAACACTTGTTCCCAGCGTGGTGCTGACACAGTCCGCCAAAGTTCTGGAAAGGTCCGCGAGGCCACCTCAATCGACGCCGGGAGTCTATCCATCCCATCACGATGGGGCTGATGGGATGGTCCAGAGGGTCACGGTGGGATCACTCAACCTGCTGTTTTTTTTCTGTTGGTGACACATCTATACGTGATTAGTTGGAGAGTTTGTGGAAGCTTTCCCATCCTCTGGGACCTCATGAGAAGATTGAGCCTCTCCCAGCCTAGGGCGTCCATACACCTGGAATGAGCGGGAGATATTTACAGCGCTTTTTCGGGTGTTTCTTTTAGGAAGGAATTCAATCGGTTTCTAGGCCGTGATATTTGAGGTACAGCTCCTACGCTTAGGAATGTACCGTTACAAAAAGTCATATCTCAGTTGTTTTTCACAGCATACTCTAGTATTGATATGGGAGAAGTAAAAAAGTTGATTCTCTGGCCGGAATCTGAATCCGAATTGACTTATGGTCAAGTAGGTTAGACCCAGACAAGGCATTTGTCAGGGTGCTTGGTGCACAACAATAAAAATAAACACAGGAAAGAAACATAAATATAAACTAGGAGGAAAGAAGGTAAACCCGCAAGTACTGTACGCCAAGACATCAATGTAAAATATGAACATTTACCATAAGTACCATTTGTGCAGGAATGTGCAACGCATGGGCCATGGAATGTGCAGATGTTCACAATAAGAACTATACAATACATGTAATGTGCAAGGAATTCTGTCCAGAGATCTGCACGTTTTATGTGACGCATTGTATATTCTTGTGTTAGTTGGTTTTCTGCATATCCCTCTCCCAAGTGGGGTCAGTGGTAAATGGCACAAGGGGTATTTCCAATGGGTGTTTGGATCCTAAAGCCAGAAGGAGAAAGGGCAACTCTCATCAACACTTCAGGTCAGGTCAATGCATTCACTGTGCCTCCGAGGGGAGACACTTTGTAATACCTCTGCGTCAAACACCCTTATCGTCTCTGTTGACCGTATTATCTCTTTGTGCGTTTTTGTGTTATCAGAGGAATTGTAATGGTCATCCAGAGAACACTAAGAAAACCAATTCCCCTGATATGGATTGTCTTAAAATACCCCCTGACCATACACACACACACACACACACACACACACACACACACACACACCACACGCACACGCACACCACACACACACACACACGACACACACGCACACGCACACACACACACACACACACACACACACACACATACACACACACGAGCGCGCACACAGAAAGACACGCCACACATAGAGTAAACTACAGCCCATGGCCTTTTAGCTCTTAACATCGCTCCTACCTACCATATAGACACGTATGGAGAGGATGGGTTTCACAGCAGAGAGGCTTGGGTCTGGAATAGTGGAATATGTCAAAGTGCCGCCTCGACAACACCTCTGTCTGTTTCCATTCTCTCAGTCCTTCCTGTTCCCTTCCCACTCCTACTGCCGTCTGGAGGGAAGGAGACAGAAGGAACATTAGAACTGATGGAGGACCCAGGGGACACATCTGCACATATAGGCAGACACCAACGTCCTGCTCTGACCATAAGACCATGCTAGTCACTGGGAGGAGTGTAGAGTTGAATTGTGTTGATTAGCATAGTATTGTAGTAACTGGTGTTATAGTGAGGTATTGTGTTGTATATTTAGTATCATCCAGCCTAATGTAGAATTTGATAAGAAAGTACTTTATTACCATGTGGGAATTGGGAAAGTATAGTATAGTATAGTATAGTATAGTATAGTATAGTATAGTATAGTATAGTATAGTATAGTATAGTATAGTATAGTATAGTATAGTATAGTATAGTATAGGCCTATTATAGTATAGTATCGTATCGTATCGTATAGTATAGTTTAGTATCGTATAGTATAGTATAGTATAGTATAGTATAGCATAGTACAGTATAGAATGCTTGCCCTTACTGTAGGAAGGGTCATAATATTTCTCTTCTTAAGGTCAGGGCTGGTGTGGCATGGCTGGGAAAAGAGAGGTGAGTTTAGGAGAGAGCAGAGTTGGAGCACACGTGATACATGCACATTGACCCATTATGCAAAGCTGGAAGCTCAATGGTAGTTACTATTCATTCAGGGTTATGAATTACCGTATCATTGCAGTCTTGAATGTGCTCATGTAGCAGTTGATATTGTACCACTTGTAAGGATTTTAATTTGGTCAAGGCCATTAGACTTCCCCGTTTGTGCCCCTGCAGACCCCTGGAGTAAACCCCAATAGCCCTACCAGTATGATAATGTGGTCTGACATCCCGGATAAGGGGTTTTAAGCACCTGTTACAAAGGAGGTTATAATGTTACACAATACATATTCAAATGATTATTTTTCCATTAATTACATTTTCACTGCATTCAGTGACATGTTAATGAATTGGGATGTGTTTATTATGAGTTTTTGAATGAACAGCTTCTGCAAACGTAATACGTCTCAAACGTTCTCTGGTTAGGAGGAAAATCCATCCCAGTCACCCCAAAAACAAACAGCAATATGTTATCCTTTTTTTTTAACATATCTTAAAATATCTTTAACTGGTGAGCTTAACAAGTTGTTTTTTCTACGTGAGGCAAAGAATGCCCCCTTTGACTTTAAGAGACAAGCTGGTGTAAAGGAAAGTAGCTCCCCAGTGGTCCAAGAATCACAATAGACCCAATGAATGGATGAATGAATGAATGAATGATCTTTATTTGTCAAAGTGCAGGTACGGGTACAGCGAAATTTTGGAGAGCTCCCCCCTGAAACAATTGTATCAAAGTTAAAGTAAAAGTGCCTCCTTTGAAATTATGTAGGCCTACAAATAATATGTTGTGATGATGATGATGAGATGAACTGAAATCATTCTCACAATGTCAAAATGTTTGTGATCATTTCACCCCAATAATATGAAGTAATTACAATTATTGAAATAATGACAACAATCGAGTTCATCTGATGCGATATTTCTGTATCAAGTAATAAGCTATTTAGTGCTTGGAATATAAAGTGTATGGGGATGCATATTTCATCGCCTCATTAATCATTTGTATTGCAACTGGAAGTCAGTCAGTCAGTCGTCTCACCGATTGAACTTCAAGTGTCTCATGTCCAATTAGGAGTTGTTTGGGTTGCGCTTCAGGGCACCACATATCCCCACAGCATCGGGATTTCCTGACGCGGAGCTAAAGTTAAGTCGGCGCCCTATCCACATTACACATTGCTTTACACTCAGCGCAGGCAGAGGGAGAGGGCGATTTGCGAGTCGGTCTTTGCAAACCTGCACTGAGACCCGTTCACATCGCAAGAGGGTTAATCATGGCTCCAACTCAGTTTTGCACACACACACTTTTGTGTTTTATTTATTGCTCGTTACTCATAAGTAGTGTGTTTTGCGACGCCGAAGCCGAAGAGGATGAACATGCCAAGCACTCGTACACGGTAGAAATGTTCAACGATGCTGTGCCTACCGCTCCACACTTTGTCATGTTCTATGCTCCTTGGTAAGTTAACAACTTATGCACACACTGTACTGAATAAAGGCATCGATGGTCACATATTTCTATTATCCCTTTCTAAGCAGGACTACTGTATCGAGAACTGAGAAGTGTGTGTCTGGAGTGCATTGTGAACTACTTCGCAGCACACTGTCTAGCTAGCAAGTTTGAACTCTGTCGGCCGGCTGGTGGAGCTAGCTAGCTAGCCTATTAGTGAGGGGGAAAACCCTCTGACAACATTCACAAGGCCATGCGGGGCCGGTTTAATCTGAGTCAATTTAAACAAAAAAAAGTATACGCTAATGTTGTTTGCTCTGTGAACCGGTTTGAAGCTGAGTATTGACTTAAAATGTCGGGTTTTAGGTATTTATAGTTCAGAGACACTCCACCGGGGAGGCTGTACTGCGATCGCTTACGTGGCAAGCGGTGATTGAATCAGAGCCGGTAACCGAGGAGATATTCCTGTCCTCATTCTTCCCCCATCCCGTTAGGAAATATTTTACTCTCATTCCTGCATTTATCACGTCAACTCAAGCTGTGTCATGCTTCAAACCCCTTCAGGTCTTTGTAGATTGTGAGGGTACATCAAAGTGGAGGCTATATTCCTCAGCCAACTGTGTCTGTCAATAGTGTGTGGCCTTTAATAGAAAGAAAGCATGAATATACATTAGCATGATATATATAGAGGTCTATTTTGAGAGGAATGACCTCTGTAACATAATGATGGTGACTATGTTATCCTTGCTGTGTTCAGGTGCGGCCATTGCCAGAGGCTCCAGCCTGCATGGAACGAACTGGCTGACAAATACAACAGTATGGAGAAGCCTCCAGTCTACGTGGTTAAGGTGGACTGTGTCCTGGACACCAAATTCTGCTCCAAAGACCACGCTGTCAGGGGTTACCCAACGTAAGATGCGACTTTAATGTGACTCATCTTTAACTTATTTATTTCCCATCACCTCTCTTGTAGCGAAGAGGTGTACAAGAAGTGTTTGCATTTGTTTCACAAAGTGTCTATTTTGATGTTCTGAGCCACAACAACAACCAAAAAACTACCCCAGCAAGTAATTGCCTTCTCCTTGTCACTGAGTGACACACAGAAATTACACATTCATTAGCACTGAGTGGAAATTTCAACCTGTACAGTAATTGCCCCATCTTAAACCACCAGGACAACTTGCTGCATAAGTGCAAACTCGGCAGTCTGCAGACGACGATGAAGCACTTTTTAAAACATCAGAAAAGCACTGTCATTCCAATATCTTCCTGATATATGATGACGGTGGAAGTAATTGTAAATATAATGTTTAATGGGACTAGTCCTCAACACTGCTGCTTTTTGACCCATTATCTGAAGCCGCTTTTCGTTCGTAAAAATTCTTAGCCGAAACTGAAACCGAATATACTGAAACAGTTGGCCGAAACCAAATGTGTTTTTTTGCTGTTTTTCATTCATTCATTTAACAGGTGCGCTCGGCTCTTTTTTCACATTTACATTTACGGCATTTAGCAGACGCTTTTATCCAAAGCGACTTACACACCGACGGCAGAGTGAACCATACAAGGCTGGGGATTGAACTAGCAAACTTTAGGTTACAAAACAACTGCTCTACCTCCTGTGCAGCTCTTTTTTAACCTCTTTTGATGAAGCGCACCCTGCTCATTCCACACTGGTTGCCTTTTTTTTTCTCACATCATCAAAAATAGAAATGTTCAGTATGTTTTTCAGCCCCTTTTACTCCTTCGGCCGAAACCGAAAATTATGTTTTGGGCCATTTTCGGCCGAACATTTTCAGTGGCCGAATTTTCAGTGCATCCCTACTTTTTGTCATTTGGCAGACGCTTTATCCGAAGCGAGTAAAAGTGAAAAGTTTAAGAAACATGTCATTGAGAGGCTCAAGTAGGCCTACAGCTAGACTGACAAGCTTCCAGTTCTCACAGTCCATCTTGTTTTTCAATTCTCCCTAACGATACGCGTCTCTCCAGTCTGAAGCTGTACAGGCCGGATCAGGAAGCCGTGAAGTACACAGGCCCCAGGGACCTGCCGTCTCTGGAGACATGGCTGCTGAAGGCCCTCCAGGATGAGCCTGCGGTGAGTGTTCGACCCTGGTCCCCTTTTTAGTCCTCCAGGGCGTAGGTCTCTTGACTTGAAATGGATGTTGGTTTGTGTCCCTCCCTCCCTGTTCACCCCAGGAGCCAGAGAGCGAGCCAGAACCTCCAGTGGCCCCGGAGCCCAAGCAGGGCTTGTATGAGCTCACCGTCAGCAACTTCAAAGCCCACCTCGCCAAAGGTAACGGGCACACTGTGACTCTGTGCTGCTTTGCCCTAAGAAGTAGATGATCCATTTACTTGTCAATGCATGATGGGAAGTCTTATCTTAACAGGCCAGTCAACATGCACACATCATAGGTTAGATATAATACCTCTATTACTACCTGGGAGTCATTAAACGCAAGCGTTTTTCTTATAAAAAAACCTGTTTTAATTAACATTGGTGTGGAGATTGAATATTTTTTATTGGTATCTACAGCTTGGTGGACATATCGATTTACTGTTATTTCCGTTGCTGTTACGTAGCTGTTAGTTAACTATAATAGGGTAAGTGTTTTGTCTTGCAGTTACCTAATCGGTAAACGTATTCTCCAGTCTTCATCATTTCAAAACATAAATTTATTAAATTCAAGCAGTTGGCACTTGGGGATACCCCAAGCTGGAATGGAAAGGCCACAATCCCTTTCATAATGACTTGTGTAATATTTGACTTGGGCGCTGGACTCCAGGCTACAGCGCACGGTGTCAGTCAAAAACCAAGCCATGCACGTTACATTGGTCGGCCCCTTTAGCTTTCATTTTCAAATTTTCAGACAAACACTGGCAAATAAACACGGGCCACGATAATTGTCTTGTTGAAATTACAGCACTTAGGGCCTGTCGACGTCAAATGTTTTGCTTCAGCAGAAAAATAAATGGGTGGTTGTTTGGAGTTGAAACACGACAGGATATGACATAGCTGTTTTTATTTTATTTTTTTTTTTCGACGTCCCACCTTTTTAATTCTTGGCAGCGCTGCAAGCAGCATTGTGTAATGGCTTGCGTATGGCTCCCGTGCATGTCATGTTCTAGCCTTCTCTCCAAGTCAACATGGAAAAAAATCCACCAGCCACACACAGTTGTATATGTTCTTTAAAGAAGTTACGTGTAGGATTACTTTCATGCATAAATTGCCAATATATTAACAAGTTTTGTTATTAAACTTAAAAAATGTATCTTCCCCGTCTCGCTGTTGCGTAGAACAGCCTGTGGGCTGATTCCTATTACCGTGTATTTTTGAACCGGGGCTGTTTAAACGGGAGGACGCAATGTAGGCACCTAAAGTTGTCTGTTCTTTCATAACGTTCTAAGTTATACAGCGTTTGTTTATGTTTATAACTAACACTAGATTATTGTCTTAACCTACGGAGTTCGCACTTCAGTGCTCCGAATGCACAAGCTTGAGCAGGATCGCAGTTCACTTAACCGCCAAAGGGGACAGTAATGAGAAGGATTCTTGCGCGTACAATCTTTTTTAATTTGTGTTGAAATAATCGACGGATAAAATCCCGAACAACCTCTCTCGCCATAAACTCCCTCTTTATAATGCTTACCGGTTTGTTGTGTCCTCTCTCGCACAGGCGGCCACTTTGTCAAGTTTTTCGCCCCGTGGTGTGGCCACTGCAAAGCAATGGCTCCTACCTGGGAGCAGCTGGCCACAAGCTTCGAGCACTCTGAAGACGTCAAGATCGGCAAGGTGAGCTAAAGGGCTTGTAAACCTCAATGACTGCCTCCATTTTGGAGGCATAGGACCATACGAATGTTAGTGATTATGTTAATTGTAACTATTTTTTGTTATTTAGTCATTAATCTGCAATTGATGTCATTACGTGGAAACATTGTTTTGTTTGAAACTTCTGCAGCGTTTCTAGCCCGAGACGTGGCTTAACAACGTTTGTTTTGTCCTCAGTAACCATATGGCGTATATATCGGCAACAGAAGATCCCATGATGCTTTCTGATTTATAAGCCATATTGGTTAAGGTTAGATTACTTTATCGTCCTGAAATTTGTTTAGTGGCAGTCCAGCGTCTGGCCTCATTAAAAAAAAAAAAAAACAGATGCATATCAAGAACAAACCAGAAGACAATTTAAAACCAATTGCACACGCCCATCCCCTAACCAAATACACAGCGCATAACAAACAATGCAAGAAGCTGCCTGAGATGGCCTCGGGCAAAAATAAACATACTAAAACAATCATGTAAAAACAATCATGCAAACATGTTTGTATGTTTTCAGTAGGCTCCAAAGACTGCTGCTGCATTACAATTCCTTCTTGGTTATAGCAGTAAGAGAACACGTCTTACCAGATCCTGAAACAATATATATCCAATATATACAAAACATCTCAGGCTATTGTGGCCATTCACTGGCTATTCCCTTCATTCACTGGTTCTGCGTGTGTGTGTGGGCTAACGCCTTGGCTCCCCTCTGTGCTCGCTGTTAGGTGGACTGTACTCAGCACTACGAGGTGTGCTCTGAGAACGGCGTGCGCGGCTACCCCACCCTGCTGTTCTTCAACAACGGCCAGAAGGTACGTCTCGCTCCGTTGACCTGTGCACCTCGAGCCTCATCCTCCTAACCCAAGATCCACCTTCTCAGTAATAACTTCTTGCCCACTCGTATAAATGGCCGGGCAGCAACCATATAGAAGATCATTTGCATAGCGATGACTTAATCAACTACTTGAGGGGATTCATTCTTTAACCATGACGTTTCTCCCCCCCCCCCCCCATACGCTCCCAGACAGAGCAGTACCGGGGCATGCGAGACCTGGACTCCTTCAAGGAGTTTGTGAATAACCAGGTGAAGGCAGCCGCCGCCGCCGCCGCGCAGCCAGACGCCGCGGACCCGTCGGACAACGAGATCCCCACGGACCCCCCAGCCCAGGAGGTGGAGGCCGAGGTGGAGGTTAAGGTGAGTGCATGCATGCTCATACACACATGCCCGCTGGCGGTACACCTTTAATAGACCACAGACCTCTGAAGTCACCCAGCTTGGGAGAAAAGGGGGGTTGGGGGGGGAAGGGGAAGAAAACCAGCACCCATTACAATCACTGAATCTGACGCGTTTATTAAGTACACTTAATGACGGCAAGCGTTTTTTTTTTATTATTTGAATCGTTACTGCATGTTAGGGTCTGCATAGCGCCACGGGACGGAGAATAACCACATGGCCGTCGCCGTCACCTGGTTGGCGTTAGTCCGCTCGCCGCGCCTGGCACCCACTCCGGCTGTTGCATAGCGGAGTGGGTGCAGCCCGCAATTAAGGCTAAGCCAGCTATTTCCTGCACATTAGAAGCCAGGATCTCAGATGGGCAGTTTAAGCGTCGGGCGGTGACATCACCGCTCAAAGCGGCCCCGAACATGCAGCAGAGATGAGGTGTGACAGAGGGGAAAGCCCGTGGTGCAGCACGGCCTACCGCACATGCTGTGAGAACATGAGAGTAAGGCCCTGCTGATACATACAGCACTGTGTGTGTGTGTGTGTGTGTGTGTGTGTGTGTGTGTGTGTGTGTGTGTGTGTGTGTGTGTGTGTGTGTGTGTGTGTGTGTGTGTGTGTGTGTGTGTGTTTGTGGTTTCTAATTGGGCTGAACGATTTGGGGAAATAATCTAACAGCGATTATTTTACCAATATTGTGATTTAGTATGCGATTTTTTTTATTTTTTAAAGTTCCTTGTGTTCTGTATTATGGAAGCAGTCAAAATATAAACTGCTCTTTCCTTTAGGCCAGGGCTTTGTGTTGAGATTAATTGATGCATGAATTGGTACTATAACATCTTTAATAAATTGGTGATCTTGATTCAGTAAAAATAAAAGATTACATCCCAATGTCGGTTTAAATTCGATTAATCTTCCAGCCCTAGTTTCTAACACGGCGCTCCTCTTCTGTACAGTCCGGAGTGTTGACCCTGACGGAAGGCAACTTCGACGAGACGGTAGCCAAGGGCATCTCCTTCATCAAGTTCTACGCTCCATGGTAAACACTACACTTTATGACTGGCCATTACCTTAACCAGTAAGGGGACGGCCAGCACTGTGGACCGTATTTGACTGGGGTAACTGGGTCGGGAGGGAACCATTGGCGCCATTCAAAGGAGCTCCACGAGTTAAAGATTTGACTGACAAATCTTTACATTCAAATGGATACAAATGTCATTTTCCTTGATGATACTGTACACATTGCTGCACTGTGTGAATGGGTTAGTGTGCGAGTGTCTGTATTGTGATTGTTTCCCCCTTCGGCTGTACTAATGTCTCATGCCCGGGGGGTCAAGTTAGCCTGATAATAATTGTACAGAAATAACATTAGGATTAAAGTTACTTTTCTCCATTACATTAATGGAGCGTTTGGAACCAATTTGAAATGCCATCTAGTATTCGGAAAAGCTCAAGTTATCCCTTGGTGAAGCACGAATCGATCTAAATTCCTCTTGACTTTTGTAAATGAATTTACTCATTAAAGTTGCATTGAACAAGAATTTGCGGTTTATTGTTTTACATTGAGAACCCGTGCAAGTTCCAAGACTCTCCCTTTTTAAAAAAGTCCTCATTCTTGAACTTAACGGAGCCAACGTCTATTTATTCCCTCTGTTCTTTAGGTGTGGTCACTGCAAGAACCTGGCCCCCACATGGGAGGACCTGTCCAAGAAGGAGTTCCCCGGCCTCACCGACGTCAAGGTGGCCAAGGTGGACTGCACCGTGGAGCGCACCCTCTGCAACCGGCTCTCTGTAAGTGCACCGGGTTCGAGCGAGGGGCCCGACGCCAGACCGGGATTACATTGAGCATGAACTGTAGACCATTGACACGCACACACTTCTACACACACTGGTCAGACTGAGTCAGCCGGGCCAGTTCTTCCAGATGAAGTGTCGTCGCTGCGCAGGCGGTGGTAAAGCTCAATTAGTGGGCTGGGTCCCGGGGTCGTAAAACAGGGTGGCCACCACCTTGTCCTGAAATGGGACGCCGCGGTGCTCGGTTAATAAAAGCACCGTCGGGCCTCGTCCGTCCGGGGCGGCTGACGCAACACGTACGCGGGTTAAAATCCTTCTTTTTTTTTTCTTTTTTTTTTATACTGTATATTGGGAAATGTTTACGAAGACGGGTGTCAAAGGAGCGATTCTGTGCCTTCACAAGCGTATAAACGGAACTATGCTTATTTTTTCTTATGTGTCAACTGTCCTGCTGTTTCCTTTTGTTGGTGTACTCAATTAATATTTAGAATATAGTTTTTCTCAATTTTAGTTTTGTGACAACCAAAAGTCCAAGTCTTCTCTGGTGCTATCTCTTGCTACAGGTATTTCCAACAACAGAATAGTAAATCTGATTAGAAGCAGGCTTAACTGGAATCAGGTGTCGCAAGAAATACAACCAATAAAATCAGTTACGGGGAATATCCTATACTGCAGCATATTGCTAGGCTGGTGAATCATCAATCTATGAGAAGAGTTACAATCTGTGGTTGTGTAAGGGAATTGCACTGCTTCATGTAATCACGAGCTGCAACATCTGCTACCGTTTTGGCCAAACTATCACAAAAGTTGGCCCCCTGATTCACCTTGTGGGTCCGGAGTATGGGCACTCTCTTAATAGGACCAATGACTTCAATGGCCCCATTTCCCACTATCTTTGTTTTGAATGCAACTTTCTCCAACTGCTTTTTGCTTTTAGTGTCTTACTATGCGTCTGTCTCTCGTCCCCAGGTGCGCGGCTACCCTACCCTGATCATGTTCAAAGCCGGTCAACAGGGGGAGGAGCACCACGGTGGGCGGGACTTGGAGAGCCTGCACTCCTTTATCATGAAGCAGGCCAGAGACGAGCTTTAGGACGGCCCAATCAGCACTGGCCAATCACCACTTTGCCCCGCCCGCACTGCATTTCTGGACATTGGGACCTACCCTCCCGTCTGCTGCCCCCCCCCCCCCCGGCCGACTATCCTTCGCCAGCTCCCTGTAATCATTTCACTCCTCAGAAGTGGAGCGTGGCTCTGTGACGGACTGCTACAAACTGTTTATTTGACTTCTTTAGGTTTATTTGTTTCACCCCTGGGATCAAGGGCAGTTTGATTAAGTCGTGTGTTTCGGGGGGTGGGATCTGTATTTCTCTACTGTTATCTGAAGGAATTAGTTTGTCCTTGCAAGCTACATTAGTTTTTTAAAAAGAACCACTTTGCTGGCAAGTACTTAATCAACCATAACCTCTCAAAGTGGTGATTAAAATAAACTTTTGTCCCGGAAAGTGAACACTCTTCAAAGCCGGCATTCAAAGGTTCTATCTTGCCAATATGAAAATTATAACTGACGTTTCTGAAGACCTTTTTTTTTTATATATTAAATCAATTTTTCTACAAGTGATCTATCAAAGAGCCATTAATGTAACTGTATAAAATTGATATATGATCAATGCACCTTCACCCCCCCCCCCCTCCATTGTGAAGTTGAGCGTTAAGTTTTAGAGGACTTTTAAATCCACGACCGTATGGGCCTAGTTTACTTTACACTCAGGGAAATGCAAATGTTTACCGGTTGTGTTGCCGTATGCAGAGCGGACACTTGTTTCCTGCTTTAAGCTTGAGTTAACCCTAACTATAGCTAGACCAGCTGGTCTCCGTTTTTGCAAAAATGTGATGCGTGTGTGTGAGAGTGGTTCTCTTCAATAATTGAAATGAAAAAAGTTGACTGGTGATAGACTTTCAAACAACCAAAATCTTTTTTTTTTTTGCTTCTTCTACTCTGCGGTACGGTGCCCCTAAACTTGCAAGTGTATGCGTTCTTAGAGAGGGTCATGTGAGTTTAGGGGCCGAGTTTGAGTCCAACCAGCTGCATTGTCACCTAACTGAAGGGGAAAAATGGGATGTGGTTCACACACTGATTTATAAAAAGACGTGGCTTATGGGTTTCATTTTGTCTCAATTGACACCGTAGCAACTTTAGTGTGGTTTAGACAGCATCCATTTTTATCTGCAAAAACATTTGATCACTATTGTTGCTCATGTATACCTCTTTCTACTGTTTATGTAAAAGTCAACATTTCATTACTCCAAATGTTGTTTTTGTGTGGCAGCCTGCAGGTGGAGGTTGTCAGAGCAGTTTCTGAAAAAAAAAAAAAAATTCTAACACTTAAGTCTTTTTTTTTTTTTTTTTGACCAATCAACACTAACACCTATTGGTGGCCCTGGATGCAAACCACAATTTCTAACTACGGTAAACGTTGGCCACTTGGCCGATTAAAGGAAATAACGCCATAACTCTTAAGTCACTTGATGGAAAGTGATGGAAAGAAAGATTTCCCATTATTATGCTGTAAAAATTATTCCGTAAACTATGTCAAAACAGGTCAATCGGCCATGGGTTTCTAGTATGCCTTTTAAACAAATATTAGGGCCAGTTAATCAAGTCATCATGATAGGGATGGACACTTAACCATGAACATCAGATGAGATTATAAAAGTTTAAACAATGTTTGACTAAAACTGATGACCACCGAGTGAACATTCATGCATATCAGGTTCACATCACAGCTCATGAGTTTGAGCCATGGATACCAGGCTGGTGTTGAAAATGCGTGTTGGTCCATGTGATTTAAATGTGTTTGAATTATAATCTGCGCACATAGCAATGGATGCTAATGGTTAATACGTATGTATTTCAACAAAGGAAAATAAGAAAGAAAAAATATCTTTCCTGTTGAAAATTACTTATTTCTGAGTCGTCGTGTGCTTTACCGTACACGGCAATGTAGATGCGCAATCACCAAGTGTAGTGGCGTAACCGCGTTTCTCCGAAGCGTAAATGGTGTGACCACCGCAGCTACTATGTTAACTATTCAATTAATCGAGATATGTAAATACAGTCCTTTAGGGCAGGACGGAGTTTTTCTGTGAAGGATATTCTGACTGAGATAGTAACAGCTGTACCAGAGGGATCAGTAAGAAAATATCAGTACATCAGTGTGTATATTTTGGTACAAGGGTTAGGGCTGCTGATCGTTTTGGGGCATTAGAGCCGAGGTTCTGATTGGTGCAGGCTATCGACATGTATTGGGGGTGGGGGGGGTTGGGGGCATAGACATAATAAAGAGTAGACGCCGCATCAACCGCTACTGCCTCCTGGCGATGACGAGCCGTTGGGCCGCCATCTTGGACCGGTCACCTGCTCCACTCAGTGTAATCTGTTTGGCAGGCGCAATGAAGTGTCAGCACATTTAATCAATCATAACTACCTGAATACTTAACTGAATTTCACGCATTTTTTTTTTGCTGCAAACGTTATACATGTAGCTATGATACAGGACATATGGTTTGGCGTATATTAATATTCATAGTGGGCTTAACAGTAATAGAATATTCTGATACGTGCTATATGTGATGTATGATAGGTATTTTGCAAAACACACACACAGATATATATACACATAGGCCTATATTGCACTAAATATATATATATTATATATAATATATATATATATATATATATATATATATATATATATATATATATATATAATATATAATAGACAGATATAGTGATATATATATATAGACATAGATAGAGATATATTGATAGATCGATATAAAGATAGACATACATATAGATTGATATATATAGATAGATATGAGGCAGTAAAAGTAGGCCTACTACTCAGCTTTTTAAATAAGTTGAAAAATGAATAAACAATAATATAAGGATACAATTATTTATATATATATATATATATATATATATATAGATATAGATATAGATATAGATATAGATATATATATATAGATAGATAGATAGATAGATAGATAGATAGATAGATAGATAGATAGATAGATAGATAGATAGATAGATAGATAGATATAGTTAGACAGGGTTACACAACAGAATAAAAAAGCGCCAATAGGCAGTAGCAGTTGATTCGGCGTCTACTCTTTATTTTGTCGATGACTTTCAGTCGCTGTGGTCGCTGGCTGGCTCGGTCGCTCAAAGTCTATGGGCGGTCCTTAATCAGTTAATTTGCATGTTATTAACGTTTTTTTTGCGACAGTTGAAGTACCAGAAAGCCATGCTCTCTGGCGAAAGCTTCCTACAGCTCTTTATTGCAAATATTATTTTTATATTGAAGTAGGCCAGGTCTATCAGTATCAATAAAAATGTATTATTTGTAATTTGGGGCGTATTCAAATAATGTATTTTATATCTTATATATAATTATATATATATTTGTTATGTTAAATGTCATTAAGCCTAATAAGGTATATTATGCACAAAGCATTTTGTTATAGATTGCTATATTAGTTGTAATTTGGGCTTATTGAAATAATGTATTTTAGATATTATAGAATAATGTTATAATATAAGTGTAACGATTGCCGCAGTGCCGCAGTGGTACAAGCGGTCGTGCTGGTAGGTGAGTAGGCCTAATCAAGCAATCTGGCCATCGAATCTCTCCATGGTTGGGAATATATTGCTCCTTTAGTCAAACTCACTGACGCAATCGGCCTCTTTCATTTCAACATTTTAGTATGATTTAGTATGATGGTATGATAATTATACGACCTAATGACGGGCTGCCTGCGATGCTGGCAGCCCCCAAATGTTTCATATGATAATAAACAACAGTGTTACCCCTTAAGTTTTATTTGATAAATATGGACATTGTTTGATTTGATAAAACGACAGTGTTACCCCCTTATGTTTTTTTTGATGGCGACCGATAAAAATACGAAAGTGTTACCCCTTACGTTTTATTTGATAAAAAACGACAGTGTTACCCCGTATGTTTTGTTTGATAAATATCGACATTGTTTGATTTGATAGAAATACGACAGTGTTACCCCTTATGT
This sequence comes from Melanogrammus aeglefinus, assembly GCA_900291075.1. NCBI lineage: Eukaryota > Metazoa > Chordata > Actinopteri > Gadiformes > Gadidae > Melanogrammus > Melanogrammus aeglefinus. Next base: position 197,785 of record OLKM01000194.1, read on the forward strand.
TTTATTTGATAAAAAACGACAGTGTTACCCCTTATGTTTTGTCTGATAAAAAACGACAGTGTTACCCCTTAAGTTTTATTTGATAAAAAACGAAAGTGTTATCCTTTATGTTTTATTTGATAAAAAACGACAGTGTTACCCCTTGTGTTTTTTTTGATGACAACCGATAAAAGTACGACAGTTGTTTTTATTCATAAATATTTACATTTAGGGCATTAAGCAGACGCTTTTATCCAAAGCGACTTACATCAGTTAATACATACATTTACAGCAGAGTCAACCATGCAAGGCGACAGCCAGCTCGTCAGGAGCAGTTAGGGTTAACTGTGTCCTTGCTCAAGAACACATCAACACTCAGCTAGGAGGAGCTGGGGATCGAACTAGCAACCTTTTGGTTACTAGAAAACTGCTCTACCTCCTGAGCTAAGCAGACCATAAATATCGCTAGTGTTACCACATTGCTTTCGTATGATAAGAAATCACAGTGTTACCCCTTATGTTTTATTTGATAAAAAACGACAGTGTTACCCCTTATGTTTCATTTGATAAAAAACGACAGTGTTACCCCTTATGTTTTATTTGATAAAAAATGACAGTGTTACCCCTTATGTTTTGTCTGATAAAAAACGACAGTGTTACACCTTATGTTTTATTTGATAAAAAACGACAGTGTTACCCCTTATGTTTTATTTGATAAAAAACAACAGTGTTACCCCTTATGTTTTTTTTGATGACGACCGATGAAAATACGACAGTGTTACCCCTTATGTTTTATTTGATAAAAAACGACAGTGTTACCCCTTATGTTTTATTTGATAAAAAACGACAGTGTTACCCCTTATGTTTTATTTGATAAAAAATGACAGTGTTACCCCTTATGTTTTATTTGATAAAAAACGACAGTGTTACCCCTTATGTTTTTTTTGATAACAAACGACAGTGTTACCCCTTATGTTTTCTTTGATAGAAAACGACAGTGTTACCCCTTATGTTTTATTTGACAAATATCGACATTGTTTTATTTGATAAAAAACGACAGTGTTACCCCTTATGTTTTTTTTGATAAAAAACGACAGTGTTACCCCTTTTATTTGATAAAAACCGACAGTGTTACCCCTTATGTTTTTTTGGATAAAAAACGACAGTGTTACCCCTTATATTTTTTTGGATAAAAAAACGACAGTGTTACCCCTTATGTCTTTTTGATAAATATCGACATCGTTTTTTTTGATAAAAAACAACAGTGTTACCCCTTAAGTTTTATTTGATAAATATCGACAGTGTTACCCCTTATGTTTTATTTGATAAATATCGACATTGTTTCATTTGATAAAAAACGACAGTGTTACCCCTTATGTTTTTTTTGATAAAAAACGACAGTGTTACCCCTTATGTTTTATTTGATGAAAAACGACAGTGTTACCCCTTATATATTTTTGGATAAAAAAACGACAGTGTTACCCCTTATGTCTTTTTGATAAAATATCGACATCGTTTTTTTGGATAAAAAAACAACAGTGTTACCCCTTATGTTTTTTTTGATAAAAAACGACAGTGTTACCCCAAATGTTTTATTTGATAAATATCGACATTGAGAAAAAACGACAGTGTTACCCCTTATGTTTTATTTGATAAATATCGACATTGTTTTATTTGATAAAAAACGACAGTGTTACCCCTTATGTTTTTTTTGATAAAAAACGACAGTGTTACCCCTTATGTTTTATTTGATGAAAAACGACAGTGTTACCCCTTATATTTTTTTGGTATGTGCAATAAATAATGGATAAAAAACGACAGTGTTTTTTACTTTGTGTTTTTTTTGATGACAACCGATAAAAATGCTGGAGTGGTTTTTATTCATGAATATATACATTTAGGGCATTTAGCAGTCGCTTCTATCCAAATTAACTTACATCAGTTAATACACACACATAGACAGCAGAGTCAACCATGCAAGGCAACAGCCAGATCGTCAGGAGCATTTAGGGTTAACCGTGTCTTAGTCAGGAACACATCAACACTCAGCTAGGTAGAACTGGGGATCGAACTAGCAACCTTTCGGTTACTAGACAACTGCTCTACCTCCTGAGCTAAGCAGACCACATACATCAGTGTTACCCCATTTCTTTCATATGATAAGAAGTGACAGTGTTACCCCTTATATTTTATTTGATAAAAAACGACTGTTACCCCTGTTTTATTTGATAAATATCGACATTGTTTGATTTGATAAAAATACGACAGTGTTAATACCCCTTAAGTTTTATTTGATAAAAAAAACGACATTGTTACCCCTTATGTTTTATTTGATAAAAAACGACAGTGTTACCCCTTATGTTTAATTTGAAAAAAAACGACAGTGTTACCCCTTATGTTTTATTTGATAAAAAACAACAGTGTTACCCCTTGTGTTTTTTTTGATGACGACCGATGAAAATACGACAGTGTTACCCCTTATGTTTTATTTGATAAAAAACGACAGTGTTACCCCTTATGTTTTATTTGATAAAAAATGACAGTGTTACCCCATATGTTTTATTTGATAAAAAACGACAGTGTTACCCCTTATGTTTTATTTGATAAAAAACGACAGTGTTACCCCTTATGTTTTATTTGATAAAAAACAACAGTGTTAGCCCTTATGTTTTTTTTGATGGCGACCGATGAAAATACGACAGTGTTACCCCTTATGTTTTATTTGATAAAAAAAGACAGTGTTACCCCTTGTGTTTTTTTTGATGACGACCGATAAAAATACGACAGTGTTACCCCTTATGTTTTATTTGATAAAAAATGACAGTGTTACCCCATATGTTATGTCTGCTAATAAACGACAGTGTTACCCCTTATGTTTTATTTGATAAAAAACGACAGTGTTACCCCTTATGTGTTTTTGATAAATATCGACATCGTTTTTTTTGATAAAAAACGAGTGTTACCGCTTATGGTTTTTTTTGAGAAAAAACGACAGTGTTACCCCTTATGTTTTATTTGATAAATATCGACATTGTTTCATTTGATAAAAAACGACAGTGTTACCCCTTATGTTTTTTTTGATAAAAAACGACAGTGTTACCCCTTATGTTTTATTTGATGAAAAACGACAGTGTTACCCCTTATGTTTTTTTTGATGAATATCGACATTGGTTTTTTTTTTGATAAAAAACGACAGTGTTACCCCTTATGTTTTTTTTGATAAAAAACGACAGTGTTACCCCTTATGTTTTATTTGATAAAAAACAACAGTGTTACCCCTTATGTTTCATTTGATAAAAAACGACAGTGTTACCCCTTATGTTTTTTTTTTTAAAAAACGACAGTGTTACCCCTTATGTTTTATTTGATTAAAAAACGACAGTGTTACCCCTTATGTTTTTTTGGATAAAAAACGAGTGTTACCCCTTATGTTTTTTTTTTGATAAAAAACGAGTGTTAGCCTACTCCTTGTGTTTTTTTTGATAAAAAACGACAGTATTACCCCTTATGTTTTTTTTGATAGAAAAAGACAGTGTTACCCCTTGTGTTTTTTTTGATAAAAAACGACAGTGTTACCCCTTATGTTTTTTTTGATAAAAAACGACAGTGTTACCCCTTATGTTTTTTTTGATAAAAAACGACAGTGTTACCCCTTATGTTTTTTTTGATAAAAAACGACAGTGTTACCCCTTATGTTTTATTTGATGTATATCCACATCTTTTTATTTGATAAAAAAACGACAGTGTTACCCCTTATGTTTTATTTGATAAAAAATGACAGTGTTACCCCTTATGTTTTATTTGATAAAAAACGACAGTGTTACCCCTTATGTTTTTTTGATAACAAACGACAGTGTTAGCCTACCCCTTATGTTTTTTTTGATAGAAAACGACAGTGTTACCCCTTATGTTTTTTTTGATAGAAAACGACAGTGTTACCCCTTATGTTTTATTTGATAAATATCGACATTGTTTTATTTGATAAAAAACGAGTGTTACCCCTTATGTTTTTTTCGATAACAAAGGACAGTGTTACCCCTTATATTTTTTTTGATAAAAAACGACAGTGTTACCCCTTATGTTTTTTTTGATAAATATCGACATTGTTTTTTTTTTTATAACAAACGACAGTGTTACCCCTTATGTTTTATTTGATAAAAAACGACTGTGTTACCCCTAATGTTTTATTCAATTAATATCGACATTGTTTTATTTGATAAAAAACGACAGTGTTACCCCTTATGTTTCTTTTGATAGAAAAAGACAGTGTTACCCCTTATGTTTTTTTTCATGAATATCAACATTGGTTTTTTTTTGATAAAAAACGACAATGTAACCCCCTATGTTTTTTTTTGATAAAAAACGACAGTGTTACCCCTTATGTTTTTTTTGATAAAAAACGACAGTGTTACCCCTTATGTTTTTTTTTGATTAAAAACGACAGTATTACCCCTTATGTTTTTTTTTGATAGAAAAAGACAGTGTTACCCATTGTGTTTTTTTTTTATAAAAAACGACAGTGTTACCCCTTATGTTTTATTTGATAAAAAACGACAGTGTTACCCCTTATGTTTCATTTGATAAAAAACGACAGTGTTACCCCTTATGTTTTATTTGATAAAAAACGACAGTGTTACCCCTTATGTTTTTTTTGATAAAAAACGACAGAATTTCCTTTATGTTTTTTTTGATAGAAAAAGACAGTGTTACCCCTTGTGTTTTTTTTGATAAAAAACGACAGTGTTACCCCTTATGTTTTATTTGATTAAAAACGACAGTTTTACCCCTTAGGCTTACCCCTTATGTTTTTTTTGATAAAAAACGACAGTGTTACCCCTTATGTTTTTTTTGATTAAAAACGACAGTATTACCCCTTATGTTTTTTTTTGATAGAAAAAGACAGTGTTACCCATTGTGTTTTTTTTTTTATAAAAAACGACAGTGTTACCCCTTATGTTTTATTTGATAAAAAACGACAGTGTTACCCCTTATGTTTCATTTGATAAAAAACGACAGTGTTACCCCTTATGTTTTATTTGATAAAAAACGACAGTGTTACCCCTTATGTTTTTTTTGATAAAAAACGACAGTATTTCCTTTATGTTTTTTTTGATAGAAAAAGACAGTGTTACCCCTTGTGTTTTTTTTGATAAAAAACGACAGTGTTACCCCTTATGTTTTATTTGATTAAAAACGACAGTTTTACCCCTTAGGCTATGTTTCATTTGATAAAAAACGAGTGTTATCCCTTATGTTTTTTTTGATAAAAAAGGACAGTGTTACCCCTTGTGTTTTTTTTGATGACAACCGATAAAAGTACGACAGTTGTTTTTATTCATAAATATTTACATTTAGGGCATTAAGCAGACGCTTTTATCCAAAGCGACTTACATCAGTTAATACATACATTTACAGCAGAGTCAACCATGCAAGGCGACAGCAAGCTCGTCAGGAGACAGTGTTACCCCTTGTGTTTTTTTTGATAAAAAACGACAGTGTTACCCCTTATGTTTTATTTGATTAAAAACGACAGTTTTACCCCTTAGGCTTACCCCTTATGTTTTTTTTGATAAAAAACGACAGTGTTACCCCTTATGTTTTTTTTGATTAAAAACGACAGTATTACCCCTTATGTTTTTTTTTGATAGAAAAAGACAGTGTTACCCATTGTGTTTTTTTTTTATAAAAAACGACAGTGTTACCCCTTATGTTTTATTTGATAAAAAACGACAGTGTTACCCCTTATGTTTCATTTGATAAAAAACGACAGTGTTACCCCTTATGTTTTATTTGATAAAAAACGACAGTGTTACCCCTTATGTTTTTTTTGATAAAAAACGACAGTGTTACCCCTTATGTTTTTTTTGATAAGAAAACGACGTGTTACCCTTGTGTTTTTTTTGATAAAAACCGACAGTGTTACCCCTTATGTTTTTATTTGATTAAAAACGACGTGTTACCTAGTTGTTTATATACCCTGTATAAGGCCCTATGTTTCATTTGATAAAAAACGAGTGTTATCCCTTGTGTTTTTTTTGATGACAACCGATAAAAGTACGACAGTTGTTTTTATTCATGAATATATACATTTAGGGCATTTAGCAGACGCTTCTATCCAAATTAACTTACATCAGTTAATACACACACATTGACAGCAGAGTCAACCATGCAAGGCGACAGCAAGCTCGTCAGGAGCAGTTAGGGTTAACTGTGTCTTGCTCAAGAACACATCAACACTCAGCTAGGAGGAGCTGGGGATCGAACTAGCAACCTTTTGGTTACTAGAAACCTGCTCTACCTCCTAAGCTAAGCAGACCATTAATATCTCTAGTGTTACACATTGCATTCGTATGATAAGAAATGACAGTGTTACCCCTTTTGTTTTATTTGATAAAATACAACAGTGTTACCCCTAATGTTTTATTTGATAAAAAACGACAGTGTTACCCCTTATGTTTTATTTGATAAAAAATGACAGTGTTACCCCTTATGTTTTGTCTGATAAAAAACGACAGTGTTACCCCTTATGTTTTATTTGATAGAAAACGACAGTGTTACCGCTTATGAGTTTTTTTGAGAAAAAACGACAGTGTTACCCCTTATGTTTTATTTGATAAATATCGACATTGTTTCATTTGATAAAAAACGACAGTGTTACCCCTTATGTTTTTTTTGATAAAAAACGACAGTGTTACCCCTTATGTTTTATTTGATAAAAAACGACAGTGTTACCCCTTATATATTTTTGGATAAAAAAACGACAGTGTTACCCCTTATGTCTTTTTGATAAATATCGACATCGTTTTTTTGGATAAAAAACAACAGTGTTACCCCTTATGTTTTTTTTGATAAAAAACGACAGTGTTACCCCAAATGTTTTATTTGATAAATATCGACATTGAGAAAAAACGACAGTGTTACCCCTTATGTTTTATTTGATAAATATCGACATTGTTTTATTTGATAAAAAACGACAGTGTTACCCCTTATGTTTTTTTTGATAAAAAACGACAGTGTTACCCCTTATGTTTTATTTGATGAAAAACGACAGTGTTACCCCTTATATTTTTTTTGATAAAAAACGACAGTGTTACCCCTTATGTTTTTTTTGATAAATATCGACATTGTTTTTTTTTTTATAACAAACGACAGTGTTACCCCTTATGTTTTATTTGATAAAAAACGACTGTGTTACCCCTAATGTTTTATTCAATAAATATCGACATTGTTTTATTTGATAAAAAACGACAGTGTTACCCCTTATGTTTCTTTTGATAGAAAAAGACAGTGTTACCCCTTATGTTTTTTTTCATGAATATCAACATTGTTTTTTTTTTGATAAAAAACGACAATGTAACCCCCTATGTTTTTTTTTGATAAAAAACGACAGTGTTACCCCTTATGTTTTTTTTGATAAAAAACGACAGTGTTACCCCTTATGTTTTTTTTGATTAAAAACGACAGTATTACCCCTTATGTTTTTTTTTGATAGAAAAAGACAGTGTTACCCATTGTGTTTTTTTTTTATAAAAAACGACGGTGTTACCCCTTATGTTTTATTTGATAAAAAACGACAGTATTACCCCTTATGTTTTTTTTTGATAGAAAAACGACAGTGTTACCCATTGTGTTTTTTTTTTATAAAAAACGACGGTGTTACCCCTTATGTTTTATTTGATAAAAAACGACAGTATTTCCTTTATGTTTTTTTTGATAGAAAAAGACAGTGTTACCCCTTGTGTTTTTTTTGATAAAAAACGACAGTGTTACCCCTTATGTTTTATTTGATTAAAAACGACAGTTTTACCCCTTAGGCTATGTTTCATTTGATAAAAAACGAGTGTTACCCCTTATGTTTTTTTTGATAAAAAAGGACAGTGTTACCCCTTATGTTTTTTTTGATAAAAAACGACAGTGTTACCCCTTATGTTTTTTTTGATAAAAAACGACAGTGTTACCCCTTATGTTTTATTTGATAAATATCTACATCGTTTTATTTGATAGAAAACGACATTGTTACCCCTTATGTTTTATTTGATAAAAAATGACAGTGTTACCCCATATGTTATGTCTGCTAATAAACGACAGTGTTACCCCTTATGTTTTATTTGATAAAAAACGACAGTGTTACCCTTATGTGTTTTTGATAAATATCGACATCGTTTTTTTTGATAAAAAACGAGAGTGTTACCCCTTATGTTTTTTTTGATAAAAAACGACAGTGTTACCCCTTATGTTTTATTTGATAAAAAACGACAGTGTTACCCCTTATGTTTTATTTGATAAAAAACGACAGTGTTACCCCTTATGTTTTTTTTGATAAAAAACGACAGTATTTCCTTTATGTTTTTTTTGATAGAAAAAGACAGTGTTACCCCTTGTGTTTTTTTTGATAAAAAAACGACAGTGTTACCCCTTATGTGTTTTATTTTGATTAAAAACGACAGTTTTACCCTTAGGCTATTGTTTCATTTATAGATTAAAAACGAGTGTTATCCTCTGTGTTTTTTTTTGATGACAACCGATTAAAAGTACGACCAGTTGTTTTTTATTCATAAATATTTTACATTTAGGGCATTAAAGCAGACGCTTTTATCCAAAGCGACTTACATCAGTTAATACATACATTTTACAGCAGAGTCAACCATGCAAGGCGACCAGCAAGCTCGTCAGGAGCAGTTAGGGGGTTAACTGTTCTTGCTGCTCCAAGAACACATCAACACTCAGCTAGGAGGAGCTGGGGATCGAACTAGCAACCTTTTGGTTACTACTACCTCCTAAGCTAAGCAGACCATTGATATCTCTAGTGTTACCACATTGCTTTCGTATGATAAGAAATGACAGTGTTACCCCTTTTGTTTTATTTGATAAAATACAACAGTGTTACCCCTAATGTTTTATTTGATAAAAAACGACAGTGTTACCCCTTATGTTTTATTTGATATAAAATTGACAGTGTTACCCCCTTATGTTTGTCTGATACAAAAGACGACAGTGTTAACCCCTTATGTTTTATTTGATAGAAACGACGACAGTGTTACCGCTTTATGAGTTTTTTTGTGATAGAGAAAAACGACAGTGTTACCCCTGTTATGTTTTTATTTGATAAATATCGACATTGTTTCATTTGATAAAAACGACAGTGTTTACCCTTTATGTTTTTTTGATAAAAAACGACGAGTGGTTACCCACATTATGTTTTGTATTTAGATTAAGAATCGACAGTGTTACCCTTATATATTTTTTGGATATAAAAACGACAGACGTGTTAACCCTAGGTATGTCTTTTTGAGATAAAGTAGTCTGACATTGCGTCTCATTATTGGATATAAACAACAACAGTGTTACCCCTTATGTTTTTTTGATACAAACAAACGACAGTGTCTACCCCAAATGTTTTATTTGATAAAATGTGCGACGATCTGAGAACAAAGACGCGAGTAGTGTTACCCGACTTATGTTTAATATTTGAATAAAATGATCGGACGATTGTTATTATTTGATATAGAAACGACAGTGTTACCCCTTTATGTTTTTTTTTGATAATAAAAACGAACAGTGTTACCCCTTATGTGTTTATTTGATTGAAAAACGACAGTGTTTACCCCTTATATTTTTTTTGATATAACACAACGACAGTGTTACAGCCCCTTATGTTTTTTTTGATAATATATCGACATTGTTTTTTTTTTTTTACTATACAACCGACAGTGCTTACCCCTTATGTTTTATATTTGATAAAAAACGAGACCTGGATTGTGTTACCCCTAATGTGTTTATTCAATAAATATCGGACATTGTTTTTTATTTGCTAAAAAACGGGACAGTGTTACCCCTTTTGTTTCCTTTTGATAGAAAAAGACAGTGTTACCCCCTTATGTTTTTTTCTTCATGGAATATCAACATTGTTTTTTTTTTGATAAAAACGAACAATGTAACCCCCTATGTTTTTTTTTGATAAAAAACGACAGTGTTACCCCTTATGTTTTTTTTGATAAAAAACGACAGTGTTACCCCTTATGTTTTTTTTGATTAAAAACGACAGTATTACCCCTTATGTTTTTTTTTGATAGAAAAAGACAGTGTTACCCATTGTGTTTTTTTTTTATAAAAAACGACGGTGTTACCCCTTATGTTTTATTTGATAAAAAACGACAGTGTTACCCCTTATGTTTCATTTGATAGAAAAAGACAGTGTTACCCTTGACTCCTGTTTGTGTTTTTTTTGATAAAGGAACCGAAAGTGTTACCCCTTATGTTTTATTTGATTAAAACCGACGGTTTTACGCGCCTTAGGCTATGTTTCATTGATAAAAAACGAGTGTTACCCCTTATGTTTTTTTTGATAAAAAAGGACAGTGTTACCCCTTATGTTTTTTTTGATAAAAAACGACAGTGTTACCCCTTATGTTTTTTTTGATAAAAAACGACAGTGTTACCCCTTATGTTTTATTTGATAAATATCTACATCGTTTTATTTGATAGAAAACGACATTGTTACCCCTTATGTTTTATTTGATAAAAAATGACAGTGTTACCCCATATGTTATGTCTGCTAATAAACGACAGTGTTACCCCTTATGTTTTATTTGATAAAAAACGACAGTGTTACCCCTTATGTGTTTTTGATAAATATCGACATCGTTTTTTTTGATAAAAAACGAGAGTGTTACCCCTTATGTTTTTTTTGATAAAAAACGACAGTGTTACCCCTAATGTTTTATTTGATAAATATCGACATTGTTTTATTTGATAAAAAACGACAGTGTTACCCCTTATGTTTTTTTTGATAAAAAACGACAGTGTTTCCCCTTATGTTTTTTTTGATAAAAAACGACAGTGTTACCCCTTACGTTTTTTTTGATAAATATCGACGTTGTTTTCTTTGATAAAAAACGACAGTGTTACCCAAACGACAGTGTTACCCCTTTTATTTGATAAAAAACGACAGTGTTTCCCCTTATGTTTTTTTTTATAAAAAACGACAGTGTTACCACTTATATTTTTTTGATAAAATACGACAGTGTTACCCCTTATGTTTTTTTTGATAAATATGGACATCGTTTCATTTTATAAAAAACGACAGTGTTACCCCTTATGTTTTTTTGAATAAAAAACGACAGTGTTACCCCTTATGTTTTTTTTGATAAAAAACGACAGTGTTACCGCTTATGTCTTTTTGATAAATATCAACATCGTTTTTTTTGATAAAAAACGAGTGTTACCCCTTATGTTTTTTTTGATAAAAAACGACTGTGTTACCCCTAATGTTTTATTTGATAAATATCGACATTGTTTTATTTGAGAAAAAATGACAGTGTTACCCCTTATGCTTTATTTGATAAAAAACGACAGTGTTACCCCTTATGTTTTTTTTGATGGAAAAAGACAGTGTTACCCCTTATGTTTTTTTGAATGAAATATCGACATTGGTTTTTTTTTTTGATAAAAACGACAGTGTACCCCTTATGTGTTTTTTATGAATAAAAACGACCAGGTGTTTACCCCCTGATGTCTTTATTTGATGAATAACTACAGTTGTTACCCCTTATGTTTCATTTGATAAAAAACGACAGTGTTACCCCTTATGTTTTATTTGATTAAAAAACGACAGTGTTACCCCTTATGTTTTTTTGGATAAAAAACGACAGTGTTACCCCTTATGTTTTTTTTTTGATAAAAAACGAGTGTTACTCCTTGTGTTTTTTTTGATAGAAAAAGACAGTGTTACCCCTTGTGTTTTTTTTGATAAAAAACGACAGTGTTACCCCTTATGTTTTTTTTGATAAAAAACGACAGTGTTACCCCTTATGTTTTTTTTGATGAAAAACCACAGTGTTACCCCTCATGTTTTTTTGATAAAAAACGACAGTGTTACCCCTTATGTTTTATTTGATGTATATCCACAATCTTTTTATTTGAAAAAAACGACAGTGGTTACCCTTAATGTTTTAATTTATAAAAAATGACAGTGTTTACAGCTTATGTTTTTGAATTTGAATAAAAACGAACAGTGTTACCCCTTAATGTTTTTTGATAAACAAACGACAGTTGTTTAAGCCTACCCCTTGTGTTTTTTTGATAGAAACACAAGTGTTAAACCTTAGTTTATTTTTGAAATAGAAACGACAGTGGTTTACCCCTTATGTTTTCTTTGATAAAATATTCGACAATTGTTTTATTGTATATTATAATAAACGAGTGTTACCCCTTATGTTTTTTTCGTAAAAAAGACAGTGGGTTACCTTATATTTTTTATTTTGATAAAAAACGACCAGTGTTTACCCCATTAATGTCTTTCTTTTGATACAATATGGACATTCGTTTTTTTTTTTTATAAACAAACGACAGTGGTCTACCACTTATGTTTTATTGATAAAAAACGACTGGTGTACCCCAATGTTTTAAATTCAAATAAATAATCGACAATTGTTTTATTTGATAACGATCAGTTGTTATCCCCTTATTGTTCTTTTGTATAGAAAAAGACAGTGTTACCCTTAATGTCTTTTATTTTTCATAATATCACCTATTGTTCTTTTTTGAAATAAAAAACGACAATGTAACCCCCTATGTGTTTTTTTTGGAATAAAATTACGACAAGTGTTTACCCCTTGTGTTTTTTTTTGATAAAAAACGACACAGTTTACCCTCTTAAGTTTTTTTTTGATTAAAAAACGACCAGTATTAAACCCTTAATGATTATTTTTTGGATAGAAAAAGACAGTGTCTTACCCATTGTGGGTTTCTTTTTTTAATAAAAACGACAGTGTACCCTTTATGTTTATTTGATAAAAAACGACAGTGTTACCACCTTATGTTTCAATTTGATAAAAAACGACAGTGTTTACCTGACCTTATGTTTATTTGATAAAAAAACGAACAGTGGTTACCCGCCTTAATCTTTTTTTGATAAGAAAAACGACAGTATTTCCCTTTATGTTTTTTTTGATAGAAAAAGAACAGTGTTACCCTTGTGTTTTATTATTTTTTGATTAAAAAAACGACAGTGTTCATCCTTAATTGTTTTATTTGATTAAAAAAACGACAGTTTTACCCCCTTAGGGCTATGTCTTTCATTTGATAAAGCAAAACGAGTGTTCTACCCCTTATGTTTTTTTTTGATAAAAAAGGGACAGTGTTACCCCCTTATTTTTTTGAATAAAAAACGACAGGTGTTACCCCTTATGTTTTTTTGGGATTAAAAGACAGTGTTACCGCTTATGTTTTATTTGATAAATATCTACATCGTTTTATTTGATCAGAAAACGACATTGTTACCTCGTCCTTATGTTTTATTTGAATAAAAAACGACAGTGTAACCCTGTAGTTTTATTGTGGATAAAAAGACAGTGGTTTACCCTTATGTTTTTTATAACAAACGACAGTGTTTACCCCTTAATGGTTATTTTGGAATAAGAAAATGACAGTTGTTTTACCCCTTAAATGTTTTTTTTTTTATAAAAACGACAGTGTTACCCCTTATTTATATATTGGATAAATATCGACAGTTTTACTTTGAATAAACAAACGAACAGTGTTAACCCCCTTATGTATTATTTCGATAAACAAAGGACGTGTTACCCTTATGTTTCTTTTGATAAAAAACCGACAGTTGTTTATGTTTTTTACCCTTTGTTTTTTTGATAAAATTCGACAACTGTTGTTTTATTGATAAACCCCTCCATTTGATAAAAAACGAAAACAGTGTTACCCTTATGTTTTTTTTCTTTTTTTAAAAACGACAGTGTTACCCTT
>OLKM01000194.1:217843-222843 GCA_900291075.1 Melanogrammus aeglefinus
GCGTGTGCGTATGCGTGTGCGTGTGCGTGTGCGTGTGCGTGTGCGTGTGCGTGTGCGTGTGTGTTGCGCTCAGGACAGCATGTGTACAGCTTGTTAATCAGCAGCAGACCCTTCTCCCCTTGTTCCATTGGCTCCACAGTTCTGGATAATATTTTTGTTATAAATGCATGACGATGATGGCTGCTTTGGTCCGTGAGAACCTCTGGTGTTACATTTTCCTCAGATGAACCGATTAAATATTTGAATGTACTCCAGCTGCTAATATGATTGAACGTTGGTTACGTTTGACATTTCAATCGTTAAGTATCCAGAAATCTCATCATTAGGTCTCCAAAATCATTAGATCTGGCTTCAATGGAGACTCGTCTTGGTTGGACTTCAACCCATGGCTCCTGTGCTGATAATAAACAGTTCTCTCCTCTGCGCAAACGATGCACAGGTCACAATAAGGTTAGATTGAACAATGCAATTCACATGACATTGTTACATTTCCAAAATCAGTCAGACCAGCAGGACTAGAGCCACGTCCCATGACCTAAATAAACACACATGTCGTTTAACTATTTTTGTTTTTATTGAAACAGATGGATAGATATTGGGATATAAATTACATGATAATTATAATTTAAAAAAATAAATAACATAAAATGCCACCAGCTGGCACCAGGGTAATATATTTCACTTGTTCAACATAAGACATCGCTTTTAACTGACTCCCAATGGTGAAATAACCACTTGGTCCTTGTGTCCCTTCTGTAGCATGTATGCTGTAGTCCAAAAAGCCAACTCCACCCTCTCATTAGGCCAGTCTCTGACCAGCACATCTATGCTTTCATCTATGTCTGATCTGAGATCTGCTTTCAGAACTCCAACCAAGGTATACAAACAAGGCAAAAGGTTTTAGGTTTTTTTCCTCAGTTAAAGATTTTATGTATACCACACGCTTCTAGACAACTCCAGTGACAGAAAGCAGTATTGTTGTTTCTTGCAAGTTACAGGACATACATTTCCTATTGATTTTTGTCAAAAAAAAAAAAAAAAAAAAGAATATGGCAAGTTGTAACATGAGATTTCGTAATAAAATGTATTTTTCCAAAAATATTTCTCCATTATTGTTCTGTCTAACATGGTTTGTCGTTTTTTAATAAGCGGTGCAATAAATAAGCTAAGAATGTACAAGTATTTACACATAACAGTCTTAACATGATCACAAATGTAAACAGCAGCTTACCAGAGGTATATATTTTGTCATTTTCTGATTGGTTGGTTAGGCACAAAGGTATTTTGATTTGTTATATTAGTTATTCTTAAAAGCACACCTGCCATTTAAAATCCATATTGGTCAAAGATTGTATACTCTGACAAGCTCACAGTTCAATGTTCATTTGGTAAAAAAATAAAATGAAAATAACCTGACAATCTCACAACAAACAAAAATTGACCATCCACGTCGGGGAAAAAAAAAGGAAGGAAGTAAAAAAAGACTAATTGCAGAAACTGGCACCAAAAGAGACGTACCAACAGCGCTTCTTTCGGGGGGGGGGGGGGGAGCAAGCTTATGTTTTTCCACCAACCTACGCTTGACGGGTTGTCTGGTGGGGGGGAATCGTTTAAACATTGAAACTGGTGTCAAGGAAATGATTGTTCGGGGGGGTTGTGTGTGTGTTTGTGTGTTTGTGTGTCTTTGTGCATGTGTGTGTGTTTGTGTGCGTGTGTATGTATGTGTGTGTACGTGTGCGTCTGTGTGTGTGTGTGTGTGTGTGTGTGTTTGTGTGCGTGTGTATGTATGTGTGTGTACGTGTGCGTCTGTGTGTGTGTGTGTGTGTGTGTGTGGTGTGTGTGTGTGTGTGTGTGTGTGTGTGTGTGTGTGTGTGTGTGTGTGTGTGTGTGTGTGTGTGTGTGTGTGTGTGTGTGTGTGTGGAGTTGGGGGGGGTTGTGGGGCCAGGCCCTAGTCTCCAGACCTCTGGAGGGTAAACATGAGTTGAGCCACAACATGCTCCCGGTCGGGCCAGAACCGGGCCAGGGCGATGGGGCTTGGCGCGGGCCCTGCAAATATTGACGGCCGGCAGATATTTGGAGGAGTCCACAACTAAAATAGCCTTGCGGTCACTTTGGTTGAGTCCATATTATATTTTGAGGAAGGCAAACATGGCTTAGAGAAGAGAAAACAAGGCCAGGATCTGTGGGACGCGGCAGGGCAATACAGATGTTGCATTAACTATTCTTTTACGATTCTGAATAACAAAATGTAGCGACGTACAATTTGAAACCTAGCAGAGTTGAGCATTGCAGTCTCGTTGACCACTGTTATTGATAAACGTGTGTGATCTGTCAAGCACGGTCAACTTTATTTTCTCCATCCTTTCATTAATTTAGCCTGTCCATATAAGTAAGTCTACTTTGCCCCCCCCCTCTAAAGGGGCTAGTCCGCTTATCAGGCACAGTGGGTGCACACGCATACACACTCACACACACACATTCAACACACACTAACACACACACATACACACATTTAAACAGATTACAAACAGGAACGCAAGCCGGATCCATCAAGTCACTCTCTTACAGAACCAGGAAACAATGTGCTCATTGGAGTCATTTGACGACGTTTTGACTCAATGGTGAGACATGGGTGTGCCAATACACTACATTATTATTATATTATTATTATTATTATTATTATATCACCACACATCTTTACCTTTCTTTATCTATGTCCAATCAGATGATATCGATAAAGAATTGCATTTCAAGATGCGGGGTATATGGACTTTGGAGTAGAACAGTAACTCCTGTATGTCACTTGTCTCCCGATCGGGATGTTGCGAGGAGTGCAGCCTGCGAAGAATTGGCAGAGGGGTTGCCAGGCTTTGTAAGGGGTCAATGGTCAGGGTCAGGGGGTCAGTGGCAGCCACACGCCCGGACCACCATGTTCTTGTACTTCTTGAGGATGACGTTGGAGTTGTCGTCGAAGTAGAGCACGGAGATGGCGTGGAGCTTGGTGGGAGCGCAACACGGCTTTGGGACGTTCTCCGGGTTCATCAGGTGAACCTGGAGGGAACGAGAGGGTACAACACAGAGGATGTTGGGTTGTACAGAAGAACATGAAGAGACGGAGAACAGACAGAAAACCAAGGAGTTGGAGTGAAAAACAAGGGAGGGTATTCTGCACAAGTGGAACGTATATTAGAGTTGTAATTAGGTATTTAGGTAAATATTTTGAGGATTTTGATAATGCACATAGATAAGCTACGAGAATCCCGGCAGTAAGTCAGAATGTGGAGTGGAATGGTTGGTAAACGCAATGTTGCTGGTTCGATCCCCGGCTCCTCCTAGCTGTGTCGAGTGTCAAGGTGTCCTTTAGCAAGGCAACTAACCCTAACTGCTCCCGACGAGTTGGCTATCACCTTGCATGGTTGACTCCGCCGTTGGTGTGTGAATGGGTGAATGTCCAAATTTTAAATCGCTTTGGATGAAAGCTATATAAATGCAGTCCATTTACCATTTTTAGAGGATCCATCACACACAGCCATATCACATATCACTGCATTGTCCACGGTATGGTCAGTGGGTATTGTAGTGGTTACATACGCTGCCCGGTTCCTTCCAACCCCTGGTCGGGAACTATAGGAACACAACGTATAGAGCCCTGTTGATCTCACCAGTGTTTGCACGATGGCGTGGTTGGTGGCGTTCATGTGGGCATTGAGTGGGAAGGAACACTCTCCATCACAGTAGTTGGCAGCATAACCTTCTGGAGCAATGATCCAGTCCTGTAGGGAAAACAACAAAAGGTTGAATACATAGGGGTCGGAAAAAACCCACCATTTTAAACTTGACAAGTGAGTTGGACATTTTCCCTTTGCGGTAGAAACGCCTTGAAACATATATTCCACATTTGATTTGCAAGTTCAGAGTTGTGTTGTGTGTAGTCTCTCTACTCAGGGCAGATTAAATACATGCTTTCAGCGGGTGGAATTTAGTGAGAAATGGATCCCATCTGATTTATGAGGTTGTGGTTGATCCAAGAGACTACAGTGATGCAAAGCAAGGAGGAGATCCTTCCTACCTGCCAGCCAAGCTCCTTGAAGCTCACGTAGAGCTCATGTCTTCTGCAGGCCGTCTTCTGGTCGCTGCTGTTGTAGTCTATGGAGGGACGAGACACAAGGTGGGAAACGATTGTTACTTTCCGTGGAGAACAAAAACTATTGTGTGTTGAAATAAACATCCATTTCTCCATTACAGCTCAGCTATACTGCTCCCACCGGTGCGTATGTATATTGTGTAGTGTTCATTGTCCAATCACACAATTTGCAGATTTGTGAGGTCATTATAATCCTTAAAGACGTTGTGCAGTTACATGCAGTGACAAAAGCAGCCAAGCAATCTCGAGAACGGTCTGAGATGAGATGAATTTGGAACACACACACATTCTGACACACACAAACACACACACACACACACACACACACACACACACACACACACACACACACACACACACACACACACACACACACACACACACACACACACACACACAACCTGACCCTCATAGAAACATCTGCCGTCGCCATCAACCTAACGGGGCCTGACATTAACTGCATTAGGGCAATTTCCCCAGGTGAGAATGTGTGTCAATTTGATGTGTGCGTGATATAAAGCTAACCCCCCCCCCCCCCCTCTAACCCCCCTCCCTGAGCTGAAGAGTGACTGTAAACGCTGTAAAGTGGAGAATGTTTTCGACAAAAGAACGCAGCACGCCTCGTGTAATTGGTCGGGCGTGGAGGCACACACACACACAGACACAAACACACACAGACACACACGTCAGCGACAGAGTCAACCGAAGCGGAGGTCACTGTAATCGGGGTGGGACCGGTCCTATAGGCCTCTGGTCTATCTGGGAATGAGCAAAGCACTCTTGAACGCACGCCTAACAGAGCTCGTAGTTCCCCAAGTCCCTTCCCAGCGCTGGCGTGGATGCCACGCTGTGACAC
>OLKM01000194.1:225343-240343 GCA_900291075.1 Melanogrammus aeglefinus
TGTAAGACCCTTCACACGGCGTCTACAGAGACATGACATACTGCCAGAGTGGCCGCTTAGAAAACCTAATTCGCCAATGACATGTTTTGTTGGCTCTACTCACACACACACTAATATGTGTCACACACACTCATGCAGACACACACACACACACGCTCAAACACACTCATAGGGGGATTTGTGCTTTGAGACAGTACCAGGGGAACGCCCTTTCGGAGGGTTTGGGAAGGGACCAGGGCAGTGAGTGGTGCTGCCTAGGTCTGTGATTGAAGCTAGGAGTGAGTCTATGCAAAAACCCATTGCAGCTCCGCCAGACACGGATAACAGAGTATAGGTCTCGTATACGTAAATCAACAATCGTAAGATTGCCTTAAGAAATGTGTCCCGCAGTCACAGGATTAATGTACATGCGCGTGCACGTACTTTTGTGAAACGATAAAACCGTACTTAACCACACCCAGAGTACAATATTTCCCAATAGTCTCCTCTTAAAAATCAGGCACTGAAACCCCACTCGCCTACATGGCGAGTTGGGTTTGTGCTGTTTGTATTTAAGTTTGTCACATGGGTAAACCCTTCCACTTAGGTGCGTAATTCAGGGTAGGCCTTCAGCTCCGAATGTATTTTGTTTTAGCCGTCATCGGGGGGTGATTGGTGGTGACACGCCCTTGCCTGGTTAAGTGTTGTGTGATCACAGAGAACTCAAGCTGTCTCTCATTGCCCTCTCTATCGTTCTCTCTCTAGCTCTCTCTCTCTAGCTCTCTCTCTCGTTCTCTCTCTAGCTCTCTCTCTCTAGCTCTCTCTCTCGTTCTCTCTCTAGCTCTCTCTCTAGCTCTCTCTCTCGTTCTCTCTCTAGCTCTCTCTCTAGCTCTCTCTCTCGTTCTCTCTCTAGCTCTCTCTCTCTAGCTCTCTCTCTCGTTCTCTCTCTAGCTTTCTTTCTCTCTCATTCTCTCTCTCTCGCTCTCTCTTTCTCGCTCTCTTTGTCTCTCACATTCTCCCTCTAGCTCTCTCTCTTTCTCTCATTTTCTCTCTATCTCCCTTTCTCTAGCTCTCTCTCTCTTGCTCTCTCTTTCTCTCTCTCGTTCTCCCTCTAGCTCTCTCTCTCTCGCTCTCTCTTTCTCTCTCGTTTTCTCTCTGTAGCTCTCTGGTCTCTCTCTCTGTCTCTCTTGTTCTCACTCTCGCTCTCTCTACCTAGCTCTCTAGCACTCTCTCTCTCGCTCTCTCTAGGGCTCTCTGTGACTCTCTCGTTCTCTCTCTAGCTCGCTCTCTGTCTCTCACTCTCTCTCTAGCACTCTCTCTTTCTCTGTCTCTCTCTACACCTCTCTGAGTTTAGCAGCCATCACCATGGACAGTGTGTGTGTGTGTGTGTGTGTGTGTGTGTGTGTGTGTGTGTGTGTGTGTGTGTGTGTGTGTGTGTGTGTGTGTGTGTGTGTGTGTGTGTGTGTGTGTGTGTGTGTGTGTGTGTGTGTTTCTCGACGGGGAATAAAACCCATATATACTGTGGGTGTTCATTGAGTGCAAAAGGCCAACATTCACAGTGCCCATAAACCTACATCTCCACTTCCTGCCTATTAAGATCCCCCACACACACGCACAGACGCACAGACGCACAGACACACAGACACACACACACACACACACACACACACACACACACACACACACACACACACACACACACACTACATCAGAGCACTGAGGACAGGAACCCTAACAGGGATCCTGTGTGTTGGAAGGATGGAAAGTAGCTCATTACGATTTATCTGTTTGTCGTGTTACCGTGGTTACTGTAAGGCGACTCGGAGGGAGCGTAGCTGGTCATATTTCTGAGGGCTGCCGCTTGCTGAGTATATGGCCAATATTTGTTACTCAGCCAAATATATCATTTATTTTTTTAACGTTATAAGAAAGTTGCGGTACCGCAGTCACATGGTTATAACAGTAATATAAGACGCGTGTATTATAATTCATAACTCTATTGGACCACCGGCTTGTTCCTCTAGCGTGGGTATGTAGCTGAAGGCCAAACCATTTAGTTAGGTTCCCCACAGGTTGAAGATGGAATAAATAGGGCAGGGCAGTCAAGGGAATGGACTCAGAAATGGGATGATATAATTGGTGTGTGGTTCTGTCTGTAATAGGGACGGGAGAGGGGCTGTCCCTCACGGTCCAATTAGAAGACAGGTACAGTCACTAATTGACTTCCTTTGCAGTAGCTGTCCCCGCTAAAAACACTAGAATAGAATAATAATAGAACAAACCAGGCAATTGATAGACGGTTTTATGCTAACAATATCAATGGTGTGCTTCAGGCTGCTGATTGAGAATCTGTGTGCCTGTGACATTGAAATACCAAAATGATCAAAACAGTGTCAGCAGATTGAAAAAACACACTAATATACTGCAAACTTATTCTTGAGACCCTCATGGCCACCATGATGCAAAAGTTGCTGAGGAACTTTCTTGAAAAACTCTTGGTTTTAACCATTGCAGTAACACACTTACAGCTGCCATAACTATTCAGTAACCAGGCAAGGTACGGCAGACATACTTCACAACAGGGGGCCCTGTTGATTCGCTGGTGGAGATTATTCGCTTATTTGGTTCCCGCTCTTCTCTCGCCTTCCCCTTATCTGTCTTCCTGTCTTTCACCACCGAGGTTATTAAACTCTGTGAGGGAGCTTCACCATGTCTAATTACTTTGAAGGTAAACAGAAAAAGAGTTGGAGGGGGTGTTGGCGTGGGAGGGGAGGAGAGACGGATGAAAAAACACAGCTGGCCAAGTGCCGTGTCATTATAATGCCTTTAGCGATACTGTTAGCGTGGTCAGTCTTTTAGCTAGCTGCTAATGACTAGCTGGGCCCTAATTACAGGCCACTGGGGCTACACTAGGACGCGATACTCCTTCCCCGAATGGTTGTTAACTTCCCCCGCAGCCCAGAGCCCGAGGCCGACTCCCGTTACTGTTGCACAGCTCGCCTCGCCCACTAAAACCCCAAATTACCTTTAAAGGTGTCGCATTGTTCCTCCGGCGCAGCCAGCCGTGAGCCCCCCCCCCGCCCCCCTGCTGGGGAGAAGCCTTCCGCCCGGTCCCGTGTTTCAAATCACTGCATTGTTAACTGACTTTATTTGGATGAGCTCTTTGGAGGGGGGATACAAGTCAAATTGTCGAATGCGTCGCAAAAAAAAAAAGTATTTTAAACATACATATATTTGAGGGAGATGTTAAAACTGCCTTAGACTAACTCGATTCATTGTTCTGGATGCAACAATTCAATGTAAAGATATGTGTATGCACATAATAGTATTTTTTTGCATAAATTGTGTGAAGGAAATAATTAAGGGCAATATCTTATCTTCTTTAGGTGAAGCAGACGATAGCATGCAAGGCGTAGCACAAAATTACAGTAAAGAGGGTGTCTTAACTTAAATTACGGTGACTTAACCACAAGTCTTATTTATTATCTTCATATTGTGTGTATTGTGGCTAAAAAAAGATTCATTTGATGATTGAGGAAATGATAAAAGAGAAATAAACAGTACGGCGAAGACTAGACTAGATTGCTTCTGATCACTTCCAATGGCCTTCAGAAACTGCATCAAAGCACAATCCTGAATGTTTGATGTTTGTTTCCTGACTTATTTACCCATGATCCTCCAGTGTTTTCAGGTTTAATGAGGTTTTCATAAATAACAGAAAATGCCACAGCAGGTAGTGCGCTCCAAAGAGTCCATATACTCCCAAAAAGTGATGCGACTTCTGCTTTAAATGTAAATGTAACTTAAATGTAGCTCATATTCTTCCTGTGTGAGTGTTTTGTCTTCAAGTTTATGATTCAAGATGGGACTTTAAGCCCCTCTGGAGCTTACTCAAGTGTTCACATTAGGGCCTGTGACACTGCCCTGCTGTTTCAATTATATTCACCCCACCACAATATCGTGTCTAAGTACAAAAACAAGGGCGAACGTTGACAACAAAAACTTCCCAGAGAATATCTTGAGCACAAATAAAGCGGTTAATATCAAAGCATCGGTGGCCTGGAACTGAAAGCGAGCAGTCAAGGCCTTCCACCACAGAGTGATGCTTGCCTAACCCCGCCCCCCCCCCCCCCCCCCCTCCCATTAGACAGATGCGCCCTCCTCCGTCCATCCACCGAGCCCTGTTTTGTCCTCGTCTCTGAGATGAGCGATGCTGTATTGGAACCATATGCCCCGTCAATTTCTACAGGAATCCTCCCAAGTTTTGTCCCATCCCGCCCCACCAACCCACTGACCCACCCATCAAGCCCCTCCCTCCCTCCCTCCCTCCCACCCCCTCCCTCCCTTTCTCTGGACCCGGACAACAAGGCCGTCGCAAAAAGGGGGTGGGGGTTTGGGGCAGTGGGGTGGGACGGGGGTCTGGAGGCCGGGATTGGTGGGGTGGATGGGTCGGTTGGTGGGTGGGTGGCCTTCCTGTTTCGGGTCTAAATATTTACACTCTCCGTCATCCCGGCGGGCAGAGCGGAGAGGTCTTGATGTTTTGGGTTATGTAAAGTCCAATTCCTCCTGGACGCAGACTCCACAGAACTCCCCTTGTCGGGACGCTCCCAGAACAAGGTTTTAACAGTGATTAAAGCGTCACGGAGACCCTGAAAAAACTAAACCCTTATGGGTTTAGTGTTGACCCACGGTAGATCACGGGTTGATTCTTCTGTTTTATTTGTGTCAGGTAATAAATCTTGGTTGAACCGTATCAATCATGTTGTTCTTGAAAGAATTCTAAGAACACATTGTCCTCAAAACTCAAAACTGTTACCTTGAACCACTTGCTCACACTTGAACCACTCAATCACAATCACTGACTTTTGCGTTTAAAGCGAAATCCATGACCATGCAGCTCTTTGGGAACAAATCAAAGACAATGGAGCTCATGGAAACAGTGGTCTTTGTTCTGGGAAACGCTACTGATATTCGAATGGCCTCGCACAGGAGCTTCTGCGATGATTATTTCCAGGGGCTGTTAGCCATCCGTCTCCTGCCCTGAGGTGACCGGGGGGGGGGGGGGGGGTAGCTGGAGAGAACCAGCGCTGCCAGAACCCAACATGTGTTGGACTTGAACCATCCTCTACAAACAACCAACCCAAAGCCTTTGTTCTCTGGTTTTCCCCCCCCTGCTGCAGCTTTCATCTTGTGCGATGACTTAAGCAAAATGCCGGCAGGATTTTAACCTACAACCCCTCGTGCCAAACAGTGGTTCGCAGGTGCGGGCTCGAGCACACAACGTCCAAAACCGCATAAAAAAAAGGATGGGATCCGACAAAACTACCAATGTCAGCAATACCCCTTTCTTTTTCCCCTGACAAAGCGCTAAGACAAACTCACAAGGCTGTTGTCCCACAAGTGGCCTGGAGTAAAGCAAACGGGTGCTTTAGCCATTAAATGGAAGCAACAGCAAGAGAGCGAGGTAAATCACTTATCTGCCTCTGTAAACTTAGCGACTCCCCAACTCTGATCCCCGAGTCTTATCCAGCCAAACACAGCTGTACTGTATATATCACATATGCAGAGCCTCGCTCTCTCTCCCTCCATCCTTTATCTCTCCCTCTCTCTGACAATCTTGCGGTGCACCTATACGGGCTTACGGTTAGCATTTTGCCTCAGCAGTCATATTAACTGAGGATCAGACGTTAGCGTTAGCCTAGCAATGGACGCACAATGAAGCCTCACAGGGGGAAGCTTAGCCCTGAGCGCTACAAAGGCTAGACAGAATTATGCAGTGGGAGGATTAGGGCTTGATTTAATTTGAAGGGCTTATGAGGGGCTCATAACATCAGGCGCGTACCTGCTTGTCAAATCTATCTAGGGCGGAGGCAGGAAGCTAGCAGTGGGGGGTGGGGGGGGGGGTTGGAGGTGGTGGTGGGGGGGGGGGGGGGCGTTGTTTTCTTTTTCCTTTTCGGAGGATGGTGATGAGGTAACTGGTCAAGGGAGCATTCTCTCTCTTTTTCCGATTTCTTCAGTCTGACCGGAACCTTTGCCTCTGTCTCTGTCTCGGGCACTCTTTCATCTCCAGATCACACCATCCTCCTCACCTATCCATCTCACACGGTCCCAATAAGGTCATTTCCGATTGGCCGGTCGTGGGAGCTGGTGTGGGACGCGTCTGCCGCGGGTCACGGGTCTGGTTTCTGTACCTTTAATCCGTAGGTGGATTATCTCTAGTAAAAACAGCTCCGGGACCTCGTTCCCCGGACTCCAGCGTTCTGATTAGAGGAAGGTCCAACCAGAGTCAGGTCCAATCTGTCAAGACGCCCCAGCGTCCTCCGCATCAGGCAGACTACGAACACATGCTACCCCTCCCCCGGCCGCCTCGCGATCCATTGATCACCGCAGAGGCGTTGTGATCGGTTGTGACTGGGCCTGAGGTGAGCCGGCGGCCAGTGGCGCAGCTGCATGTGTCTGTGTGTGTGTATGTGTGTGTGTGTGTCTGTGTGTGTGTGTGTGTGTGTGTGTGTGTGTGTGTGTGTGTGTGTGTGTGTGTGTGGGAGACTGGTGTTCGTGGTTAGGCTATGATGCAATCAGCATGTGGGCTCGAGAGACACAGAGAGAGACTGAGAGAGGGAGAGAGAGAGAGAGAGAGAGAGAGAGAGAGAGAGAGAGAGAGAGAGAGAGAGAGAGAGAGAGAGAGAGAGAGAGAGAAGAGAGAGAGAGAGAGAGAGAGAGAGAGAGAGAGAGAGAGAGAGAGAGAGAGAGAGAGAGAGAGAGAGAGAGAGAGAGAGAGAGAGAGAGAGAGAGAGAGAGAGAGAGAGAGAGAGAGGGAGAGAGAGAGAGAGGGAGAGAGGAGAGAGAGAGAACCAGACAGCCAGGGGACCTGGGTGGGGAGGGTGGGGAGGGGGGACCCACCTGCTGGGCTGGGGCCCCGGGAGCCCTCCTGGGGCTGATTGGAGCGGTTGCGGTTCTGCTGTCGCCGCTTGCCCCCCGTGGAGCGCGGGCTGCGCACGTGCAGCTCGCTCACCTTGAAGAAGGCCACCATGAAGGGCTGCTTCTCCACCGCCTCGCCCCGGCCTACAAGCCCCGCCTCCTTGGAGCCCATCATGCGCCCTGGGGTGCCAACACACACACACACACACACACACACACACACACACACACACACACACACACACACACACACACACACACACACACACACACACACACACATAATCACACCATACACACAGATAGGAGATTTACTCAACACATTGTAATGTATTTTGCCATGCAATGTTAATTGGGATTTTCCTCTCAACACTTCTTTGGTCATTTTCACACCTACCAAGGCTTTTGTGGGCACCCCAGGCAGTTTTTGGGTTGCTTGGTTCAATATTTTGATAGTTGATACCCGTCTCCTCATATCCAATGTAAGCCCATTGAACACAAAAGCCCAGGTGGTGTGAAATTGACCCCATCAATTCCATTTTAAAGGTATATCTTGGCATGAGATGCTTTAGACCTGAGGTTTGTGTTTCAATGTTTAATATGAACCTGAATATTCCGTCCGGGATTAACAAAGTACCACCTCATATTATCGAATAAAGCATTGCAAAATCTCTCCATTTACATTAGCTTGAGACCACACCATGGAGATCTACATCAACAAACACACTCAATTCACTCGGCAATGCAACAGAGGAAGAAACACAACACCCAACGGTGTGTTCGGCCAAAGCCTCGTCCAGGACCTCATGACTGGCCTGGCTCAGTCCGCTTACCGCTGCTGGTCTCCACGCTGATCTGCAAGCCCAGGTTGTGTCCCGGGCTCATCACCCACAGGTTACTGGTGGCTGTGATCTCAAACTCCAGCCAGCCCTCCTCAGCAGCCCAGAGCCGGCGGGACTCCAGCAGGAACAAGTCTGCCTCTCTGAGACGGGGGGAGGAAGCAAAGAAGCAAATACGTGACATGAGAGAGCTGTATTGGAATCAGTGACGCTTGTTTTTTAATTTTGGGAAGTTGTATGATCTGATTGATGACGTTAGTTGTGAGATTGGCTATCAGATTTAAGTCCAGCTGCATTGCAATCAATGACGTCGATTTTATTTTTGGATTCTATTCAAATGCATTTATGATATTAGATTGATTTTAGATGTGGATCTATTTTTCGAGATGATTACATTTCTGATCCTTTGACCCTAATAAACAACAGAAGCACACTCATCCCTTTGTGCCGACAGAATGAGCAGAATAGCTCGCATCTTTCTCCAAACCGTAAACTAAGACAAAATGTGTTTACGCCGGTTCAGAAGATCCGTGGTTGATCCATAACCAAGGAGCCCGCAAGTTTGTGTGAGGTGAGGATAATAGTTGAGTGTTGCAACAACAGACACATGATAGCACTATGGTCTTCCTGATTGTGGTTCTACTAAAGGCTCAACCATATGGTTCACCTCCAACGGGGGGGGGGGGGGGAAAGGAAGGAAACAGGGCTCTGGGTATTAAGTCGAAAAATATGTTAACATCATTCACGTCGTGGCGCTCGAGGGAGGCCGGACTCCCAGCTCTCTTGCGCCATTTATTTTTGCACAAAAAAATTCTGCCTGTCTCTAACAAGACAAGTTTTTAAATGAGATGCCTATTTCCTCAGAGCAACAGAGGCCAGAGAACAAAAACAGCTTAACACCCAAGGGAGGAACAAGGAGTACCGCAGCCTTGGCCAGGACTCAAAAAGAGAAGCAAAGAGATGTGGAACAACAACAAAAACTACCCAAAATGGCTGTGGCTGATAAGAGGGCCTGGGGTCCATCATCCTTCCCATTACATTTCCGTAATGACACACCTGCCATTGCGTTTCGATAATGACACACCTGCCAATCGGAGGTCGAAAGCCACGGCATCAAAGCCCCACAATCACCCAGGTGTTCCGGGAATGTCCCCGCGGGCGGGGGACATCCTCTCCTTATTGGCTCGTTAATTAGCGTGTTTGAAATGCGTGTCCAATCGTAAGCTGCCAGGCTGCACGTCTGGAAGCAGTGGTGTTGAAGTGAAGCATAGAGGACAAAAATGAAAGGTAAACCCTTAAAATAGATGGAGCTCTTTGACCGGGCTCCCTATGTTGACTCTGTGTTTGTTGGCATGAGATCCAAGTTTTGGATGGGGTTTTTTTGTGCGAGAGTGGGTTAGATGCGATCTTAGTGTACCAGGTCTTTTCACTCGGCAAGAACTAGTGAGAAACCATAAACCAGTGAAAGTTCACAGGGGGTTCGGTCCAGGGTTACCTGCAATGTTCTGGGTCTTTAAACGCGACTAGTAAACTAGTCTTATTGAGTGACTGCCTAAATTAACTTCAATAATAGGGTCAGAGGTCGCAGAGGTCCCTGTTAGTTTGCAATATATGTCATTTATGGGCCTTGTCGATGCAGATAAAAAGATATATTGGAAAAATATATTGCAAAATAACTTTGACGCAATCCTACAGACATGCAAAGAATGGTAAGAAAACACATTAGTCGTCAATACTAAATCAAAGATAATGGTCAGCAGAAGCCAAGCACACCCTCATCTGAGCCATTATGGCAGACCCAAGGCATGATGGAGATACCGTCAGGTGAATCGCTGCTTTTATCTTCATCGTCCAGAAGAAGAATTTCCCACCAAACCCTGTCTTTTCCTCTCTCTCTCACACACACACACATAATCACACACACACACAGACGAGAACACACGTACTCACACACACGCTCTCACACAAACAACATAGACACACGTATGCACTCATGCACGAATGCAAACAAACACACACACACACACACACACACACACACACACACACACACACACACACACACACACACACACACACACACACACACACACACACACGTCTCTCACACACACACACACACACACACACACACACACACACACACACACACACACACACACACACACACACACACACACACACACACACACACACACACACACACACACACACACACACACACACAGTCCCACAGACATTTCAGCACCGTGATCGGGCCGCATTCCAGACCTGCTGCTACAGAAACGGCCCCTGACCAAATTAAAAGTACAAAGGGTGTGAGGCTTGTTAAGCGGTCTATCATTATGGCTTAGAGTCAGATCGGGGGGCCCGGCTCTTTCAGGGCGAGGTGGGGTACGAGAAAGTTAATAGGCTCCCTGGCGAGGTGAGATTGGAGAGGAGACAAGGGACAGGTCCTTCCTTTTCTTTTTTTCTTGTTCCCACACAGACGTGAATGAGGGCCCCAGCACTGGAGAGAAACGTTTCTGTGGAGCCAATGACACTTCCAACATGGAGCTTATTCTGGAGCGTCTGCTCGTTCCCTAAAACCCTGGACCAAGGAAAGACCCTGAAGGAGGAAGCTGCGTTTGGCAGCGCTATGCCTTTTTCTTTTGTTGCTCCTGACTGTGACCAAAAGTCCTTATGAAAGATTATACCATAACAGCCATAACCAAGAGTCTTTATTGAAGATTATACTATAACAGCCATAACTAAAGGTCTTTATTAAAGATTATACCATAACAGCCATAACCAAGAGTCTTTATTGAAGATTATACTATAACAGCCATAACTAAAGGTCTTTATTAAAGATTATACCATAACAGCTATAACTTAAAGTCTTTATTAAAGATTATACCATAACAGCCATAACCAAAGTATTTATTAAAGATTATACCATAACAGCTATAACAAAAAGTCCTTATTAAAGATTATACTATAACAGCCATAACTAAAGGTCTTTATTAAAGATTATACCATAACAGCTATAACTTAAAGTCTTTATTAAAGATTATACCATAACAGCCATAACCAAAGTATTTATTAAAGATTATACCATAACAGCTATAACAAAAAGTCCTTATTAAAGATTATACCATAACAGCCTTAACTAAAATTCTTCAGTTATATCTTGTCTTAGTCTGCATAGTTCAATAAAGAGGTTTTTATATGTATACTGACTTTTTCCCCCCCAAATAAATACTTTTTCTCGATTTTTCAATCCCTCCATCTCATCTGAAATCTCAGAATATATCTGTTATACTAATACATACTAATATATATATATATATATAAATATATATATATATATATATATATATATATAATATATATATATATATATATATATATAATATATATATATATATATATATATATATATGTGTTATATATCTCTACTTCTTGCCCTTGGTAGTTGTAGCTGGTTCCCATTGGTCATGGCTGACAAAACATCTTAGGGGCCGATCTCATTGGATGTTTATCTACCCCCGGGGCCACTATGTAAATGTTTGGCGAGTGTTAGGCTCGCTCGCTCGGAGGCGGTGGGGAGGATTCTGAGGCTATTTCTGTAAGCCTGCATGGTTTTTGCGTGATTCTGCATTGTAAACACGGCCAGAACATAGTGTCCGTCGCTCTGTTTAGAGAGAGGGAGAGAGAGAGAGAGAGAGAGAGAGAGAGAGAGAGGAGAGAGAGAGAGAGAGGGAGAGAGAGAGAGAGAGAAGAGAGAGAGAGAGAGAGAGAGAGAGGAGAGAGAGAGAGAGAGAGAGAGAGAGAGAGAGAGAGAGAGAGAGAGAGAGAGAGAGAGAGAGAGAGAGAGAGAGAGACAGAGAAGGAGAGTAAAGTGAGAGAGATTGCGGGAGATGATGGAATTTTTTGTTGTGAAGCACTCCCTTGAAATTCCATTGAACACCATATGTGCACCTTTGGGTGGCCTCTTGTGTGTGTGTGTGTGTGTGTGTGCATGCATTCACACTGTATGCATTCCTGCTTACTGTGTGTTTGCGTGTGTGTGAGCACCTGTCTGTGTGTTCGCATTTGATTACCATTTGTGTGTGTGTGTGTGTGTGTGTGTGTGTGTGTGTGTGTGTGTGTGTGTGTGTGTGTGTGTGTGTGTGTGTGTGTGTGTGTGTGTGTTATTTACCTGTCGGGGTGCTCCTTCACCACCTGGTACACCTTCAGGAGGAAGGTGTCATTGCGCGACGCGCGGCTCACACACTCTTTGTAGAGGCGGAACTCTGCAGCGGTGACGGTCTCCCCGTCCGGGATCTGGGTCAGGTTGAACCGGAACTCCTTATGGTGCCGCCGCTGGCCCGGAAGCTCCCGGTCGTGCTCCACTGTGGGGGGGAGAGAGACACACAAACACAAGTTAGTTTTGAAGCATTATTTCAAAATGGCTGGTAGACTCGAAAGGTGTCCTGAAACTTTGTATCAAACTATTACACTATTAAACTTTGAAACTATGTATCAAACTATTACACTATTAAACTTTGAAACTATGTATCAAACTATTACACTATTAAACTTTGAAACTATGTATCAAACTATTGCATTGTTGTCCTATGAACCTATTGATGTAAATGCTTCAAACTATTATGCTATTAAACTTCGAAACTACGCGTCAAACTATTGCAGTGTTGTCCCATGAACCTATTGATATAAATGTATCAAACTGTTGTGCGAGATGGCTCTTTTTTAAGAGACCCAAGGAGAAATTTGCAAAAAAAAAAGTATATCGTTTTGGAGAACTGAGCAATGCAAACAGTCGACAGTCTGTTGTTTGTGTAAAATGTGATCCATAGAAGGATCAAGGATGAATGATAAATATTGATTCAACGGTGTCCCTGGCCTTATCTGGACTTTAGAACACACCTGGTCTGTGTGGTCCCATGTGGAAGGTACTTATACCAAACAGCAGCCAGGTTCAGAGGATTTACTACAACCCACCCACCCTCCATGTAACAACATGCATGCAGGTCAGGCCGTGACAGAGAGACAGAGTGTGAGGTCCGTGTGAGTTTGCGCTCAGCGATCTAGCATATTGAGATAGCTTCCCCGAATCAGAACCATATTTCCAACCAGCCTTTTACGTCCTTGTTCCAATAAGACAAAACATATTTATTTT
This sequence comes from Melanogrammus aeglefinus, assembly GCA_900291075.1. Taxonomy (NCBI): domain Eukaryota; kingdom Metazoa; phylum Chordata; class Actinopteri; order Gadiformes; family Gadidae; genus Melanogrammus; species Melanogrammus aeglefinus. Next base: position 238,241 of record OLKM01000194.1, read on the forward strand.
CATGTCATAGCCCCCAAAGTTACTTTTTAAGCGAAAATAAATCCACAGTATAGTATTTTCTTATCAACCACATCTTATCAACCACAGTCAACAGTATATCTAAATTACTGTTGATTTGAGTTTATTTTCACAAGCTTGAAACTACTGGTCATTGGCTCAAGATATCGTATTCTCATTCTGCGTGATTTGATATCGCTGTGGTGTCTCTACTGATTTTCACAATGTTTCCAATCTGGTTAGCCCCTGATTCACTTATAAAGATATTTTACAGACACATGGAAATACATTGAGCCTTTTCCCTTCAAATATTCAAATAATGTCTTGCAAGTTAAGCCACTGGATTGCCTATTCCCAAACCTCCTAAACCTAAACGCAGGCTGTGGAAGCCATTAAAACAACGGCAACGTGTGATGTATGCTTCGTGGGCTAATAGTGCGTCTTTGTGGCTTCCCGTTTCCCTAAATAAACCTCTCGACTATCATCCCTCCGTGGTGAAAAACTCTGTGGTCTGGCCTTTTCCGGCGACAGCAAACTTTAATGCGCTTCATGACCACATCTGAAGCCGCAGAAATCACACACACACACACACGCGCGCTCACGTACACACACACACGCACACACACGCACACACACACACACACACACACACACACACACACACACACACACACACACACACACACACACACACACGACACACACACACACACACACACAAGCACACACACACACACACACACAAGCACACACACACACACAAACACACACACAGTCATACACACAGACACAAACACACACAGATATACAAACAGAAACAAACACTCACACACACGCACACACATACAATCAAAAAATAAAATGCATGCAAAAGGCCTTGTTGGCTTTTAAGTGCAACATGCCATGTGATGATTATGCGTTTCCTTATTGGAATGGTTTCCCTGTCTTGCTGGGGGAGTCTGTCCCGGCCACAGTAAAGGATCTGCATGGCAGACGTCCCCCGCAGACTTAAAGCACCGTGCGGGGACCCGGGAACAGAGAGGGAGCCGTGGACCACAATGTGTGTGTTTGTGTGAAACTAATGACCAGTGCTTATTTTCACACAAAAACACATGTCTGGTTCTCTCTCTCTCTCTCTCTCTCTCTCTCTCTCTCTCTCTCTCTCTCTCTCTCTCTCTCTCTCTCTCTCTCTCTCTCTCTCTCTCTCTCTCTCTCTCTCTCTCTCTCTCTCTCTCTCTCTCTCTCTCTCTCTCTCTCTCTCTCTCACACACACACACACACATAAACACTTAAATAAGTTTAACAGCTCTTAAATCAAAGTTAGCCGTTTGGTTTGGAAGCCTGATTTCAATTAAGTAAGTCTTTGTTTCAAATGTTTGATCCAGTCCGTATACAAATTATGCAACTTGTTTTTGGAAAAAGAAGAAGAAGTATTCCGGATGGTTTATCAATTCAAGGATAACATGTGTCCAACACAGTAGATGGGATCCCATTTTCCCATGTCAATCTGACCCGTTGATCATGAGGTCTCCCATGCTCCTGGTGCGTGTGAGTGTTGGTTTTGGGGGGGGGGGGGGAGTTTGAGAGCTACAGGTTCAGCGAGGTCAAGAAAGACAGAGGTCCATGGTCATGGATATTGGCTTCTTGCAGCCTTGCATTTTGTTTGAACATGCTTTTTACAAAGCATTGCGTGCCAAGTGTGTGTGCAAAGCGTGTTTTCCCCCAGCAGGAAAGGAAAGCCCCGTCATGGGTTAGCGATGCGGCCAAAGTTTTCTACTCCACATATCTGCTCTTCCTCCCCTTATTTCTCCACCTTGTTTCTAAATCCCCCTTTTTGCTATCTTGTTTGTCTTTTGCCTTTAACCCTTTGCTGCTCCCCTCGATCGACACGGTCTCCGACCCAAACAAAGTCTCAGTATGCCGACCTCCAGCTGACCTGACCTTGGCGCTTGAGAAAACCTAACCTTCAGCATCACTTCACAGGAGCCCTTGAACCACCCCTCCTGGGCCAAAGATAATAAAAACAAAAGTCCACAACCAATCACAATAGCCGTAGTGAGAGAGATGATCTGGTGGCTTAGACGGGGCTCGACGGGAAAACCCTGT
>OLKM01000194.1:242843-247843 GCA_900291075.1 Melanogrammus aeglefinus
AGAGAGAGAGAGAGAGAGAGAGAGAGAGGGAGAGGGAGAGGGAGAGAGAGAGAGAGAGAGAGAGAGAGAGAGAGAGAGAGAGAGAGAGAGAGAGAGAGAGAGAGAGAGAGAGAGAGAGAGAGAGAGAGAGAGAGAGAGAGAGAGAGAGAGAGAGAGAGAGCTGGAGTACCACTGTTGGAATCAAAGAGAGATCCTCACCTGACGTGTGGAGGGATCACGACCTCTCACACTAACTCACCGTGACTGGATTGCTGAGGAGGGGAATGAACGCATAGGGTGGGATTCGGAGTGGGAGGGTTGGAGGGGATTTCAAAGACGGGGGACGAAGAAGAAAAGAAAAAGAAGGAGTAGAAAGAGGAGAAGAAGACGATGAAGAATGAGGAGAAGAAGATGATGATGAAGAAGAAGAAGAAGAAGAAGAAGAAGAAGAAGAAGAAGAAGAAGAAGAAGAAGAAGAAGAAGAAGAAGAAGAAGAAGAAGAAGAAGAAGAAGAAGAAGAAGAAGAAGAAGAAGAAGAAGAAGAGGAAGAAGAAGAAGAAGAAGAAGAGGAAGAAGAAGAAGAAGAAGAAGAAGGAGAAGAAGTCACCGTGACGTCTGACTGCACGAGGAGACACGGGGCAAATGAAGGGCAATGGAAAGTGCACGTCTGTGTGTGCGTGTGTCGTGTCACTACATAGAAGTATCTATGTCCATGTGTGTGTGTGTGTGTGTGTGTGTGTGTGTGTGTGTGTGTGTGTGTGTGTGTGTGTGTGTGTGTGTGTGTGTGTGTGTGTGTGTGTGTGTTGTTTGATGTGAGTGCTGCTGACAGGGCCGGCGGGATAATGTACAGATACAAGAAGCAGACCACAGAAGAACTCACTGGTCCCTGCAGCTGTACACATATAGAAAGAGAGAGAGAGAGAGAGAGAGAGAGAGAGAGGGGAACAGAGAGAGAGAGAGAGAGCGAGAGAGCGAGAGAGAGAGAGAGAGAGAGAGAGAGAGAGAGAGAGAGAGAGAGAGAGAGAGAGAGAGAGAGAGAGAGAGAGAGAGAGAGAGAGAGAGAGAGAGAGAGAGAGAGAGAGAGAGAGAGAGAGAGAGAGAGAGAGAGAGAGAGAGAGAGAGAGAGAGATGAGAGAAGTGACAGAGAGGTGGACGAGAGGGAAAGAGAGAGATGGATGTGGAAGAGAGAGGGAGAGAGAATGAGAGAGAGCATGAAGAAGGAGAGAGAGAAAGAAAAAAAGAGGGAGAGAGTGACAGAGAGAGATGGAGATGGAGGGGTTGATGAGAGAGAGAGAGTGAGAGTGAGTGAGTGAGTGAGTGAGTGAGCGAGTGAGTGAGTGAGTGAGTGAGTGAGACAGCGAGTGAGTGAGACAGAGAGAGAAAGAGGGAGAGAGAGAGGGAGTGAGGGAGTGAGGGAGCGAGAGCGACAGTGAGGCTGACAGGAGGCAGATCCTCTTGGACCTCTCCTAATTGGAGCGGTTCCCGGGTTTCACCTGCGGAACATCTGGATGTGCTGTCCTGTCCCACTGCTCCCCTTATTACAACCCACACAGCAGGGCCCGGCCTACGGCATCCACGCACACACGCACACACACGCACGCACGCACGCACGCACGCACGCACGCACGCACGCACGCACGCACGCACGCACGCACGCACGCACGCACGCACGCACAGAACTCCAACACACAGTACTCACACACACATTTTTCACACAAAGACAGAACTCACACACACAGAGCTCACACACACAGAAACCCAATGCACAGAACTCTCTTACACACACACACACACACACACACACACACACACACACACACACACACACACACACACACACACACACACACACACACACACACACACACACACACACACACACACACACACAACTCACACAGCAGGGCCAGGGCTCACAGCCCTTCCAGCACACACACAAACATGCAGATAACTCACACACACAGATACCACACACATGCAGGCCCACACACACACATACATGACTTATACACACAGAACTAACACACATAGAACTCGCACAGGAGGGCCAGGCCCACAGCGCACGCAGCACACATAACTCACTCACACACACACACACACACACACACACACACACACACACACACACACACACACACACACACACACACACACACACACACACACACACACACACACAGACACACACACACACACACACACACACACACTCGACACATAACTTAAACACATAGAACTCACAAAAGGTCCGAAAACACATCCTTGTCCAAAATATATTCATATGGCAATAACGTTAAGCAGCTAACATGAGGCCCATTAACCAGCACAATCTGTTCCCTATTATCAGACCACTGTATCGCAGATTACAGCACACTGTTATTGTACAGCAAACTCCACACATCCTAAAACAGGCCTGGATCACCAAATGGGCCAACAAATCAAACCACTATCCATTTATTCACCTAAATCTCATATTATTCTCTCACCATTCCTAAACCGACCCAGGGGAGGGCAGCTAACCATAACCATTCCTTCTAACTAATTATATTCCTCTCCACAAAAACACAACACACCAACTATCCATGGCAAAAATACAATTAACGCTGTTTGATAGCCAGTCACTGGCTGGAGAGATTTACGATGAACTCGACAAGGACTAGCCTACCTTGTCATTTGGGATGCGTTATAGTATCAAATCTCGACGTGACTTCTTATGCCATAGTGGTTCAATGTAAAATGAAACGCTACGTTTATCTGGAAGAGAGAGAGGGGGAGAGAGGAGAGAGAGAGAGAGAGAGAGAGAGAGAGAGAGAGAGAGAGAGAGAGAGAGAGAGAGAGAGAGAGAGAGAGAGAGAGAGAGAAAGAGAGAGAGAGAGAGAGAAGAGAGAGAGAGAGAGAGAGAGAGAGAGAGAGAGAGAGAGAGAGAGAGAGAGAGAGATACTTTGGACGCAATTTTACCTACTGTATCCTCTAGTAAAAGGAGAGTTTGATCTTAAAGGGATATGCCGAGATATCTGATACTTTGCATTTGCCTGTCTAACCCAGATGTTCTATTTAAAATTCATCTTTGTGTGCCCAGAAGGGAAGTTCACCCTCTGCTAGCCGTTTCCATTGACCTGCAGAGGTACAGTAGCCTAGCTCCTGTTTATGTGAGGGGAACACACTTGAATCACTTTCCTTACTTTACTCAATTTAAGATGTCCAACGTGTTCCAAATAGTCGTGTGTTTTTTTTCAAAACGAGGGCAAGGAACCACAGAACAAGATTGCAGTTTGCCTGCAGACACACAGATAGTTTGGCAGATAGTTTGAGAGACAGCACGGGACACCTGTGGTCCAGATCACAGGGTCTGCTGAGATCTGTCAGTAAGACTTGACTAAGTACCCGTCTCATGATGACAGACTGGCAAGGAGCGAGACAGTGTGCATGTGTTTGTGTGTGTGCATGTGTGTGTGTGTGTGTGTGTGTGTGTGTGTGTGTGTGTGTGTGTGTGTGTGTGTGTGTGTGTGTGTGTGTGTGTGTGTGTGTGTGTGTGTTGGTAATCATATTGCCAGTGAAAGGCTGTGTTTATACGCTAAGCTCAAATGGGCATGTTATTGCAGCTCTGTTTCAGGGAAGCTTTCGTTTCGGGGTCACAACGTGAGCACTGCAGCGAGGAGAAATACTGGGCCCGATTGTGCTGAACTGATCGGGGGGGGGGGGGGGGGGGGGGGAATCCACGTCAAGAACATTTTAATGACCGAGAACAAAAGTGGTCAGGAGGAGGGATTAGCCCAGTCACTCCAGTGTGATTTAACTCTCCGCTAATCTGGGATTCGGCATTCCTTCTGGTAATACCCTGTGTATGACATGACTTCCTCTTGTTGGACATTATACCAAAACATAGTCACAGACGAACGAGGAAATAATTTGAATGGGGCTTTTATCCGTTCATGGACAGGGAGAGGGTAGAGAGAGACAGGAAAGAGGGATGGAAGACTGACTTGTAGCGGTTCTGATGGTTAGCGCGTTAGCTGAGCTGAGCCGACCGGTAGCCCTGACTTGCAGCTTTTCTACACTGACTTGCAGCTTTTCTAATGCTACACCTCTGTGTAGCATTAATCTGATTAGGCCGTAACAACAAACACCCAGCGCAACGTACATCGTGAACGGGTGGTCCGATGTCGGTGCTGCAGTCAGGTCTGAATCAGGGCACGTTCTCGTGTGCCGGCCCAGCTGTGTTGGGTTCCCGCCTTCCCGGTGAAGGGATTACCGTGCACATAGGCTCTGCACCGATGGAGCCCTTGAGGTTCTGATCATGTGTTTGTTAAGGTAACATGCATTTCATAAGTGTGTGTGTAATGTGTGTGTGTGTGCGTGCGTGCGTGCATACGTACGTACGTGCGTGTGTGACTGACTGGAAAGTAAGAAGTACCTATGAGGCAGTTTTCCTCATTGGATTCCCCTGAAATATGTAAGGAAATATATAATCCTGAAAATAAAACTGAAAAAGAAAAAGATGTTCATTGAACATGCAACCGAAGGAATTTGCAGACGTTCTACACCCTTTTAACTGTATGGAAACCAATGTAATACCTCGATCTTATGGCGGGGGTTAATGAGGGAAAGATGGACGAAGAACAACACCCATCAATGCAATGTTAATGCAACCGAGAAACCGTCAGCATTTTTGTGAAGAGGCTGTCTTCAACTCATGGTTGAAGTGATAAAATGTGTGCTGGAGTCTAAAGCATGAGAAGAATCCATCTGTGTTTACGTGATTACACTCAAGGGTGTGTGTGTGTGTCTCTCCAGCTTGGCGGCTGTTTCACAGTCACATATCGTTGGCCCATACATTTTGTTAATTACCCCGCGCTAACCCCTGCAATTAAAGGTTTTGGTTTGAGCAAATAGAGTCTCTTTGCGGGGAGGAAAACGTATGAATTCAACAAGTTTTTAGCCACTTGCCACTTTTGGTTCACTTTTATTTCCTTCCCAAAGAACATTGTCTCATTAACTCTTTACTACTGAACCAGTCAGCC
>OLKM01000194.1:252843-255343 GCA_900291075.1 Melanogrammus aeglefinus
GTGTGTGTGTGTGTGTGTTGTGTGTGTGTGGATGTGTGTGTGTGTGTGTGTTGTGTGTGTGTGTGTGTGTGTGTGTGTGTGGTGTGTGTGTTTGTGTGTGTGTGTGTGTGTGTGTGTGTCTGTGTGTGTGCACGTGTGTGTGAGCGTTTACGTAAGTGTTTATGAGTTTGTGTGTGTGGTGTGTGTGTGTGTGTGTGTGTGTGTGTGTGTGTGTGTGTGTGTGTGTGTGTGTGTGTGTGTGTGTGTGTGTGTGTGTATGTGTGTGTGTGCGTGTTAGGGAGGAAGTCAGTGTCAGGACCAGGTGATGGATCTCTCCTGAGGGATCTGATAAATAAGGAAAAAATATCTTTGAAAAAGGGAAACGCAGCTGTTTCCAAAGTAGACGTCAAAATATCGCCGGCTTGTGCATACCGCAGCCGCAAGGTAGAGGGCAAGGGCTGTTGTGGTCTCCCGCTCACTATCCCTCTCGCTCTGTCTCTCCCCTTCTGTGTCTCCCTCGGTGTGTCTCTCTCTCTCTCCCATATACCTCTGCCTCTCCTTCTCTCTTCCTCTCTATAGATGTTGCTCTCTCTCTCTCCCTCCCTTTCTCTTTCCCTCTCTCTGTCTCTCCATCGTTACCCCGCTCTGAGTGTGTTTCGAGCATCCCTCTTCTACCTGAAGCACCCTGGGCACAGCTTTCCACCTTCTCTTCTTCCCTTTCGTCTCCTTCCCTGACTAGCTATTCAATCTCTTTTTCCTGTCCACCCCATTGATCTTGTTTTCCTTCTCCCCCGTCCTCTCATCTCTCTCTCTCTCTGTCTCTCCATCTCTTCGCCCTTCTCTCTCTCCCACTCGTTTTTACTTTGCCCTCCAAACCCCTTCTGTGGTGGTAAGAGATATATGTGTGTGTGTGTGTGTCTGTCTGTCTGTCTGTCTGTCTGTCTGTCTGTCTGTCTGTCTGTCTGTCTGTCTGTCTGTCTGTCTGTCTGTCTGTCTGTCTGTCTGTGTGTGTCTGTCTGTCGAGAGAGACTGTCTGTCTGTCTGAGAGAGAGAGAGAGAGATGTGAGTCTGTCTGTAGAGAGAGAGAGAGAGAGAGAGAGAGAGAGAGAGAGAGAGAGAGAGAGAGAGAGAGAGAGAGAGACAAAGCTCAGCACCACTCGGCCTGCGCTGACCGCAACACGCCACAGTGGCTTCGCTAAAGAGCTCATGATCCACATGGGGGGATCCCACCGCAGACGTTTCAACACACACACACAGACACAACTCACAAGACTCAAACACACACACGCACACACACAAGTCTCGCACACAGACACACACACACACACACACAAGTCTCACACGCACGCAGGCGTGGTGGCTGACCCTCGAGTAAAGGCTCTGCCGTGAGAGAAACCAGACACCTGGATATTCAAATAGCAGGTGGACCAGGGGACGGCTGCAACAGGGGGAACACAGGGGCCGCTAATAATACACCTCAGGGGGGGCCATGTCAACGCTGCAGCACAGAGGGGGGCCGTGTGTGTGCGTGTGTGTGTGTGTGTGTGTGTGTGTGTGTGTGTGTGCGCGTGCGCGTGCGTGCGTGCGTGCGTGCGTGCGTGCGTGCGTGCGTGCGTGCGTGCGTGCGTGCGTGCGTGCGTGCGTGCGTGTGTGTGTGTGTGCGTGTGGGGGGGGGGGGTGTCACCTCAACAGGCTCATTGTGTATGGTGAGGTGATATGTATTATGGAATACAGTATGATGTGTGGGTGGGGGTGTGAGTGTGTGTGAGTGTGTGTGTGTGTGTGTGTGTGTGTGTGTGTGTGTGTGTGTGTGTGTGTGTGTGTGTGTGTGTGTGTGTGTGTGTGTGTGTGTGTGTGTGTGTGTGTGTGTGTGTGTGTGTGTGGGGGGGGAGTCAGAGTGGAAGCTATAGCTGTTTAGACCCTGAGGTAATACGGTGCAAAAAAAGACCTGTAGTCACGATAGAAAATGAAAATGCAGCAGACCCAAAACAGAAAATACAATTTTTTCTCAAGAGAATGATGCAGAAATACGTACGGATTCATATTTGTCTAGATAAAACTACATGGACAGCTCCATGCTGGGATCTCCCAGACCCTCTGTCTGGTAGTAAATATGTTAATTTAAAAGCTATCAGACTCTCCCTTAGCTCACCCCTTATCAAGATAAAGCTGTCGCCGCCGCTAAGTAAGTAAGCAGCCTGAAATGAATCAAGAGACGTCCAGGAAAGGAGAGGGGAGTGCGTACGAGAGAGCGAGAGAGACACACGAGAGAGGGTCGAAACGGGAGAGACAATATTTACAGATGGAACAGGGGGAAAATGTTCTCGGTCTCGCTTTGTCTTTCCCTTTACAGAGGGTCAGGGTTACATTCCTCTCAGGAATAAAAACAAGAAACGGGGGCACGGGCGTTTGGGGCATAAACAACGCTGAACTGGACAGGCGAAGAGGCCATATGTGTGTGCGTGCGTGCATGTGGGAGTGTGTGTGAGCATATGTGAGCGTGTGTGAGAGTGCGTGAGTG
>OLKM01000194.1:259726-297226 GCA_900291075.1 Melanogrammus aeglefinus
ATTGAACGCCAGGTGATGAATGGGGAGGCGAGCGCGTCCTCAATCATGATCGTTCTGCTCGGTGGTTATTCATCCCAATGCACCACCCCTCCCCACCCCCCCCGCCCCCACCAGCAGCACTCATCCCAACTCTCTCTGTCTCTCTCTCTCTCTCGCTTCCTCTCTGTCGCTCCCTCTCCGCCTCTCTCCCTCTCTCTCTCGCTCTCTCCCCCTCTCCCTCCCTCCCTCTCTACTCCCTCTCTCTCTCTCTCTCTCTCTCTCTCTCTCTCTCTCTCTCTCTCTCTCTCTCTCTCTCTCTCTCTCTTTCTGCATCTCTCTCTCTCTCTCTCTCTCTCTCTCTCTCTCTCTCTCTCTCTCTCTCTCTCTCTCTCTCTCTCTCTCTCTCTCTCTCTCTCTCTCTCTCTCTCTCTCCCTCCTCTGCCTCTCTCTCTCCGTCTTTGAACAGATCGTTAACAGACCCGGAGTGTGCTGGGGCCTCCCTTATCTCCAGACACACACACACACACACACACACACACACACACACACACACACACACACACACACACACACACACACACACACACACACACACACACACACACACACACACACACACACACACAAGTTATCTCACTACTATCTATCCTGCTGTCTGGTCGGGTGGGCGGTGATAAGTCTGTCATATGCAGATGAGATGAGATGGAGGGGGGAGAGAGATAGAGAGTGCGGAGGAGGATGGGGTGGGGGGTAGTGGGGGTGGGTGTTAATCTCTGTACTCAGTCCCCATCACAGCAGCCATCTTGTCATCCAGGAGAGTTATGGCGTGAGAAGGGAGTGATTATCATCAGGATTGGGCCAGCCGAGGTGTGTGTGTGTGTGTGTGTGTGTGTGTGTGTGTGTGTGTGTGTGTGTGTGTGTGTGTGTGTGTGTGTGTGTGTGTGTGTGTGTGTGTGTGTGTGTGTGTGTGTGTGTGTGTGTGTGTGTGTGTTTGTGTGTGTTTGTGTGTGCTTGTGTACATGTGGTTGTGTGTGTAGAAAGTGTAGCGATGATCGTGTGAAGAGAGAGTGGCGTGCGAGACCAGACAACTTCAAGTGTAAATGGAATGTGCTTTTTCAAAAACAGCTATGCTCTGACCTTCAGGTCAGCATACTGTATGTCACCAGGCAATTGTGTGTGTGTGCATGTGTCTGTGTGTATGTGTGTGTGTGTAGGGTAAAATGTTTCTCTTCACTTTCTTTTCTGTGCTTTCCTTCGTCCTTCACCTCATCTATGTCCACACACTCACCACAAAAGTGTCTAAAGAGGCTATCCCCCCTCCTCTGGCTTACTAAAGTCCATACAATGTCCCACAGCACATTAACACACTTGCATGTTTCACACACAAACATCCATCTCTCACTGACCATAGAGCTGTCGAGCAAACCCTCGCATTTCATGAAAGAGAAACGCTGGCCGGCTGGAAAAGCCATAACACAGCGGAGCTGAGATGTTTCTCCCATCCACAGTGTTTGCTTCTTGGAGGAGGAGTTGTGTGTTGCCAGAGGAGAGCCTGACAACCAACACAAACCAAACACTGAGGGGAAGGCGAGAGGAAGCGCTATAAAATAGTGTAACTCAATAAGCGGACCCATTTGTATATCTTGGGCGGTTCCGTTCCGGGGACTCCACCGCAAGTTCACAGGAGCTTGTGGCGGGACCCGAAAAAAGGCTTTCAAACAAACAAGTTTTCTGCGTTTTGCCGGTGCAGCCCTTAGCCCATCCCCACAAGCGAGGTCCCGTGATTGAGCCGTTGCTTCATGTCGTCGCCTTGCTGGAATTTCTTGCGTCAGTTCCAGCAAACGCTGTTTACAGCATGCTCCCAGTTTAGGGCAGGGAGTGATTACAGGAAGTGCGTTGAGACTGGGTTTTGAGTCAGCTTCTAAAAGCATCCATCAAACAAACACAGCCCCCTAATCACAAGATCAGGGCGAGGGGGTGGTTGTGGGGGGGGGGGGGGGGGGGGGGTATTTGGGACACGCCTCAGTGTGAAAGAAGCGCCCCCTTCCGCTACGCACACGGCCTCGGATGTCGCTAGGCCTCATGGGACAGGAAGCCACGGCCGTTTCTAATAAAGTAACTCTGTATGCGGACGAAAAGACTCACAAACACACACACACACACACACACACACACACACACACACACACACACACACACACACACACACACACACACACACTGGCTAATCTTGGAGAAACTAAAAACAAAGAGATGACTCGACGTGTCCCCTGCCCTTCATCGCGTGGGTGGTGGAGAGAGGACCCCCGGCACTCTGTCAGCTCCAACGCGGGTGGCTGTTGACTTAGCTAAGAGGGCTGGTGACAGATCGGCTATTATAGCGGAGCAATGAGGTGTGCTACAGCAGCAGATGTGCGGAGACGGACGGAGCCGGCGGAGCGATGAGTGCGGGGGGCGGAGGGAAAGCCCCCTGTTTAAAAGAGAATTCATAACAATAAAAAAAGATTGGAATTTTAACGATCACAGCCACGGAAAAAAGGCTGAGAGGGCCTGAACATTGTTGTGGATTGACGGCAGGTTGCGGGGGTTGATGGATGCTGAGGAGACACGCAAAAGAAAATGAAGTTTTAAGAATCCGTGTTTATGAAACTTTCCTCTGCGTGTCCCCACGCGGACATGCTGTGAACAGGCTCGCCTGTGGCTTTCAGGGGATGGATGTGACCTGCACGAGGGGCATGAAGAGCTAAAACAATACCCAGACCCTGAAAGCGACGGCAGGTTAGTAGAGAGGCTGTGCTCCTCACAAGCTCAGCACATAGACAGGAGGATGGGTGCATTGATAAAAAGTCAATAGGGGGTCAATTATGGGATTGACCCCCACGTAACGCCCCCACCTGACCATACACACACACAAACATGCACACACACACAAAACTACAGATGCACACACACAAGTACACACACCTGTTCCTATAGCTTTGGCTAGGGCTTCAACCCATCTGTTGAAACCCGGCCAACATTTTCAATCCAGTGCGCCCTTTAAAAAAAAACAGAGAGCCATTTCTGAACCATCCTTGAGTCACTGACAGCGTGAGCATCACAAATGTAACCCCATGCTGACCAAATCAACAACCCGGGCCCACACATCCCGCCTCAATCCATTAATAGCAGCCCCACATTGGCTGGTGTTTGTCAAGCGCTTGCCTACGTCACTCCTGGGTAATTATGAGTGTAGCTGCCCCTTGTTTGTTGCCCTCGGCCCGCTCTGACGGTACCAGAGACGCACGCACAAGCAACCCATCGTACAACGTGTGTACGACAGGTGCATGATGAGCGTGTGGTGCACCTGTGTCTTAATACAGTTGACCGCTGTTCCACTGGAAGCCCAGTTTAAACCAGAACAACGACATCTTTCACCCCTACGCTGCAAGGGACCTGCGGTTGGGGCTGCCGCGTCTTCTGAAGGCCCTGTTGACGTTGGGTAATCCCTGTCGACCGGGGAGTCAAGGTTGGATTCCGCCTGTTTAGACTCCGGCGGAGAGGGTAACTGTTGCGGCGTCTGCCTCGGTTAACACAACAATAAAGAGGAGCGGTGTCGAGAGAGAGGAAGAGAGAGAGAGAGAGAGAGAGAGAGAGAGAGAGAGAGAGAGAGAGAGAGAGAGAGAGAGAGAGAGAGAGAGAGAGAGAGAGAGAGAGAGAGAGAGAGAGACGAAAGGTAGGCACCGGAGTGTGTCATGACTCAGAGAGAGAGAGAGACGAAAGGTAGGCACCGGAGTGTGTCATGACTCGGGCATGAGTCACCACAGTGCCCCGATGAAAATAAAGGAAGGGAGAAAATGTCACTTCACAACGACCCAGTGGAAAGTGGGACGTCCGCTAGACAAACAGGGATGGATGGGCCATTCCAAAAGTGAAATATATAAAGGAGGAGTAGAAGGAAGAGGCGGAGGAGGTGGTGGTGGAGGAGGCGGATGGAAAATATGCTGCCCAGTCACCCAATTTGACATTTTTTCCACCACCTGCTCACCCTCTTCTTCCTTCTTCGATGAGTCAATGGGTCACTCAGAGTAAGATGATGAAAGGTGAAGAAACGACTGAGCAGCCGAACTACAAAAAAGCTACACATAAATCACGCCAAACGGGGGCTGGGGTTGGGTTGGTGGGGGTGCGTCGGTGGAGGGGGACCGGGGCTGCAAGACGCAGCTGGGTCGCGGTTAGAAAAGACAGAGGGGCTCTTAAATCGACAAAGTGTCTGAAACTGAGCTCCCTATCTGCGCTACCGTGGCAGGCGGCGGGCTGTGAAAGACATCAGTCCAGAAGCCGGTGCGTAAATCACGCTCATCGTGTCTCTGGTCGCGGGCCGCTGCAGATCGCTGAGAGATATGGAGTGCGTGATCCGAGTTGGGGTCCTCTCCCCTTCGAGTAGACGAAAGCAGTGATGGAATTAACCTGTGTGCTCGTGGCACGCGTATACACAGCTCTGTCTGTCGACAAGTTAAAGCCATGGTTTGCACCTGGCCAAAGGGTATAATGACTAAGGATTAAACTACAAAACTGCCTGCCAATAATAAAGTTAAAAAAAACGAACTGAAAACCAGGTCTGACTCGTCCGAAAAAAATAACGGGCCTGAAAGAATCTCTAAAGCTCTTCGACAGATTGTTTACACTCTTTTGCTTCGTTCTGCCTTTCATTTTGCCTGGGGTTTAATTCGCAGTTTAAAATTTGGCCACACGTGATATCCAGATTCGAGGATTGCAGTTATTGCAGAAACAAGCTAGCCAGACCACCCAGGAGGAGCCCTCGGCCCTGGCGGTTCTGCTGCTCTACCTACAACCTGGGGGCAGTGTTGCCAGATTGGGCCAGAATTCCCAGATGATTGTGATTTGTCGGGAAATCTGACCCAATCTGGCAACACTGCCTACAGGAACCTTTCAAGTCAATCAGCCCACTCGGATTGGGGGAAACAGACCCGTTAAAAACCAATCGACCGGCGATGACACACGGTAGTCGTGCGGGGCCCTTTATTTGCAAAGCAGATGGGGAGCCTTGGCCGGTCCCGACATTAATTACAATCACATTCGAGGAGGAGGAAGCCGTCCCTCCTCCGACAGGGCGGTTTGGACTCTGTGTACGACTGGGGGAGATGGCAACCTAATCCCCGGGACGCGGGGAGGGGGGGGTGAGAGAGAGAGAGAGAGAGAGAGAGAGAGAGAGAGAGAGAGAGGAGAGAGAGAGAGAGAGAGAGAGAGAGAGAGAGAGAGAGAGAGAGAGAGAGAGAGAGAGAGAGAGAGAGAGAGAGAGAATCGGAGGGAATCGGAGGGAATCGTCAAAAGATGCACAGGACGTGATTAATCAAAGTGGAAGGCCAGATGTGCGGCAACACGGGAGTTTATACGCGGATTCAGACCGAAACAGAAGAGGATAGGCCGAGTGACCAAAGCCACAGACACATAAACACACACACACACACACACACACACACACACACACACACACACGCACGCGCACGCGCACGCGCACGCACACGCACACACACACACACACACACACACACACACACACACGCACACACACACACACACACACACACACACACACACACACACACACACACACACACACACACACACACGCCACCACCATCACACACTCTCCACACAAACAGAAGCCAACGGAGAAGTTGGTTATTTGTTAAGAAAAAGGAAGGGGGAAAAGAGAGCGACAGCCTCCCTCTGTCTAGAGACGGGTGTCTGCTTCTCATCACCGCGCGGGTTGCAACATGAATCCTCAGAGGACCTATACGTTATAGGAAGCGCTCGCTTCCATTGAGAACCGACGTCTCTGCAATAACAAAAATCTGATTATATTCACTTTGGCTCATGGGACCTCAACTGCTGGAATAGTGTAAGAATATCGCTTATATTGACTGCGGGATGATTCTTTTTTTTTATGCACAATCAATAGGATCACGGACCAAATTTCTAAGAGGATGACCATGGCATGGAGGCCTGTGCGCGTTGACTGGAGACGAACGAACGCAACACCAAACGACGTTCTTCTCGCATCATCATGCGAATCTCCAATTTATTTTCCAGGCTCCCAAAAAATGTAAGATTTGTTGCGGTTAGAAAAAAAATTGCAGATAATCCATCTGGGTATTAAGACAGCGTGTCCAGCGCATCGGGGCCCTTTGGCTGCAGCGCCTCTGTTTATCTTCACGCGCTCTGTTTACAGCGGCTCTCTAAACACTGGAGTTGCTAATGGAGGGACGGCCCAGGGTCTTTGATGTTCCCCCAACCCACCGGCATGATTAAAGTGTCTCGTTGTCGTCACCGGCTCTAATTAAAGACGATAACTGAGTGCGAGGGAAGCAAACAATGAAGACGCACGAGATTTTACGCACGAAACCACAACAGCCCTCTCCATCCCCCACCCCTCCCCCCGCGAGGTCAACAGCAGGAATATCCATTTATATACAAATACCAGTGGTGGTGGATGTTGATAGTTTGTGAGGATACGAGTTACATTTTCCGCCCTCCCTCATAAATCATGGAACAGATAGTCTGTTACAGCACCGACCGCAGCGAAACTATGAGCGAGCCAACGGCGGAGCAATGTAGCCCGGCGGAATAAAAACACTAGCCATAAAACAGTGTTGAACAACACCAGCTCTCAACCCTCTTATGAAAGCTTCCTCCTTGAGGCGCAAGTGCTTCAATATCTGTGTATGTATGTGTGTGAGAGATGATTCCGCTCTTGGTTCACGGAATAACCGTGCGCCTGGATGCGTCAACGCGGTGCGTAATTGTACCTCAGTCCGGTTCGTATTTCATCTGGACTAAACCCACAGTTTTATTGAGTTTTAAATGAGTCCCATGAATTCAAAAGGCGAATAAATCATCGTAGGAGTTGGCCTCAGCTATAAAGAGTGGTTTGGAAGAAGAAAAAACATTTCACATGCTATAAATGCACCGTTTATCATTGGGGGGCTAAACACTTTATATCGTTTCAGCCAGGGCTTACCCAAGTTGACGAAGCTCATCACCATGTCGGCGTCGTTGAGGAAGGCGTTCTCCTGATACGTGGCCAGCGACGGGCCCTGGGTCGTCAGCATGGACTGGTACTGCTCCAGCATGACGCCGTCCACCTCGTTCTTCTCCTCGCTCAAGATGCTCTTGTACAGGTCCAGCATGAAGAGCGGCGCCGAGTTGTACTTCCCGTGGGACACGTGCGGTCTGGGCCGGTGCGGCAGTCCCAGGATGGACAGGATCTCCTTCTGCATCTCCCTCTTCTCGTGCGTACGGAGCCGCCGGTGGATGAAGCTAGGGTGCACCTCGTTGTTCCCGTCGAACAGGTAGTTGCTTCCCGCCACCAGGAAGGTGCAGTAGGCGCTCCACCACAGTCCGGCGAAGGCGACACGGCAGCATGTCATGGTGCGTCCCGCGCGGTCTCCCCTCCTCACCTAGTCTTATGTCACTTTGGGTTGAGCGCCTCCGATGAGAGCCAGTTATTAAATCGGGAACCGAAACTTTTTTTCAAGCCAAACGCAAATAAACACGTATCAAGCCATGGGAAATATTCCCCAATGCTAACTATTTTGCCCCTGATCTCATCGCACTCTCCTCGGCACGATGTCCCGCTTCGAGTGGCACCATGTAAAAAAAAGTTATTCTGAAACCTCCGGCAGGGCAAGTCCGATCAGAGCTTAAAAGCACACGATTGATGCGAAGTCCCCCCGTAAAAGAATAACAAGTCCGCTGAAAGAAGCCATTTTACTCCAGCGGATGTGTTTGCTCTCCGTAATGGATCACTTTCCAGCGTGGCGCGGATGGAAAGAAAAGTGACCCATGAAAGTTTCTGGTGTTTCCCCAAAGCCGGTCACAGTCCCTCCGTCCTGCCCCGCGCGCTGCGACTCTAAATAACGGGCAGGTTGCAGTCTAATGCTGGTGAGTGAGTGTGTGTATGTGTGTGTGAGAGTGCGAGTTCTAAAAACCGCCCAGTGTGCGCTCCGAGCGAGTCAGAGGTGGAGCTTTACTACAAACACAAGTTGATCACAGACAGGGTCATGTTCTGCCCGGTATTTGTTGTGTAAAGAACTTCTACAGAGAAAAAAAAAAACACACTTTTGCAATGAGGCCAGAACATAAAGGCTGTCATTTTTGTAATGTGTGTATTTTTGGATAGGCCTACTGTGCGCACCCCTTGGACGCACATACGAGAAGTAGGCTAACTGATAATAAATCATCCGTCTGATACATTTAGGCTAACAAATGTTTACTTTGAATATTCAGGATTTAAAACGGAACCAATTCCTCCTTGAGAAGTGCCGTCATCGCAGACTCGATTTCCTCTTTGTCCACATCCTAGTGATGCGTCTCAATTATCAGAAATGTTAACCAGTTAACTAGGAAGGACCACTGACGATGGAGCCTAAAACAGCAAGCGAGACTTATTGACTGAGTGGCATTGAACCCCTTCTATTCAGGAAGTCGACTCTGCACCCTCATTCCCAAACCCTAAACCCTAATAGTACAAGTAACACAACAGTTTCAATGTCAAATAGTAATCTAAATAAATCTTTAATGAGAAAAAAAAAAGGATGCACTCCCAGTGCCCAATTCTATAAGGACCCAAAAAACATCAGAGCCAAAAATCCTCCACAATCCATCGGGATATCTGAAGAGCTGTCTGTCTTTCCCGCCTCTTCCTTCCTCCCTGGCACAGCAACCTGTGTTGTGTCTTGGTGATCTCAGATAGGAGATGGGCCCTAGTGATAAGGGAGTGGGGGACGACCATGTCCACATTATCTCTCTGCTGTCTCTCTCACTGGGGCTACTGCCAGAACCTATAATCTTATCTGGGGTGAGGAGTGAGGACCGGCATCAAAGCTACACACAAACAGACACGCACACACGCACCAGAGTGAAAACACACATACGCACACACAAACACGCACACACACACACACACACATACCCACATGCAAAACACACATACACACATGCACGCACCCCAAGCAAATATATATAATATATATGTATATATGTGTGTGTTTGTACACACACACACACACACACACACACACACACACACACACACACACACACACACACACACACACACACACACACACACACACACACACACACACACACACACACACACACACACACACACACACACACAGCTGTTCCCCAGATTTAAAAGACTTGGGACTCCCCTGTTTCTGTTTCTAGAATATTATGCATAATCTTTATTTGGTCTTTTATGTCTACATCTGCCTTTACCGCTTACACTTGTACATGTGCTTCACTGTGTGTGTGTGTGTGTGTGTGTGTGTGTGTGTGTGTGTGTGTGTGTGTGTGTGTGTGTGTGTGTGTGTGTGTGTGTGTGTGTGTGTGTGTGTGTGTGTGTGCGTGCGTGTGCATACAGTCCTCCCTTAAACACCTAGGGGTCAAGTCGGACCAAGACACCGCTTTTTAAATCAAGGAGGCGGGGACTGAGGATAACAAGGTCACCGGTTGCCAGGAAGTAGCTGACGGACGGCCCGCTGACGAATAGCATTCTCCCGGACTCCAGACATACCACCACCACGGCTCTGTTCATTTCTGCACGCCTCCAGATAAATTCCTGCCCCGATCGTTTATTTACCCTGTCGTCTCCCTTCTCCTTTTCCATGGTAATAATAGCCTCTGTTTCACAGAAAATGTTGGCTGATAATAAAAATAAAAAACGGTAATAAACAACCTTGTTGCTTTGGAATGGGGAATACCGGGGATGTCAACGTCTGGCCCTTATCGGGTACCATTGTGGATCCAGGCGGGAGGAAGTTTAATAAAGAAAAATAGAAAAGCGAATAAGGGGAAGGGAAGCTGTCCCTGCAGCACTGGGCTTCTGTCTGGCGCCGACACGGGCTGTGAAAGTCCTTCAGAACGCTACACAGGCCGCTTGATAAGGGTGGCTAGACGTTTCCAACTTGCATGATGCTGCACCTTGTTCTGAGCACAAAGAGGCAAGAAGCCCAAGAGCCGGGAGGTTTTAAACAGACAGGAGGACATGGCAGTACATGCGTGGTTTTGCGCTTGTGCTCTGAGCGGAATTTAATTGAATGAGCGTTGTTCAAATTAAATGTGAAATTGTACATTGTCAAGCCCCAGGGCTGAATCTATCTGTGTGTGTCATCAGAGGCAGGTGAAGTGTGTGTGTGTGTGTGTGTGTGTGTGTGTGTGTGTGTGTGTGTGTGTGTGTGTGTGTGTGTGTGTGTGTGTGTGTGTGTGTGTGTGTGTGTGTGTGTGTGTGTGTGTGTGTGTGTGTGTTGTGTGTGTGTGTCGGGTGTACTAGGTGGAGGAGGGAGGGACCCAGGGAGGGGGGAGGACATTAAACAGAAGCTCTGTGTCCTGTCATCAGGCCGTCTAGACAGGACACCTCCTAGACCTAATGAGGTCTTTCTCTGTCCCACACACACACACACACACACACACACACACACACACACACACACACACACACACACACACACACACACACACACACACACACGCATGTACACGAACAAGCCCGCACACACACACACACACACACACACACGCAGATGCATGCACACATTACTTCATCCTCCTCTCTGATTTTTTTCACGCCTCTATTTTGTTAAACAGTATTTAGTTATCCACAATGAATCCAACTTTCTCTTTTCATTGGCCCCCACACACAAAATCAAAACACAGCACGCACACAAGCACGCACAGACACGCACACACACACATGGACGCACGCATGCATGCATATACACACAGCGTAAGGAGCAGCTATGAGTGTTTGTGTATGTGTGTGTCCTGTGCATGTGTGAATTGCGTGCGTGTTTGTGTGTCTGTGTGTGTGTGTGTGGGATGGAGAGCGGCTAAACTTCCAAGACACTGAATTAAGAGGAGGTGTGGCTGCAGAAGCCAAAGGAATGTTGCTACCTAGCATAACAGTTACTGTGAGCGAATCATTCACACTAATTATATCGCAGGGGTTATAAGAGATACAAAGACGCCTGCAAACTGGATGTGTGTGTGTTGACCCACCCAGCTGATAAACATACACTTTTGGACACATACACACACAGGTGTATATCCAAGTACACACAGCACTTTTATACACACACACACACACACAACACACACACACACACACCACACACACTACATACACACTACACTACACACACACACACACACACACACACACACACACACACACACACACACACACACACACACACACACACACACACACACAGTTCCTCAAAGCTTATCAGCATCATCATGCACTCTTCACTTTGCAGCTCCCTGCTAGGTATCTCTGGTGATTCCTGTCTAGGCTGCGTGTTGTTGGGGAGCTCAGTGTCTATAGCCCCGTGTTCACCACTGGCTTACCGGAATCCTTTAGTGTTTGAGGATGAAGAGACATGAAAAAAAAAGTACAATCATAATATCCCAAAACGGTTCTTTACATACGAGTGCAGACTTTGTGTTTGCCATTATGTTTTAAAATGTTTTCCACGTTGGATATATCTTGAAAGCATGACTTCCACAGGTTTTTCCTGTTGACTTTTTCAAACTCTGACTCTGTTCATTTTCTTCTAAACGGTTGTTTACTTAGAACAGGAAACGCAGTGCAGATGATCAATAAAAGAACAGTTCCTCTCAGGTCTTCTGCCTTGAAGCAGATTGCTGGATCGTTTCGCTTGTCCATTGTTTTTTTGTTTTCATTCTTTTCTCCCTAGGGGAACCCCGTCCAGACGGAACAGGCAGACTGCAGCAGGACTGATATGAATCAAATTAAAGCAACATGTGTTTGCTGTTGGCAATGTGTTGAAAACCGTTCAATGTACCCACATGTACTTTAACGATTTATTGAAAAATCATGTCTCTGGTAAATTTTAATAATCGAATATTAAGCCTGTGTTTAGTAGTGTGTGGTTTACCAAGCATACCCCATACAAGGTGGAAATAGAATCGACATTATCGGATTTGAAAAGTGTGTTGATGAAGAAGGGCTGTCTCTCTTCCCAGATGGGTGATGGCCATACCTCTTGTTGCGGAGCACAGTTTCGGTCACAATACTTTACATTTTTCCAGCAAATATAACAAAAAGGTTCCCTATCCATGAGGTCTATTGACTATTCCCCTCGTTCCTGATCCACGTCAATAGTCCACATGACCACTGTAGCAAAACAAACAAATAAACTGCTTTCAGGCTCATACTAAATTATTTTAAAAAAAGCATCTTCGGTCACTCAGCGTTTTGGTTTAAGACAACTGTACCATGGACACATACATCTATAACCATCTTCTCAGAGAATTTGCCTCCTCTTCCTGCTCCTGAGCTGAACCGGGCTGCCCCGGCAACAGCATCTGATTGGACCACAGGCACGCCGTGGTCACACTCGTACTGCATGGCCTTGGTTAAAGAGGTATTTAATGAGCAGAAAAGACGCTAAAACACAACTTCCGAAAATGAACTAAGAAGAGAACGCTGAAATTACATTTAAGGCGAAGCAGTGCCAAAATAACGTAGAAAAATACAGTTGTGAAGAATTAACTAGCTACATAAAATACCTTGATTTAAAAAGAAAAATCCTACAAAAAGGTAGAGAATGTCAACATTTCACTCAGACGATGCAATCACACTCAATCTGGAAAATACAACTTTATGTTATCTCAAAGAAGAAACATGGCATGCATATCTTCAGGTAGCATCGCCTTCTTAGCACCAGTGGCGCAGGGTGTTTAAGGTGAAAGGTGAAAGGTCAAAGGGTGGAATATACCTTGGAGAAGGAGGGAGCGTCGTAGCTGCTGTAGTTGGCCGAGGCGCGGTCACCGCGGAGACACAGCTGAGGGAAGGAGCTGATCTGCTCGGCCAACTCTAGAGCTAGCTGCAGTCCTGGGAGATGAAAGGAAAAGATGAAAACACATACTTACATACCTGACGCGCAAGCCTGTCTAGCGTCCACAGAAATACTCTGGATATCATCCCGTGGGGAAAGTGAGAATTGGGACGTGTTCAACGTACAAAAGTCCTACTCCCTGTCTGGTTACGTGACTCTGGGAGTGAGGGCTGAGTATGATCAGATAGGACCTGTCAGCTTGGTCCCTGCTTCTACCAAAATTTAAATTTCTGATCTTTAATCTCTGATGATGATGATGATGAAGATGAAGATGAAAAAGAAAAAGAAGAAGAAGAAGAAGAAGAAGAAGCAGAAGCAGAAGCAGAAGCAGAAGAAGAAGAAGAAGAAGAAGAAGAAGAAGAAGAAGAAGAAGAAGAAGAAGAAGAAGAAGAAGAAGAAGAAGAAGAAGAAGAAGAAGAAGAAGAAGAAGAAGAAGAAGAAGAACAACAACAACAACAACAACAACAACAACGACAACGACGACAAGGAGATCAAGAAGAACGCCATGGGGCCCAGGAGGAGGTGAGTAAGTATGGCTTGTGGACAGCCACAGGAGTACAGGCTCCTTGATAAGAGACTTGTTTTCTTCCGTTTTGTAGATGTACCAAAACAGGATCACAATGGGTTACAGCATACTGTACTTACACTATATACATACAGTAAGGAGTGAAAGTAAAAAAGTACTATATGTGAATATGCCCCTGTTTAACGGTTAAACTTTTGTTGGTCAATGTACACGTGGAACACATTCTTCTTCACAAGAAGTTGAAGCAGAAGAAGATGAAGCAGAAGGAGGAGGAGGAAGAAGGTAAAGAAGGAGGAGGAGGAGGAGAATATAAGCCCCCCTCCTCCAGGCGTTCTCCGCCGGGAGATGCCTGGGAATGAGGTTAGTTCGTGCGAGGTTTGAGCAGGACAAGCGGGGCTGGGCCAAGTCGAGGTGGCTTCTCTAGATGCTTTCCTGATGACGATAACGAGGTGCACCTGTGCCTCATTCCCTCCCTTCCATTGAGAACAGAGCTCCTCAATGCTTACAACATTCTCGTGTATAGAATGTTTCTCCTTTTCCACAACATTGAACTTAACAATAACACAATGAGGACGGACACACGGGCTCAGAACTTTTTTCAAGGTGCTGCCTGCGTCCGTCCATACGTGTGCGTTTCTGCGCTAATTAGCAACAGCTGTGGTTTTCCTCCGATTCAACCCCCGACCAACTTGAAAAGATTTTTTCGGGGGGATTTTTTGGTCCCGTAACGCGATGCATTTCCCAAGTACAACAGGAAATTAGCACGGGACAAAGCGCAGACAGGAATGCGATTTGATCCTTGCAGGATTCGATTGGATCGTGCTAAAGTGACAAAACACACACCGCTGTGGGCCAGCTGTGTGCGCCTGTGTTCGCAGGCCTTATAGGAACAGGGTGGACACGTGGAGCACGCCGGCCGCCGCTGACAGACCAACGTCATCACAAACACTTTTCAGTTGTACACGAACGCATTTCGGGGGGGGATTTTGACGAAAACGACGCATAAACAATTTATAGGTTTCCCAGACGGCTTTGATGAATTGGCCCGGACATAACCACTGTGGAAGGCAGCGGACAAGGTGAAAGGAGTAAATGTCCAGCGCATCTGTCTTCACCCCAATCTCAAAATAAGCGTGGAGTGTGTACTTGAGGAGTGTCCTCTCGGCGGTTTGGCCACGAGGAGCAACGCGGGAACACACACGGAGGAAACACCTTGCGTGATCCGCCGCGCTCGGGCGTGAAGGGCATGCTGGGCCGTGTTGACAAGTCTACTGTAAGCAAAGCGCCTGGCCCGGGAACGGGGGGGAGCTGGAGGCTGATGGGACGACCTCATCCACATCAGCATGAGCTGAAGCTTAGGCTTCAGAGAGGGGGGAGAGAGAGAGAGAGAGAGAGAGAGAGAGAGAGAGAGAGAGAGAGGAGAGAAAGAGAGAGAGAGAGAGAAGAGAGAGAGAGAGGAGAGAGAGAGAGAGAGAGAGAGAGAGAGAGAGAGAGAGAGAGAGAGAGAGAGAGAGCAGAGAGAGAGCGGAGCCCCGACATACCACATCAAGCATGGAGCGTGAGAGAGATAGAGGCGAGCAGAGAGGAGAGAGAGAGAGAGAGAGAGAGAGAGAGAGAGAGAGAGAGAGAGAGAGAGAGAGAGAGAGAGAGAGAGAGAGAGAGAGAGAGAGAGAGAGAGGGGGGGGAGAGAGGGAGAGAGAGAGAGAGAGAGACGAGAGAGAGAGGAGAGGAGAGAGAGAGAGGAGAGAGAGAGAGGGGGGAGAGAGAGAGAGAGAGAGAGAGAGAGAGAGAGGAGAGAGAGAGAGAGAGAGAGAGAGAGAGAGAGAGAGAGAGAGAGAGAGAGAGAGAGAGAGAGCGAACAATCAAGAATGAGACAGAGAGGGAAGGGAGTAAGAGAGTGATAGAGAGTGATAGAGAGTGATAGAGAGTGAGCAATGTAGAGAGAGCGAGCGAGAAAGAGAGGGAGAAAGAGGGAGAGAGAGAACAGTCAGGTGCTGTAGACGGGACCTCACTTAGGGCGCTGCTCTCTTGGCGAGAGGAGAGAACATTCTTGAGAGAGAAGATTGTCCCTGATCACAATGTGCTCCGTCAAAAGTTGTGCAGATTGGGGTAAGACCCGGTGGTGTTTAATATGGGAAAATGGTTGCCAGGTGAGGACCACTAAAACACTACTTATATCGAAATGATTGTCATCACTATGCGGGGGTGGGGGGGCAACCCTGGGGCCGTCTCACTTTCGTAACGGGAGTGAGACGATCACCAAAGTCTAAACATCCCCGCCCACCTCGCCTCCACCATTGCTTGCTCGCGCTCTCTCTCTCTCTCTCTCTCTCTCTCTCTCTCTCTCTCTCTCTCTCTCTCTCTCTCTCTCTCTCTCTCTCTCTCTCTCTCTCTCTCTCTCTCATCTCTCTCTCGCTCTCTCTCGCTCTCTCTCTCTCTCTCTCTCTCTCTCTCTCTCTCTCTCTCTCTCTCTCTCCCTCCCTCCCTCCGAACCCTCAGAAAGGATGGTGGTGGACCCGAGCCATTGGCTGGGGTCCTGAGAGTGAGGAGATGTTTAGAGCAGCACAGACGACGTGTGATCTCCAATGTGCTGTTTGTCTGTTTGAGTGTGCTGGATTAGTTCTGCACCCGCTGAACTTCACTCTGTCTCTCTGCTTTCCTCTCCTCCTGAGCGAGCAGAGAACACAGCTCAACACTTGTGTTTTTTTGCTCAGGGTTAGGTCATCTTGCTCCAGGATGGACTTGCTGGGCTGTACTATAAACGGTCAGATCTGCGTCTATATATATGGCTGACGTACACACAGACCGACCAAAGCTTAACCGTTCAACAGGGGCATACTCACGCGCCTTACTTGTATTAAATTTACTCAGCCCGCCCCCCCCTAAAAAAACAAACATTGCGATCCTGTTTGGGTACATCTGCAAATAAAAACTGAGTCAGAAGCCAGTCTCTCATGGAGGAGCCTGTACTCTCGTGGCTGTGGATAAGCCTTGATGGCCTAATAAAGGAGCCGGGGACACAGGCAGATCAGATGGCAGCATGATTCAATGCCCCACTTTAAGGCACTGAGCTCAAGGATGTCCACAGGTAGTCTGCATACCTAGGGGCCTTGGACCCTGACATTTTCGTCTGGGATTCACATCCCCCAAACCCACAGACCCTCCCGCTCCAACACACAACACACACTTTCATACAAGGTACCTTGGCTATCGGGGACCACCCTGTTAGCCAGCCCCGAAGACGAGCGCTTCCTGGGCCCCCACAGGACGGCTGGTCGGGATGAGGTCCAGGGCCCGGGACAGGCCGATGAGACACGGGAGTCGAACCTACCCCCGTCGATCAAGGGAACCCCTGTAGAGAGACGACCCGGTCAATGAGGTGCTTCTGTCATGATCCCATTACCTGAGTGGGGCCCTACACTACTGTATTTTATTTTTACACTTACATATTGTAAGCCTCATAGCATGATCGAAGTCATATTTTAAGGTGGATCTTGTATGTAATGTCAAAAAAGAGAGTGATTATGTATACTCTGATGGCTAGTGATATAGCCAATGAGGCACAGAGAATCAGCGTTAGGAGACTAGAGTAAGGTTGGATGTTATCAATTGGATAAAATATGACTTAGGCAATTATGCTGTGAGGCTAACAATTTAATAATAACTTCTAAATTATCAATAAAACACAGTATCACCTGGCATACAAATATAACTCAATTAAGGAAAAACAAATGAAGAAAATTGAACTGTAAAAATCCAAAAAACAAACAAACACGTGTGTGTGTGTGTGTGTGTGTGTGTGTGTGTGTGTGTGTGTGTGTGTGTGTGTGTGTGTGTGTGTGTGTGTGTGTGTGTGTGTGTGTGTGTGTGTGTGTGTGTGTGTGTAATCGATGTGCTGTGGGATGTGCATTATTAATGGCATGGTGCTGCAGAGGGGGGGGGGGTGAGGGGTGCAGGACACGGACAGACCCCCCTCGGTGCAGGTGCACACTCAGGTCAGCCCCGCCGGCTAAAATTAGACCCACCAACCCCTTTAGAAAGTTAATGATCTACTGCTGACGTTAAACGAGCCTACCGGTGCAACGAGAAGCAAGTATTAAAACAGTCCAAACCCCCCCTTAACCTCCCACCACCACCACCACCAGCATCTCCAGCCTCAGACTCCTTTTACCATAACTCTTATTCTGTTTCTTTCTCCAAAAGGACACAAAAAACAAAAGGACACCATGATCTATATCCAGGGCCTGGACTCTTCTCCCGTCTCACTGGACACATTTGTACATTACTGGCTCGGCCACAAAGACCGAGAGATACGGACAGAAGCAGAGGAGAGAGAGAGAGAGAGAGAGAGAGAGAGAGAGAGAGAGAGAGAGAGAGAATGATCTGTGAGAGAGAGAGAGAGAGAGAGAAATGAGACGATGAGAAAGAAAGAGAGAGAGAGAAGAGAGAGAGAGAGAGAGAGAGAGAGAGAGAGAGAGAGAGAGAGAGAGAGAGAGAGAGAGAGAATGCTCTGTGAGGGACGCTGGCCAAAGTCCTAATTGTTAAAGAGCAACAGCTGGACTCAACAGTCCCGAGTGCCTTGCAACCCCCCTCCCACACACACACGCTCACACACACACACTCACGCACACACGCTCACGCAAGCACGTGTTCGGCCATCTTCTCTGGGAGTTACCTCAGACTCCAATTGTAGAAACGCAAGCGGGCCTGTTTCTATTCACACACACACACACACACACACACACACACACACACACACACACACACACACACACACACACACACACACACACACACACACACACACACACACACACACACACACACACACACACACACATTCTTCCTGTGTCTTTTAAAATAAACTCCAAATGGAATACATTGCATACCAGCGTTAATACATCTGCTACCAATCCAGGGGGTGACTGGGTGTGTGTGTATGTATATGTGTGTGTGTGTGTGTGTGTGTGTGTGTGCGTGTGGGTGGGGAGGGAGGGATAGTGTGGATGATGGCTGGGTGGGAGGGAGGGGCAGGCGACTGGAAGGTCAGACAGACCGCGTATGTATGTGGCGACTGCCCGACGCGCGCGGCTGTGATTTCTTAGGCGACGCTGGGCTTGGCTCCATCATTTCTCTGTCAGCCCGAGGGAGTGTTGGCCTGGCAACCGGCCGCTGATGGTCTTTTCACGTACGTGATGACCAAATCCCCAAATATTAGTATTTCCCTTCGGCGCAGGTGTGTGAGTGAGTGAGTGAGTGAGTGAGTGAGTGAGTGAGTGAGTGAGTGAGTGAGTGAGTGAGTGAGTGAGCGAGCGAGTGAGCGAGCGAGTGAGCGAGTGAGTGAGCGAGTGAGTGAGCGAGTGACTGAGTGATTGTGTGTTTGTGCCTCAAGGTTCGGTTTCGGTTCGGACAGTAACATACAGTGAGGACCGAATGTTTCAGCTCCAACAGCAGCAGCACACCATGAAGTAATCATTTGTCTGTGTATGCACGCTCACACATGCACGCATTGACATACACACACACACACACACATCCTCAGGGACAGCAGATTAGACATGGCTGCAGACGGCCTCTTCAGGCTGCACCCAACACTATCACCTTGGATAAACTGCAAAGAGAGTGGAGAGACCGCAGGAGGGAAGAGACATGCAAAGACAGACAAGAGGCTGAGAGAGGCCTGCAGCCAAAATACGATAACAGCACATCCGCATCTGTGTGTCTGAGTCTGTGCGCATGTGTGTCTGCATAAGTGCAAGTGTGTTTGTGTGTGTGTCTGAATGTCTGCGTGTGTGAGTGTGTTTGATGCGATTGTGTGTGTGTGTGTGTGTGTGTGTGTGTGTGTGTGTGTGTGTGTGTTGTGTGTGTGTGTGTGTGTGTGTGTGTGTGTGTGTGTGTGTGTGTGTGTGTGTGTGTGTGTGTGTGTGTGTGTGTGTGTGTGTGTGCGCGCGTGTGTGTGTGTGTGTGTGTGCTCGTGTGTGTGACGGAGGACTGTCTTCAGTGCTGCTGTTGGCAGCGTTGCTATCAGACAGCGGAAGGATCTGTCTTCTTATCCTGGGGCTTTGTCTCCGGCCCTGACCCCACTCCACTCCACGGACACTCACGTACGGCCATGCACGCACACACACACACACATGGACACACACACACACACACACACACGCACACACACACACACACACACCGATACACGTATGCACACACACTCACACACACACAGAGTTACAGTACGTCCTTTGGCCCACATGAACGGACGCAGAGGCATTGGGCGGCAACTCCTTGAAGTGGTTTTAACTCCATTAGTTTGGTTGACTTGAAAGGCACAGACTAAAAATTGTTCTTATACTAAGGACAATCAACAACGAAAAAAAAACAAATGTGTAACTAACAAAAGGATTAAGCGACATGATGTTCTGTATAATCGTATTTAAAACCAAAACCAATGTCTGGATGTTTGGCTCTTCAAAAACGGGAACCCCTTTCTGAGTCAGCAGACATGATTCTCCATCAAACGCTCCCCCCCCCCCCCCCCCCTCCATCTCCAGACCCACCCACCCCCCTCGCCACACGTCCTGCTCTGAACAGTTAGCCTGCATGCGGGTGAGATGGTGTGAAGGCAAACACAAAAAGATAAAACGGAGCAGAAGTGCACTTCTGTGGTGGTACCAGCTGCCCCGACCCCCCCCCCCCCCCCAAAACCACATCAATGCCAAAAGCCCACCGCAATGGACTTCCATGGGGGCAACGCCATCACAGCTCTGATGTGGATGACAGCCCTCGGGTCGTGAATCAAAAGACTTGATGGAGATGAGAGAAGGCCTGTCTCTGGTTCCCCACAGAACATCCTCACCGGGGACTCTCTTGGCGAAGGCCAGTGTTGGATTTCATGCCCAACAACCGCGGTCTAAATTCGAGCAGTGTGTTACTCGCGTTGTACGAGACCGCACAGGGTGGGAATGGTGCGACTGTGAAGGAAGGACAATACCCTGTTGTTGTGTTGACAATCGTACACTATGCTCTTTAAAACCCAAACGTGGAACACAGCTCACACCAATATTGCAAAAAATGACACCTTCATTGAAAATTCAAGTTCTGATATTTTTTTGCTCAATATGTGATTTAAGAGGTAGATTGGGGTTCGGCACCTTCCTCAAGGATGCCTAAGGGGAGACTGTGGACAGGGGGTTTGAATCCAGAGCTCTTTCGGACCCTTAACACTGGACTATCCTAGCTACCGACCTTTATCTGTTACATTGAAGAATGTCTGGTGATGTCTGTTATTGTGCTCAGATGACAGCGTTAAAACCTTGGTGAATGGGGATTCTGTTTTCTGTTAATCTGTGACCAAATGATCACAGGGTGTAGTTTTCGCACTCTCGCAGAGAGGTTCAGTGAGGGCCAGCGGAGGATCATAAAGGTGGGTGTGTGTTCACACAAAGAATGTGAAGAAAGTGCACAGATATCGGTCAATGGGTCAGATCCAAAACTGGCTAGATGTGCGCGCTCTCTCCCCCTCTCTCCCCCTCTCTCTCTCTCTCTCTCTCTCTCTCTCTCTCTCTCTCTCTCTCTCTCTCTCTCTCTCTCTCTCTCTCTCTCTCTCTCTCTCTCTCTCTCTCTCTCTCTCTCTCTCTCTCTCTCTCTCTCTCTCTCTCTCTCTCTCTCTCGCCCTTTGTGTGTCGCCTCCTTGTTTGCACTCATCGCTGGCGACATCCCAACCACGGCCCACCTATCTGGTAGATCTCTTAAAAGGGTTGTCTCTTAAAAGGCTGCTCAGTCGGCGGTCGAACTTCAAGTGAGAACACTTTGGGGGTTTGAGTGGTATTGAAGACACCGCCCCTGAGAGTGCTTGGAGGACAGATACCTTCTTAAAAGGGTTCGACAAGGGAAGGGAATTCGGAAAGAGCTGCAAAACATTGTCTTGTTGAGGTGCTCCACAAAAAAGTCCTCACATGTCCGCACAAAATTATTTTTTATCATTATTTTTATCAGTGAGTACCAAGAGTTGTAGTTGTATAAGATATGCGATACATTAATTTACATCAAGCAGGGGATATGCGGCCAAGCTGCAATTGGCTGAAGTGAAACAACATCATTATGAAGCATGATAGAATATCTTGTTATCTCCTCTAAAACAGCGCAGCTCCTTCGCTCCGGAGCTGGCCTGACATTCCACCATCACAACCTCCTCTTCGACATTCTCCTGCTATCAGTCATGGTTGGCTCATGGCCATTGTTTCATTCTGAGGGGAAGATTGTATATTAACTGTGTAATCACTGCAGGTGTACTTGAACTCCCGGTTTAGTGCATGCCAATCTCCCGGATCTGGGCTTTGGATACAAGGTAGAGCTTTAATGCGGCTTCCTATGATGCAACTGCCATCAGGGGACAATCAATGGATCGAGGTTGATCACAGAGCAAATCACAGAGACATTCCTGTCCACTTATCGGGGACTACTGCGATATCCTCCCTTCTTTCATTTCCTCCTATAGGTGAGACGGCGGCGGGGACGGGGACGGGGGAGCAGACAGGAAACCACAGGTTCAGTAGTAGCCAATCCCGTGCCAGGAAGCTGTCAGTTGCTCGTGGTCGGGATGGACCCACATCACAGGCAGCCAAGTGGGAACACAGAGAGGGGTTTCAGCTCCGATGCAGAGACACTCGGGGTTCCCTCAGGCGGGTGCCCGACGGGGCCCGGCCCCAAAGAAAACGCTTACAGAGTTCGCCCCTTTCAAATAGAAAAACTGCTCAGCCAGCCCGCTGAAAACCCCAAAGCAAGGCCTTTAAATAAACCCTGCCTCCCACCGCGCCGCACTAAATCTGATGTAAAGGAAGTCGGAAAGAGGTGGTTTTTTGTTCAACCTCCGTAAAGCCTGTTTAACGTCGGTGAAATGAAAATCGGACAGGGAGGAAAACCCAAAACGTTGTCGGTTCCTCCTCTTTCCACTGGGCCCGGGTTTCCCTGAGTGCATTAAGCCGTCAGCCGCCCCTGAGACATCCACACACACGGTCCTCTCAGGATGTGTACTCATGGACTCCCCCCCCCCCCCCCCACCCAAGTCCCCCTCTCAGGTCCCCATCAGGGGATGTAGTGCAAATCCACTGCGGGGCCCCGGACCAGTTTGAACGGGCCCTGCATCAAATGGAAAAGGCTTGGATTGTGTCCAATGCAAAGCCTTTATTAAAACAAATGTTTTGATTTCACTCAAGTAATTCCCTATTTTTTTGTGTTGCAGTCTGCAGGGTTTTACAGATGGCTGGGTTTTATGACTGTAGTTTCACATGATATCCGACACCGGTGACATTTACAGAACGACTAATGCGAAATTAACTGGAGAAATATTTTAACTACACTGTCAATGACCCGATTTTTTGAATGGGGATACTACAGTATTCAGGGGAAAATAAATGTGGTGCTCTGTAGTTTCAGCAACACAATTCATTATTAGGCTTACATTAAGCAACAAAAATATATATGCACTTCTTGAATATTAACAACCACGATTATGTAAGGGTCGGACATGGTTTTAAATATGCAGCATGCGGTATAATTGCTCGGTCACACTCGGATCCGATTAAAAAAGAACCAGATCCTTCCGTGTTTCTATCTGGCTGCAGGAAACGACTGTTAAATGCATTGACAAACAGGCCGCAAAGGCTTGTCGCAATAAAAAACAGAGGCTGGGGTTTAGCAGCTGGGGTTGATGCAACACTTAACCGTTTCCAAACCCACACAGTTTCAGTGTGTCTCCCATCTTCAGTCAGTCTTTAGCTGAAGAAAAGAGTCTGAAATGGCCTTAAAAAAACATGACTTTAAGGCAGGAAACGCGAGGACCAATAATATTCCACACTGCCCTGTGGCATCACCTGTTGTCGTGCCGACCGACTGACGCCCGCCACAATTCCCTCACTTTGCATGGCGCAGACTGACCTCTAAATATAACGTGCAGAAGCCAAGGGGAGGTGTAGTATCGCTGGGCGGGGGGGAGGTGGGGGGGGACAGGGGCAGGGGGAGGGCTGAGGGCTGGGGGGAGGGGTAGGGGAAGGGGGAGAGCTGAGGGCTGAAGGAGGGGGGAGGGCTAGGCGGCGGCGACGGCGGCGTGGCGTCCGCCCGTGCCACCGCTATGAGAGGGCATTGCGGAGAAAGACAGGCAGCCGCTTGGGCAAGCCAGACGACCCACGAGTGCACACACACACAGACACACACGCGCACGTTGAGGCGAACAGACAGACAAATGAGGAGCGAACACTCTCCTGTCAAATTACAGGCCCCGGGATGATAAGCCCTATATGTTTATGCTTAGGATCTAGCACAACGCAAGTAAATTATAGTACAACCGTCGTATTTTTAAACGCCATGCTCGTATTTTAAACCCTCCAACGGAATTGGAACAGCGGCGACAGCAATATGAGCGAGAGAAAAGAGAGCGAGAGAGAGAGAGAGAGAGAGAAAGACAGAGAGAGTTAGACACAGAGAGAGAGACAGAGAGAGAGACAGAGAGAGCGTGAGAGAGACGTCGCAGTGTCCCCTACGCCAGCCAATTGTAAATTGCACACGGGCTTAGCTCAGCGTGTTTACAAGCGAAGATCCAAAATGAGACCTCATAATGGACTCGTTTTGTACCACTGGGCAGCCATGTGGGCGCAAAGCTTCCAAAATGGCATCGGCATGTTATAATGAGGAAATCTCACCGAGGGTTTGCTACAGTGAGTGCAGCCGTAGAGGCTGTGAGAAAAAAAGCGGGATTCAAAACCACAATCGCCTGGTTGCCGAGAATCAGTCGGCCACAAGCCACCGCTGTACACCCTGACTGTCTTCAGTGGATGGAGAAGGGGGAGGTTTTAATAGAAACACACAGACTACCTTAATTATCTACAATCACACTGCTACAAATATAGTTTTCTGAAGTAAAAAAAAATATCAAGCCAGGTAAAAAAAACAACCGTTTCTTTTGTACCTCGGAAAATACCTTACTTTGTTGTTCTTAATTGTTTCATTGACAACTTTTTCTCTCCCTCCTTCCTCTCAGGGTGAACCTTATTTGGTGGGTCCAGCGGGCCGCCTATTGGCCACTTCCTCTCTCGCCTTATCATGGCTGACCAGCACCGTCTGGTCGCCAGGGCAACAGGGTCATGGCCAGCAGGGGCGTTATCTCCCCGTGACTCCCTCCGTCCAAAGCACACAAAACAGGAGGAGGAGGGGGAGGGGGGGGAGGAGGAGAAGGGGGAGGCTGGGTGACCGATAAGAGAGGGGAAAGGGGGAAGGGGAGAGAAAAATAGTAACCGTTTGGCTTGGCTTCCTGACAGGCAGGCGGAATGGGGGGGGGGGGGGGGGGGGGGTGATGTACTGTTAGTTTGGGACTCAAGGAAACACACGGATACGTTCTTGGAGAAGGCTATGAATAGAACCCAGACGGCCACAATGAGAATGAAAAGCGCACGAGAGAGAGAGAGAGAGAGAGAGAGAGAGAGTAAAAAGTGGAAGAGAGAGAGAAAAAAGAATGTGCGTGACAGAGAAATAGGGAGAAAGAGATCATTTGAAAAAAAAGCCCCAAGCATTATTCATGTGCGCGCGTGCGCGTGTGTGTGCGTGCATGCGTGCGTGCGTGCGTGTGTGTGTGCGGGCGTGATTTAGTTTATGTTCCACTGCTGTTTACACTTCATTTCCCCAGGAAATAGAACAAAAACATAACTGCTTTTAAATCCATCCTATTACATGTGACTTGTTATTGTGAAGCCCTGTGCACCAAAACACAGGATCATCCCAACCTAATTTAGGACAGAGTACAGCTGTCCGTGTAGTGCGCACTGCACAGCACTTTAAATAAGTACACTTTAAATAGGAGATTAGAAGAGGAAGAGTAGGCGTTTCAGGAAGCTGATGAAGTAGCCAGCGGTTCAATTACTGCCTCCTATGCCAGTGGTTGTGTGTTTGTGTGTGTGGTTGTGTGCATCCGCGAGTGCATCCGGCTGTGTATCCCTGTGTGTTTCCTTGTGTGTATATGTGCGTGCATGCTGCTACCTGCTTGCGTGTGTAGCACTTGTGGATCCACGCACGGCATGTGTGTGTGTGTGTGTGTGTGTTTGTGGTGTACATGTTCGAGCACACCTCTTTTAGAAGAAAAGGAAGCAGAAGAAGAGGAGGATGAGGAAGAGGAGGCAGGGGAGGAGCAGGAGTAGAAGGAGGAAGAGGAGGAGAGGAAGAAAGAGGAGGAGGCGGGGGAGGAGGATGAGGAGGACGACAACGACGACGAAGAGGAGGACGAGGGACGAGGAGGAGGATTAAGAGGCAGCGTACCGATGCGATCCTCCACAACCCTCAGGTCGGCGAGCAAGGCCAGCTCCAGACCCCCCGCCACCGCGTAGCCGCTGACCGCCGCTGACCGCCGCTGACCGCCGCTGACCGCCGCTGACCGCCGCTATCAGGGGCTTGGAGAGCTGCAGGCGGGACGGGCCCTGGGACACACACACACACACACACACACACACACACACACACACACACACACACACACACACACACACACACACACACACACACACACACACACACACACACACACACACACACACGTCACAGATTCAAGGAGCAGGAGACACAAGACTCAAGTCAAGAAAATACATTTCCAGACATTCGTATCTATGAACGCATTTAGAGATTTGTCTACAAATTAATAGACCTATGGTTTGTACATTTACAAATCTGATTATGCACACACGGAGGCTGAATACACATTTGCACATTCCTGCACGCATTCACAGATCCCACTCGGTATTAAGAGATTTTTAGACCCATTTCATTATGCACACGTGGAATGAGAAACAGTAGCACAACTCCCCATACCCATTTGTAATTCGGTCTGCTACAATAGTTGCACCAGTCAATAGCCTGAGTCAGAAAAAAGCATCACCTCCAGTCGAAATGTTGCCGTTTTGCGTGAAAGCGGCTGTATAAATAAAGTTTGAGAACGGCCCTCTGAGGCCTTGAGAAATAATAGGTCTTAAGACTTCGATATGTTGCTATTTTTGAAGGCATATGTAAAAGTCCTGGTTCCTGTGTTTATTGTATTTATTTTAATCCTGTGAAGGTTATCATTATTTGTTGAGTTAATTGCATTACGGGTTGGCCGGGGGAGCAGAATGACACAAGTCCTCGCTGTGCGGAAGGAAACGCAGTATATACTTTGACAGAGTTTGCTATTCTTTATCATGTCGACCGACAGCGTTTCCAGGCTACGGTCCAACTCTTTAAAACCTCCCCCCGCCTTCTCTTAACATACCCTTGCACACAGACCTTAACAAAGGCCACAGTGTAATTGTTTATGAAACCTTCTGTTCCGATACTATACCCGTTCTATGTTGACTAGTATTATGCGTGCCCAGAGAACAAAGGAGGCTCTGCATGTGGATTAAAGACAAACACACACACAAACACACACACACACAAACACACATGCATGCATGTATTGCACACATATACAGTCAGACACAAACACACACACACACACACACACACACTCACACACACACTATGCACTACTAGAGAGACACTCACCATTGGACCGGGACTCTTGGTGACATCTTGCTCCAATTTGAGGGCAGCCGTGTGATTGGCCAGCTCCTTCAGATCGTAACCAGCGCAGAAATTCCCTCCTGGTGGAGACCACAAAATTACAAAGTATGACAGCTGGAAAGTCAGAGAGGAAGGGAAAATGACGAAGATGAAAAAAAAAAAAACAAGTGGAGCCCGAGACTGAGGGCTACAATTTGACAGCGGCTTCGAAAGCAGCCGGGCCTGATTGGACGCATGACTGACTGGTTGGCTGGCTGGCACACAAATTATTATTTTTTTCTCACCAAAGTAACCCGAGCCCCAATATACATACATAGCCCATGTACCCGACGCTCCTGTGCACGTGGAACCGAATGCATGCGTACACACAGACACAGGCGCACACGCACGCACACACAGGGACGCACTAGTAGGCAGACACAGTGACAGCACAATGTTCTCATTAATGGCCAGCGCGGTCGAATCAAAGCTCCGTTGAATTCATGTGGTGATTACAACATCGCCCAAGAGGCCTACATACGCTCAGAGAGAGAGAGAGAGAGAGAGAGAGAGAGAGAGAGAGAGAGAGAGAGAGAGAGAGAGAGAGAGAGAGAGAGAGAGAGAGAGAGAGAGAGAGAGAGAGAGAGAGAGAGAGAGAGAGAGAGAGAGAGAGAGAGAGAGCCAATGAGTAGCCACCAACACCCATGGGGCAAGAGACTGTTGATTACAGCTCTGGGTGGACACGGTGGGCTTACACACTAATGGTCTGTCGTGCTGTTTATGATGAGCGCATTGATGTGTCGTGCAGCGAGAAAAATCCCTGGAACTTTTATCTGGACTTTTAATTCCCATTTTTATTAATATTTTATTTTCTATTTTCTGAGAGAAAACAGCTTTTTCTCCTGGACATTTTTATTTGGAATGTCAAGGTTTTTTGGGGGTCTTTTGGGAAAAAAGGACTTTGGGTGGAATCACGTAAATAATGTTGGCGACAATCTGTTTAGTTATATACAAATTGTAATATTAATAAGATAAACAAATTCTGTCTATCCTGTGGCGGTCAGGATCGGTCATCCAAGCTGCTTGTAGAATGTGGAAACAGTTATTTGCCTTTTTAATTTTGTTTGCTTTATTAAGATCTTTTTACGATTATTGACATTTTTTGTCGGCCACATTGATCCTCCGAATTGTAAACTTGAAAGCCTCTGTCTCTTGTCGTGTGGCTGAAGCTAGTCTAAATGGCACTGCGCAAATATTTACAAGGCAGACACAGCGCTGTCCAGCAAAACGAAACATAGAATTTAAAGTCTGAGACGGTTTGTTTAAAGTTTTCCGCGAAGAACCAGACACTGTATTTCAGCAAAGAAAATGACCACTGCATTTCGTTCCAATCCAGTAAATGCATGCACATCCTCGTTCAAAACACAAAATAAATCACTGTTTAACCTCGTGTCTAGGTTGTAAAGGATGTCTTTTCTACTCCCTAGACAGACAAACGTGGGAAGGGAATCTAAATGACACTAAAACAGTATCGTCATATAGTATATCTTTGGTGAACCATTAAGATGGGCCTATAAACCGACTTTCAACCATTTTGAATCCTGCATATTTTCATCCAAAAATATATGAGATCACAGATTTCAATCCTGGAAAAGTTGATTAGTTTCCCGTAATTCTGATCCCATCTTCGTTCTGGTTCAAGTGAAACCTGACCCTCTCCAACACCTCCAAACATGTGCCAAAGTAGTCGCTACCTACTTGGGCGTAATTACGGTTAATTTAAACAGGGACATTATTAAAATTAAAAGAACAACACAAGCTCTTAGGAGCACTTCAGAATATGATGATGTTGGCGCTTATTTGAACAAAATGTCTTCCTTATGTCTGGAAGGAGTAGCCTTCCTGGAGCGGTACCTCCCAGCTTGTCATCTCTAAGAAAAGAAACTTAGAGCGAAGGCTAATCGCTAGCGAGGTCGGCCGTTTAGTCACGGCAGAACTAGGGGGGGGGGGGGGGGGGCAGTACAGTGGTGACTAGAACCAGTTCTCAGCGATGGACAATACCCAAGCATTCAGCTGATCTTATGACAGAAACAATCAAAACTGCAGTACTGAATATGATTTCATATATAATAAAGTATTTCATGGATGTTTGATGTTTTGCATTGGATGTGACAGAGATCTACCACCCACTCACCCTTTGAGTAAACCCCACCCCTCACCCTCTGAGTAAACCCCACCCCTCACCCTCTGAGTAAACCCCACCCCTCACCCTCTGAGTAAACCCCACCCCTCACCCTCTGAATAAACCCCACCCCTCACCCTCTGAGTAAACCCCACCCCTCACCCTCTGAATAAACCCCACCCCTCACCCTCTGAGTAAACCACACCCATATTGAGTAAACCACACCCCTCCCATCCCTCACCCCTCTGAATAAACCCCACCCCTCACCCTCTGAGTAAACCACACCCATATTGAGTAAACCACACCCCTCTGCATAAACCACACCCCTCTGTATAAACCACACCAACACTAAGTAAACCACACCCACAGTAAGTAAACCACACCCCTCTGAGTAAACCACACCCCTCTGCATAAACCACACCCACACTAAGTAAACCACACCCCTCTGAGTAAACCACACCCCTCTGCGTAAACCAAACCCCTCTGCATAAACCGCACCCAGAGTAAGTAAACCACACCCCTCTGAGTAAACCACACCCCTTTCCTCCGACCTTTGCCGTGGAGCACCGCCACACTGAGTTGGTCGTCAGAGTCGAAGGCCTTCAGCTCCTCAAGGAGTCTTCGGGCCGTCTCTCGGTCCACCGCGTTTCACACCTTGGGGGCGATTTAGCGCCACGGCAACCACTGACCCGTGTCGCTCTGAGACCACATTTTGCAGCGCAGAGACCACTAATGGCGGTGGTGGGGGGGGAGAGAGAGAGAGAGAGAGAGAGAGAGAGAGAGAGAGAGAGAGAGAGAGAGAGAGCAGACAACAGGTTTAAGTGATGGCCAGAATTTAAATAGACTAATGGAGAGAGCAATGGAGACGGTGTAGACATGTCTGACATGGACTAGAGTGGAGGGCTCTGGACTCACAATCCATGTGTGTGTGTGTGTGTGTGTGTGTGTGTGTGTGTGTGTGTGTGTGTGTGTGTGTGTGTGTGTGTGTGTGTGTGTGTGTGTACATTTGTGTGTCACCTTCACTATTGCTTGAATGGCACTAATGCCAGTTTCACCTGACACATAAAGCCCTTCATTAAGTAATCAATCTAGAAAGAAATCAATGTGAGGTTGAGGTCGTTCCAGATCTGTGAAAAACACAGATTTAATGAGGCATAAATCATCCCTAGATTTAATGATGCATAAATCATCCCTACAGTATAGTAATTACATTTCAACTGTTAACAGCACGTTTGTGTTAAACCTCGACTGCTTGTACACAGAAATCATGGAAAGATCTTGTTTTACACTGTGTTGTAGGAACCAAACTACCTTAAACGTATATGGTTCTACTGCCACCTGTAGTCGTTTTAATGTTACTGCACATTGTTATACTGTACCAGTAGAGGTGCTTTCTGTACCGCCTGAAGTGCTGTCGCTTTTATGTACCAAATGTTTGTCCAACGTTTGTTGTCTTAAAAGCAGCGTCTGTGAAAAGTCTCAAACGCCGAAAACGACAAAAGCCATTACCTAATAACTGGATATTGAGTTGAAATAATTTTATAGTCGCTGGTAATGAGACGCGCCCGGGAGCGGAATAAGCACATATGCTAATAGCCAAATAAGGAATTCGAGGCGGGAACCTCGATTAATAATAAGTGGTATCTTAAATGAATGCAGCTGTTAATCCGGCTGTGAATAAAATTCAAAGTGCAACCCGATAAACGGCCGTATGGAAACACTTACTCAAGAAGAATGTTCTCCAGTAGCCTACAACTCCTTGAAGTAACTCTTCAGGCGAACAGCAGAGGTCACAGCGGAGTCAGTAATATGCATATTAGGCAGCAATATGATCCCAGTTACTTAGAACCGCAAATAAATCAAATACAAGCATTTTTTAATTGTTTTTTTTAATAAAAGAGACTCCTCTTTTGCTTGTGTTTTTTTTTTTAACAGCTCTTAAGGCATCATGCACATAAATAAGCCACACGAAAACCGTATGCTTATTCACAACCTAAAATGAATCGCTCTAACATATAGATGAATTTACTGGTTAAAAATACGTTTATACAAATATATGGCATGTAAGCTGGCATGTCAGTGAATCTCAAAGCAGGTCATCGCCTGCTCTCACAGTTTTTGTAAACATGGCTTTGAGCAAAGTAAATCTCGGAAAAATGAGAAAAGCATGCTTCAACATTGGGGGTTGAACCCGAAAAAGCATGCGATGCACCCTAAATGATATTTACAATACAATTCATGTATACTGTAAGCACAGATAGTCAGGTCTGTTTGTAAGAATAACAATAATTAAGACATCCAACAACCGTTATGGACAATGGACATTGCGAGGACAAGACTGACAGAGTATTGTCCTTAATTGTTCCTCAGCCCCACACCCCCCGTTTATTTTTTTTTACCAAATTGCCCTTGAAATAAGCACTACAAGATTTTCTCTTCTATAATGAAAAAAAAGAAAAGTTTAGCCGTTATCAATAATATTCTGTATGTTGTAATGGCGAGGTTGCAAATAACAGGCCATCCACTAGATTCCCGATGTGTGATCGTACATCACGTAAAAAAAAGACTGCGAGGCGATGGATGGGACGGAGGGACGGAGGGGGGGACTGCATGTCTCGGAAGGAACTCAACGCTTTTATGACGTTTCTATTATTTTCTCTCTGGAGTTAAAAGTTTATCAGCAAACCGTGTAAACCATTCAGTTGCTGCAACATGGACCTACGGCCTGCGGATTCAGGTACAAAAAAAAGAAAACGTTAATGTTTTAAATAAAAGGAATCTTGTAGAGTTGTGCATACGGAGGTACGGGGGGAGGAAGAGGAGGATGGATGAGGAGGGGGGGGAGGGGGGGTGCCGTTTGCTTTGGCACGGTTGTGTCCAGTTGTGCTCCTTGTTGTGTGCGCCCGCGGTTCTCAGGGTGCCGTTATACGACGTTGAAGACCATGGACAGGTACTGCTCGTAGGACACCTGGATCCAGCCGTCCTGGTCCGTGTCATAGCGGCGGAAGACGTCCGTCAGCCTCTGTGGACGCAGTGCATGAGGAGCGGTGGTTAGCGCGGTGACGGGCCAATCCGGTAAGGGACCAGCAAAGGGAGAAACTCAGTAAAAACGCAGTGTTTTGCAGACGCCTGGCCTGCTAGGACCACGCCTCGGTGAGATCACATTCCGGTTCTTTTTATGGATTAGTCTGGGTTTATGGATGACAACAGGGAGATTGTGGAAATAGGGTTTTGAACCAAGATGATTACAGCTGGGAAAGCAACAGCCTATCCTGTTCTACTTGATCCTTAATAATTAATTTTTGTTTATTTATGTGAACACGCCATCAAAACGGAAAGAGGCTTGAACCTCATGATTACTCATATTTGTATTTTATTATATTATTTATTTTTCTCTATACTACCATACTAGTGATGGATAGGATAATATAGAGCAGGGACTCCTACCAAGTCCTCCCATGGAACTTTTTAACATCTATGTTGTTTTATTCTGACAAATCCAATCAGCTGGAGCATAGAGGCATTCAACCAATCAAACAATCAAACAAACATCAATCCTTTCTGGTTCTGCTGATAACATACAGTCGGTGTACGGGTTGTTCCGGTCAGACACATCGCTATTAAGAGGCTGTCATTGTAGAGCACAAGCAGGCCTAAATATAATACAATTTAGAGGACAAATCGAATGATACAACTGTACAGGGAAGTACGGGCCCAGGGAAAAGCTCATAGTCCTCAAAAAATAAAAAAAGCATACGAGTAGCATATTTCGTACATATATATATAATGTACAATGATTTATACTGAATAAACAGTGTGTCTTCTTCACCTGTAGTACGATGCAGCACTGGATGAAGTCGTCGAAGGCTACCTGTCCCTTCCTCTGGCGGTCAAACTTCTCTATGAGCGTGCCGTAGAACTGGTCAGACAGACGGTAGCCTGGATGGGACACAATTCAAAACACAACTGAGCCACCACACTTGAGACATGCATCGCTTATCAGAACATGCGTGTTGCTTGGATCGATGCATGTGGCGTGTGGGTACATTCCCACGATCTTTGGTATTTTTTAACTGCAACAGAAACTTGCATTTCAAACCGCACCAAGATTGGGGATTTTGTGTAGTCATGTAGAAAGAGTGTGCGCTTTGTATTTCTGCTGTATGTCTGATAAACTTCTGCCAATCACTGATATGAAAATAACAAAAAGGTGTAATGTGTTGAAGAAAAAAATCTTGGCTGAAGTAGTCCAGATAAATACGCCAAGCTTATTAAACAGCAACAGTTCCCCTATCCTCACTGTTCTCATGAAGTTCCTGTTTATTAAGCTGAGCGTAATTACTTTTCCACCCAATTTTCAAGAACTAGGCTTTCTCTGTTTCCAAACTCTTGCCTTAGAGGCTAAGCACATTCAGGCAAGCACGACACAGGCATTTGTAAATTAAGAGGCTTCTAGTATAATTATCAGATTATTTCCATCAGAATTTCAAAATGCATTTTATTAGACGACTATAACTCATTTCATTTTTCAAATGCGCATTCTTTTTTTTTTAAATATTATTCAGCAATTTGGCACAACATAATCAGACACAGATTACAAAAAAGGAGAAAGTCACGTGCAAAAAGTGATAAAGGATAAAAAAAAACAAGTTTTTATACTCAGACTAGACATGCAACAAGACAGACCTGGATGCACACTAACAAAGACAAAAGTCACAACAACACAACACAAAAGCAACACGGCAAGGGTGATCCTTTGGATTTGGAGAAGGGAGGTGGACAGACGGTACCAGAGACAGCCGTGGCGGGTCCCCTCCACCACTCCACGGCAAACGTGACCTCAAGTTAAATGCGTCATACTTTGATGCTCACCGAATCCAGTCAGCGCCTGCTTTAGCTCGTTCTTGTCGATGAAGCCCGAGTTGTCGCGGTCGTAGGTGCGGAAGATGTTCTGCCAGTCCGTGATGTACTTCCACACGCCGGCGAACTCGTTGAAATTGACTCCGCCCTTGTTCTCCCGATCAAACATGGCTGTGAGAGAGAGAGAGAGAGAGAGAGAGAGAGAGAGAGAGAGAGAGAGAGAGAGAGAGAGAGAGAGAGAGAGAGAGAGAGAGAGAGAGAGAGAGAGAGAGTCAAACATCAAAGTATGACATACCACTGAGTGAACCTCACTGTCATCCCCAGGCTGAGTGTCGCATTAGCACCAGCTTCATGACATTATGTACATGACACATCCCCATTAGGCCCAGAAAGGGACTGTGTGCTACACCAAAGCACGAGGTATACTGTTTAACCCAGGATATATC
Organism: Melanogrammus aeglefinus; assembly: GCA_900291075.1. Classification (NCBI taxonomy): domain Eukaryota; kingdom Metazoa; phylum Chordata; class Actinopteri; order Gadiformes; family Gadidae; genus Melanogrammus; species Melanogrammus aeglefinus. The sequence continues at coordinate 294,203 of OLKM01000194.1, forward strand.
AGGATTCATACAGGAAGCAGAAGGGAACATCTGGGAACAAGGTCTGAAATTAACTGAATTATGTTTTTGCACTGGCCAGAATTGAATAATCTGCCGGCCCCTGGCCAGGCAATTGTTTGAATAGGTAAGCCTGAATTGTTTGCCAAATGGTCAACTTTATCCAACTTGGCTGGTGGCACATATCATTAAAGATCAGTCTGGAAGTTTCAGCATTTTAGGGAGATTCATTCCTATTTGATAACCCTAACCTTATTTTGAAAGTTCAATAATGAGAAGAGAACAAAAGATAGAGGGGAGAGACAATGAGAACACATTTATTTAGCTAAACATAGCAGTAGAGGCTCTAAAAAACACACAAACAATGCAAACCGTTTTTCCTCTTCAAATTCCTCTAAACAGAGTCAGGTGGTGGAACCACATGCAGGCAAATTCAGCCAATTAGCAGCAGTAATCGCTACGGTGCCGTCTCCACGGGTCGACTTGTGTACTGCGGTAACGTTGGGAACCGTGCATGCACTGGTGCGTCTGGCTCGACGGAAACGCAACGACAAAGTACTGCTCAAAGTGTCTGTGATGGCCGTGACGAGTTTGCCGGTCAACAGATCAATACCACTGAGACCGTGTCAAGAGACACCTCAGAGCCAAGCCCTTCTGGAACAGTCTACCTTCCACGATCACTACGCCCGCCACATCCTTCCCCCTCTTCACCTCACCACCGCACCACCCAACGCCTGCCAATCCACCCCTCTGCCAGAGCCCAACGGATGCCGGACTTTATTTATTCCAGTCGATTGTTTTGGACGAACACAAGCAAACTGAAAGCAATGACATTGGCCGGTTGCCATGGGGAGCATAAACATAAACAAGGAAGTGACTGAGGGGGCCGGGGACAAAAGCCGGTTTTCGCAGGCGCTGGTCGAGCTGTTGGAATGCCAGCGACTACTTACAGATGATGGAGCGCACCGTCACCGGGTTGAAGGGAGTCCAAGTTCCTGACAGAAAGAGAGACACCGGCTTCATTAGCACATTTAGCATAGAGGTAGATGGTCACGTACACGTACACACGTACACACACACACACACACACACACACACACACACACACACTCTGTAACACACTCTCATACAGCACTATGCTGGTCAGAAAATACCTCATTGGTGTAACACACACTCACAAACACACACACACACACCCACACATGACGATGGATCGCTCTAAGAATAGAACACATTCCAAAGCCGCCCTTACAGTAGTCATGATGTCACACACCATATCTTTCCATTTTCTAGGTAACCATCTTGTCGTATCGCCGTGTCAAGCTCACGGTGACGTGGTTTCACCTCATTGTGTGCTTCTGTGCAGCATGATGGATGAGTCAGTGGTAGGAAGTCAACGGAGGGGCAGGTTGTGCATTAATTATAAATCGCGTTTTGGACTTAAGTCTGAGATAATAATAATACGACGAGAATATTGAAGTGAAAACCAAAGCTGGAAAATGAACTATACTGTATATTCTACATAATGTAAAATTCCCTGTGACTAACATGATCATAAATATGCATGCTTATCACCCCAGCCATAGTCCTGGGGTTTCCCACCATAACCAATGGAGCGAACGAGAGAAGAAAATACAAATTCTTGTACTCCCATGTTTTTATATTACATTATGTCTCCCCATGACACGGGTCAACTCGAGTTTAAGCACTTATTAACCCATGAGCGGTAATACTGCAAAAATGAGTGGACATCGTTTAGGTAGCGGACAAATCTGGACTTGCAGATAACAGAAGCTAATATATAGTTTGCCTCTACTGCCTCTAATCGTCCTGTTAAGTTTCTGTACCCCGGGCGATACACTACTTTTAAATCCACCACACTTATCTGTCACTTCGCTAGGGAAAGAGGGTGCAGCAGCCGAGACGTCCAAATGAAGCACTAGAACATACCAGGGAGGGACAAAGCCCATGGGATATGTAGTTCACAAAGGGCAAGACCAGGACAACATTGAAGGGAATACCAAGCAGAAACAGCATTTATGAATGGGACGTTTCTCCACAGACACAGACAGATGCATAGTGACAGAGAGACACACACACACCCTAGACGGGGTATACATTACTGGGTGTCCAAGGGATTCTGGTGCACTGAAAGAAGTGCACTCACAGGGACACTGATGATTCTATTTGCACAAAGTATATGCAACAAACAATATTTCAATAAATCATATTGACATGAAACCCGGTTTCTTCCTTCTGGTCAGTTAAGTCCATTTTATGTACAATATAATGGCCCTGACCATGCCGGGACAGACCGTCGTCTCCTCATACCAGGCGCAAGCTGTGAGGTCATCTCCGCTAGTCACTGTGCGTGTGTGTGCGTGTGTGTTGTGACAAGGCACTCTCTGTCTCAGAACACACACTGCCCTTACTCACTGCCGGCACCAACCGCCAACTTGGGGGGGGGGGGGGGGGAAATGTGTGGAAATAAACGGGGCGCAGAGACTGACATACCTGCAATTTAGGCTGTGGTCACTTGCAGATCCATGTAAAGAATGTCTGTAGGCTCAATCATGCACACAGGCCCTTGAGTGAATGGCTGGCCAAATCCAACCAAAAGCCAACGTAAACAAACGCTTACTAACAAGGCCACCTTAACCTAACCCCCTCCCCACTCACAACGGTAGCCATTTGACCTTGACTTGTAAACCACTGGGAAAGGGTTTTGCATGAAACTGGAGCAGGAAATCCACTGAGCCAGATAACTAATAATAAGATTGGCTCATTGCTGACTCATGTCACAGTCTTCAAAGCACCAGTTAAATCATTAGTTATATATCTACATCCGTTTCCACCCAACAATGTTTTCTCCACATTAAAAGCGCTACACCGAAAGCGTTTGGAAAATAAAAGCGTGATACTGTACGCGTTGAGACATTGTGTTTGGCACGGTATAACCGTCCACCACGACAGCATATGATTGCAGAATACCCCGCTCAGTCCTCGAGGATAAAGACAGGTGGTCTT
>OLKM01000194.1:299726-412226 GCA_900291075.1 Melanogrammus aeglefinus
CAAAAGACATCATACACAAAACACATACACACAAACACCGAGGCATATATAATACTTAAAACATGCAAAACGCAAACGCTGATATAGAAAACAATAATCTAACAATTAACAATCTGAATTCTACTGAGATCCATAATTGTGGTCACACACAGCAGGCTTATCACCATGCTGAGCCAGAGCCTCTGTGCAGAACGATAACAGCTTCTTTCCCCGCCTCTCCCTCCAACACTGCCCCACACAAACACACACACACAAACACACACTCACACACACAAACACAAACACCGCTTTCTTCCCCGCTCGCTCTCGCTCACCCTCTCTCTCTCTCTCTCTCTCTCTCTCTCTCTCTCTCTCTCTCATTGTAGAGAGAATGGGGATGTTTCCTAGCATAAAAAAAAAAGAACCTGTCCAAAAGCCTTCTACAAAGCAGCCCATGGACTCCAAGAAAGCCTGTCACACACACAAAAAACCTGACATTTCAACCTCCCATTGAGAATAAAATAACAATTGACTTGACCCGTGGGCTACACTTTCTCTAACAGAGCCTTAGCCCCACAACTGCGTCCCTCGAAAGCAGAAACACCAGGAACAGTGGCCTGAATTGCCGTTTAAGGCTGCAGGGTACTCGTGTATCATCAAGGTGTCCGGTCGACCATCAAGCCCTCCCTGTCACGACGGCAGCGCTCCTGTGAACCGTGCAAATTGGACTTTTCTACCGGGGCCAAGGACTCCCATCCCACCCTGTTTATTATTTCCCTTCTGAGCGGGCTAGCGTTAGCGTTAGCTAGCGTTAGCCCAAGAGACCCAATGTGCAACATAACCTTGTGTGTATGTTCATCCGACACTCAAAGCAACTTGCATCAACGTGCCCCTTTGTTTTCCTTTTCGTTCTTCCGTACAGATGGTGCTAATGCCCAGACGCCCATGATGGCGGATGCCTCGCGGGACAGGTGCCCACATCTCAGCCCGCCTTCCGGCTCCTCAGCGATGGGGCCAAACGCTGATTTCTAATTAAACTCGTTTAGAGATCAATAAGCCCGATGACCCGGTTTTAGGGCAGGGTTGCGAGCGTCAAGCAGCACTGATTAGGCTGCAGCACAGCCCTCGTTTCATACTAGCAAGGCTGCTTTGAAGCAGCGTCCCTGAACTAGCACAAGACTTTAATGCTGGGCCTTTCATCTCTCTCTCTCGCTGAGGCGTTTTTTTTTGTGTTTTTTTTCCCAATATGCCCAACTTCCTTCAGTGGTTCCATTCCCATTATTTTATTCACTCAATAAGAAAACCTTTGATGGTGGTGCTAGATGAGGACTAAAAGGCTACAAAAAAAATTAAAACACTACTAATGTTTTCGTTCTCAAAGTGCACGGCTACACTGTGTACTATAGCCAAGAACCAGGCTTTTTAAAACCATTTGGCTTTCAGATAACACTGTGTGCTTCCATCTCTATTGGAGCTAGCAGCTCAATGACAAATAACCTCTCTTCTTCAGAAGAGACAAGCGGTTATACCACAGAGGCTGCTAGGTGATTAGGTCCTGATCCATCGCATAGTGCTTACAGTATTGGAGGCTGCTACCGCTGTTGTTGGTAACAACAGTGCGAGCCATTTTCTGCCATCTGACACAATGGACTACGAAACGATGCGTTTCCTTTCTAAGCTACCTTGACTGGCTTTGCCTGCTTTATGTCTGCTGGATTGGGAAGGAGGAAAAAAAGGCCCTGTAATCATTGAACTGCTCATTGGCCATTTTGGGACCAAAATAGAACACCAATCCAGACCGTGATTGGTTGTGGCCAAAAAGGAAACATAGAAGGAGTGGGGGGATTGAATCGAGGGGGAGGGGGCGAGAGAAGGCGGGAGATGGAGCGAGAGAGAACGAGCTGAGCTGTCAGACAGAAGTGAAGACGCTTAAAGAGCCAGTGAATCAAAAACTATTATTTTCTTTTGCTTGAAATTTGGTAAAATTACTTGTATGATCATGAGCATGGTAATCTTTGACATTTTGTCACTTTCCTATGCCGAGACCTTATTTAAGAGAAATCAGGTGTAAAATCCTATGTTTTTGCCAGTCTCCCCAAAACACTCCACTCACAACCACTCTGAATTGAGCGCAGGTTAAAGTATTCTCGTGGCGCTGATATGCCTGAAAGATTACACATCGTTTTCCAGATGAAGGGACGATGGCGAAGAGGTGTTTGTGGGTGTGTGGAGCTCTACCTGGCCAGGGGTTGACCAAGAAAGGGCTATGCTTCTCTGATACTTGTAGTATACCGCCACGGTGTGTGGGAATGCGGACGCTTGACCTGGAAGCAGTTTATTTTTTACGATTGCTTCCGAGAGAGAGAGAGAGGGGGTTAGGCTTCCCGGACACCAATAGTATAATGTAACGGTGTGTGGATGTGTGGAGCTCCGTCTAAACAGGGATATATTTTGATGTCCGCGTCCTGAGTGAGGGTTCTCAGTATAAAGCCACAGTGACTGGGGCATTTCATATACACAACGTAGCTCACTTTAACGCTTATATACTACAGGTTAAGCTTCTGAGTATAACGCCACGGTGACTGGCCGACTTCATATACAACGTCACACTTTGTCTCTTAAACACATCAACGGTACAAAAAGAGTATCACAAAGTGACCATGGGTCGTAACATCCTCCTCCATCCTAGAACTCTCAGCCCAAAAACACCCATCGTGTTTGAGTTCCGGCTTAAACCATGGATTCACTGGCTCTTTAAAGCTTGCATAAGTTAATGGGACAGCAGATAACAACATAGTAGAGGAGACAATGCGAAATATGATGGGGCTGCCGAGGACAGACAGAGGTCAGGACAGAAAAAGAAGCAGACGGATAAAGAGCACGAGTGTGAGGGAGAGAGGGTGAGACAGTGGAAGCCTTCTGGAAGGGAGAGAAAGGCGGTGAGCTGGAACAATGGGAGGAGAAGGTACGACAGAAACAACCAAAGCAAAAGCAAAACCCAAAGCAAAGTCATAAAAGTGGGGGAGACGAGGGAGGCAACGTTGATTACCATTTGATAAGGCCTGCTGAAGCTCAGTGTCCGATATCACTCCACTCCTGTCCTTGTCCACCCTAGGGGGGAGAAAAAAGATTAGTTGGGCCAACGTTAATGACTGCACACATACACAATAGTACACATATACACGTAGACAATGAGTGTGGACGTCTGCACACGCCGAAGAGAAATCCTATACCCCCCGGACCCGTGTAAGCGTTTACAGCCCATTGTGGATGATTGAATGGTCTAGGAGCAGCGACACACGAGACTGCCTGTGTGGCTGGCACTCTCCGTGTGTGTGTGTGTGTGTGTGTGTGTGTGTGTGTGTGTGTGTGTGTGTGTGTGTGTGTGTGTGTGTGTGTGTGTGTGTGTGTGTGTGTGTGTGTGTGTGTGTGTGTGTGTGTGTGTGTGTGTGTGTGTGTTCTTGCATGTGCGCCTGTAAGATGCAACAAAGGTGGGGATCCATACGATAAACCTATGGTTTGTTGTATAATGACAAATGTTATATTAAATTAATTGTTTATTGCAGTGGGAAGGGGAGCCAGACCAACAAATAAATAGAACAGAATAGACCAGAGACACACACACACACACACACACAGTGGTAGAAATGGACTTCAGTAGAGCAGCTGTGATATCGTCATCTACTTTGTAGGGAGGAGAGGATTTCAGGACCCTAGCTCTGACTCTTTCACACCTTAGATAATAAGATCCCTAAAACCTTAGGGCGGTAGACTGTTTTTAGCAAAATGCCCCAATAAAGATTCCCATTCAAAACCATCCAATTAAAATCAATGAAAAATTACACATTGTGCATTTGTTTTTTAAATGTAGGCTAATTACCATAGTGACCTAGAAGCCTCCTAACAAGCTTTTTTAACCATAAAATCCACTTTTTCCACGTCCATTTGCGAGTGAATAGATTTTTGCCTTACAAAAAAAAAAAACAGAACAAGCCTGGCTTAACTCATAATCCATTTTCCTCTGAGGTCTTCATGTCAGGGACACCAGTCGTACCTCCTGCAAAGACACATGCAGGAGATGGGCGGTCTGATCCAGCCCTGGCCGTTTATGACTTGTGTCTGAGTCAACCCTCGAGTGACTCGGTGGTTTCTTAGCAACACTCCCTCGGCCCGCCTGGCCCCTTATGGGAACGAGTCAGAGTCACTCACTCCAACAAAAGAAAACAACAAAACAAACTATTTTGTTTGCCACCCAAGCACCGACTCGGTACGGGTTGTGGGTTTGATTCCCGAGGGCCGTCTGTGGCGGGTTAATCCCCGCCATCGCCTCTGCACATGTCTGTTGTTAAACTCCCCCTGTATCCCTTCTTCCTGGTACCGATCGCTGCTCCACCTCCCCCCCCCCTCCCCGTACCTAACTAAACAAAATGGGAAGGTATCCAAGGAAGATAAATAAGCCGCTGTCCCTTGGGGTCCGTGCTGGGGTGGAGCGACGCCTCTATAAAAAGGATAGCTTTGTGGGATGGGAGGGGAGACATGGGGAGGTTAATAGCATAGGCAGTGTGGGTAGGGGGATGGGGGGGGCTCCACCTTGACCAAACAAAGATGGATTGACTCTAAGCCCGCTCTGTGCATGCACGCATGTGAAGGCGTTCCACCTTTTCCACTCCCCCCCCCCCCCCCCCCCCCACCCCTCCCCTAGCTCAGTTGCACATTCATTCAATCGCTTTCCCGCTCGCAACCTCAGTCAGTCTGTCACACTCTCCCCCCTGAGTCAACGTATCTTGCCGGTTTTTCTATGTGTGTAAAAATAAATAAAAGAGCATGAGAATAAAGGGAATCATTATGGTTGGAGCCTGGCCTGAAGTGAAAAGCCGCCACCATCTGCCGGTGTTGCCCTACTGTTGTCAGAGAGATGCATCTTGTACGAAGCAGACCCCAGCCGAGTGCTTTGGCAACAGTGGTTTACTGTCGCTAACATTTCCCTGCAATTCAAAGTTTCCGCTGAAGGAATCGCTCTGGAAAAGTGCTTTGGAGGCGGAACTAAACCGTGAGGTCGTTTTCCACACAACTTTTCTTTGTTTTTCATGGAGAGGCTGTGTCACCATGGAGCCTGGAAAAAATGATGGGGTTTCCCAGCCCAGTAGGTCTGCTCCAGGGGTGTACTTCACAAGAGGCAGCCACTTCTATGCTGTCTAATAAGCATGAATCCCTTCCCAGTCGCAGTATTTGAATAACCCATAGATCTTTCTGCTCTTGCCTTATTTCAAGAATTTATTGAAGAAAGGAATGCGTTTCACTGTACACACTGTTAATGGTCTAATGTTTAACTGTTGGGTTGATTTCACAAAGCTGCTGTATTTAGGTATGCTACTTTTCGACATTGTTGGTTGAGTACTGGGTGTGACACTATTCTTGTCTTGCCATTGTCAATCAACTCAAAGTTGGTTCAAGGAACGGAATTCCCATTGTCATCTCTACACAATACATAGATATAAGTAGAAAGGACAACATACTGTCCATTCGACGAATCTAGCCACTACAAATGGAAGAACACTGGGATCATGAATAGGGCAGTAAGAAAGGTAGGAAGGAAGGCCAAAAATTCCAATGCATGACGCAAAACGAATGGCGTGGATTGCTTATAACACGCAACATAGGTGAGTCATTTGCCTTACGTCGCTGAGTCATCACGAACCGTCCCTGATCGCCTTGTTGTGTGCGATAGAGAGATCGAGTGGGAGGGGAAAGCCAGGACTTTGACCACGCACTAATGACTCCATGCTCCAATGTCACATGACCGAGGGAATTCCTGCTCTCCTGTGCCAAATTGCGTACTCTGAGGCGCGAGGAGAATGCGGAATGAAGCGCTGAGCCGGAGGACTGGGTGTTTTTATACAGGCATAAGTGTCTGTGAACTCCCAGGGGAGTGGTGTGTATCACTCTAGGAATAGAGAGTGAAAGCAGAAAAAAAAGAGTATAGGCTGAAAATTAAGCCAAAACCCAAAAGAAGATACCGAGCAGGAGAGAGGCTGGTTCTCCCATGCACCTGAGTCAGCGCAAGGGAGATATGGCAAGACCCTGAGGTTCTCAATGGGTTTCTGCTTCTTTTTTTTGCACGCCTCATAAATAATTTGTAAGGCGTCTCTGGGTCCTGCGATGCCCGCAGCATTCCAATGTTGTAAGAAAGCAAAGCACTAGCACTCTGCAGTATTACATAATTCCATAGCATACTATCCACATACTATGGACCCCCCCCCCCCCCCCCTTCTGACTGTGTGACCTTCTCACCAGCAGATAATGACACACGTCCACCTCTTACTTCGGTTTAAAAACAAACAACGACTAACGGAATTACAATCAGCTGACATCGGCGTCAACATCCGTCACCTGCCTCCGACGTGTAGGTTTTTTTTTTTTTTTTTCAAGACATGGAAATGTAAAGACAATGAGCTTGATGACGTGGATCCCATTGCAGTCGAGTTTGGCTGTGATTGGTGAGTGAGTCAATCTGCAGATTTTAACTCCCCTGGGGATCAATCACTTCCCTACATGACCAAGCAGGACGGATGGTTGCCCTAATGTCTACTACGTGAAGTCCCAACTAGTCTTTCACTCATTCCAGGAAGCTATAGTAGAAAACCAGGGGCTATGGGGGGAAAATCACCCTCGTCTCCGACCTCCACCCCATAGTCAATCGTTCAATATATCCCTAATTCGTCAGGCAAACTTGGGGGACGCATGAGAAAGAGGGGAGGCATAACTTGGGGGGGGGGGGGGATCGAAGTCCACTGTTCGTTCGACGCATTCAAAAGCACAACCCCGGTGTTCATTTCGCTTCATTACTACACTACGACAGCTCTCCTATAGCAGAGTAGTAGTGAGTGAGTGAGTGTGTGGGGAAACACCGTCTTTACACTCACCTCTGGAAGATATTCCACAGAAAGCCTTGGTCCGGCGGGGCGTTGATCGTCGGAGGTGCTCTGTAAGGACTGTGGTATGCCATTTTGAAGGACCTTCTGCGTCCAGACGAGCCGTGCGGACCAGCAAGACGTCCTGCGAGCTTCTTCTGAAGGCTTCACTCCGCCGCTGACTCGCGGTCGGTCCCCGCCTCGCGCAGAGAGGCGTGGCATATCGTCCACTACTTCCCCATATCGCGTCACTCGGCTGGCTGCATCACGGTCTGCATGCTTTTCCTACAAATGGATGGAGGCTCTACTTCCACAATGCTAAACTTATTCCAGAAGTGAGCGTGTTCTAGCACTCGCCGTTAGTTTAAGTTTTACTACCACTTCAAGCTCATAATGAAAACAAACAGATGTGATGTGGTATAATAAACATATCTTGTTGTATTTGTATCCCATTGATTTTGAACAAAGCCAACATCGTTTATGTGTTATGAAATAAATGTCCATACGATTGAAAATACAATCTGCCCCTTCTTGCTTCGACCTTGTTGACGTCTATCGTTTACGCGCGAAAGTGGATTGGAGGCGGGAAATCCGGAGAACCAAATAAAAGTCCACATACTCAGAAAGCAGCCAAATAATTTGCTTATTCGCTGTGTGAGTCAGCTATTGTTTATTAGCTGTTGATTATTTCAAAATCTGTTTTAGCCGATAATCAAGAAAATGTTTTACTATCCAAATGTCCTTCATCGCCACACTGGGTGTTTTTCAACAATCTGGTGAGTGGATGTCTGTTTAGCAAGCCGCCAGACTGAAATTGTTTGTTTTCATTTAAATAAATTCAACAAGATGTGAAGCTTTTCATGTAAAAAAAACAAACAAACACGTAACATATTAAAACAAGATAACATAGTAGTATTACAGCATTTTTAAACATGTGATGATGTTTAGGTTGGCGGCCACCAAAGGCATCAAGGTGAACCGCAGAGAACTCATGAAGGTCAACGTAGGGCGAACATGGTAAGCGTGATGGATGTAAGGTCATTCTTTATTCATAAAATACACGATATGATTCAATATGTGTCGACCGGCTTTGTCATTCATTATTCTTTCATAATTCGCTTTTGCATCATTTGAAATTAGGGATGTGCATTTCTGGCAAAAATACTATTCGATATTCGCTGATTCGAATAATATTCGAAAATCGGTCAATCAAGAACCCTGCACGTACGCACGCACACACCTCGTAATATAGGCTTAATAATAATACATTCTATAACGCACTTTACATCAACTTAATGACCTCAAACTGCTACTTTAAAATAAATATACTTGTACACGCAAACACAATGACACAGGGGCAGGCTTTTATGATTTGCATGAAATCAATCTGTTTATTTCAACAACTGCGCCATCAACATTCAACATCAAAATTATTTCAACGTGGGCAGATAGGCCTACATGCGCCGAAAACAGATCGCTATTTTTAACACAGCCTGCATGACGGGGAACTAGACACGTCTTTAGCATATGGAAACTACGGCCAAAAAATAACTTCAAACTGTGTGTCTTTTTAGAATTTATTTGGTAGGCTACCAGCATTCGTAGTGTTGATCAGCAGAGAAATAGTCCACCAAAGACGTTGACGTCGCTTAGCAACCGAGGACGTTGGGGTTGTTACTGGACTTCTTCCGGAGGGCTAAAATGAAAAAAAAAAAAAAAAAAAGAAAATCAATACTTTGCTTAATAGCGGTCTTACTTAGCAACGGTGGATTATCAAAAAAATATTCACCCCCGGAATTTTTGAAGGCCCATGCAAGTGAACGGAGTGTTCAACAACATTGAGAAGAGCCGTGAAATAAATAACGATAGTCACATTCATTATTCGATATTTAGCGGGACTCCGACTATTCGACGATCGTTGCCCATCCCTATTTAAAATATTGGCTAATCGATTCTAGGTAGGCCTACTCACACAAAGGTTAGTTCACTATAAGGCCTGATGGTTCAATAAATAATCTGGGACCCCCCACCAAAATGGTCCCGTCATGTTGGCCTCTTGTTGTTTAGCCAGGACATCATGGACTACGTGCTGGTCCGTGTTCCTCCGCCGACCCCTGACCTTCCCAAGCCCAGGTTCTCGCTCTACCTGTCTTCTCAACTGCAGTACGGAGTGGTAATCGTCTATCACAATCAATGCCGCTTTCTCTTAGGTGAGTGAATAGGACCCTCATTTCCCATCTGGGAGTGAACGTTATGTTGGTAAGTTTGAAATGGTTTTTTTTTTTCAGTGTAATGTGTTCGCTTTAATTCACTATAAAACACTATAAGAAATACACTGAGAATAATGTGTGTCGAGTTGACCGTGTCTGTGAGACAATTTCGATTTTAAGCCGCTCCCGGCTTCTTACCATCTCTTCCCTGATTTGTTCAGGGAATCCTTCATGCCTGTCAATCAGAGGTTCAAGAACGCAACACAGAGAAACTCAGGGGGGAGGGAGCAGAGGGTGGAATGTTGTAGTTTCTAAATCGTCCTCTCTTTCTTGGGCCCAATCCCATTTCTACCCCTTACCCCCCCCCCCCCCTCTCCCTCTCCCTCTCCCTCTCTCTCTCTCTCTCTCTCTCTCTCTCTCTCTCTCTCTCTCTCTCTCTCTCTCTCTCTCTCTCTCTCTCTCCCTCTATGAAGAGGTAAGAGATTGGGTCGAGAGGGGAAAGAGGTTTTTTCGTTTCATGGGAGTAGCTACGCACTTTATATTACCCCAGAAGGGAATCTACGACAAACAGACAGATCAAGAGGTCGTAGATAGCTTCTATCATGGCCTGTCTCAAGCACATAGCCTCAGGGGTGTGGAGGGTCTGGACGTGAGCTTTAGGGGGATGAACGACAGTGAAGGACAAGACAAGTGCAGGAAACACAAGTGCAAGGACATATAGGGGGCTGTGTGTATGTGTGTGTGTGTGTGTGTGTGTGTGTGTGTGTGTGTGTGTGTGTGTGTGTGTGTGTGTGTGTGTGTGTGTGTGTGTGTGTGTGTGTGTGTGTGTGTGTGTACGTGTGTACCTGAGTATGTGTGGGGGGGCAGGACAGTTCTGTACCACCCTATTTTGATTTAGAAAAATATGAAAATCCATAATGGGCCTCAGATGATGACAACATTAGATGCTGAAGGTGCAGAAGGGAGTCGGGGGAGGCTGGAGCCAGTGTCTCAGTCACACTGACAAAAACATAATTTCCCTGCTGTGGACAAATTATTATGGGATAGAATGCAATCGATAAACTCTATATCCAGCATGACAGCTCACACACCACAGGTAAACAAACAAATAAAAAAAGACAACGGATTGCTTTGACAATGACTGCTTTGGCAATTATTCCGTGTCAACAGATTCCTGTGATTCGTGACACCTCGGCCGTCCAGCTGGCTCCATTTCACAGCATGGATGCGACCTCTCTGGTCCATTTCAGACCCGCGCTCTCTGCACCCTTGTTAGTTTTTTTTTTGTTTTTTTGGCGGTGGTCATTTGACAAATGGGCTTTGTCATGGACAAGATGGGAAATGAATCACACAAATGCTGTTTTGGACACAAGGGGAGCACTATGAATGCCAAGTAGCTTAAGACAAAGTCTGCCTGTTGTCACAACGTTCGCCATACGAATGATGATGCCTTCCGGTGAATCAATTGTGTTGTTTAATCCTAATTATGGACTTGCAAACAAATCATACAGACGGAGAGTGATTAAACACATTGTGGGGTTTTGGTGTATTTTTGACTGGTATGGATAAGGACGTCTAATTCAGCCATCATTCTTAAAGGTCACAGCCTGTACAATAGACAATACAAGGCACTGTGAGTAAATAGGAATTCAGCCAGAAGGTAGTAGCTGTTGATTCTTTCGGCATTGGGGTTTTGTCAACTGAAAAGACTGTTTTCAAATAGGAGATTCCTTTGTTAGGGGTACTTCTTAAAAAAAATCAAGCATGTTTGGCTAGTGTTGTGATGGCCTACGTTGTTTAGATATCGGCATTGATCTGTTTATCTGAGCTCTATTCTTCACCCAACTCTTGTCATATCAGATAACGGTGCTAAAGCAAATGGGCTTCTTCACTCATTTTAGATAGGAGTTATCAAAGGGGATAAGTACGCAAAAATGAAGTATGTTGAATAAAATGAAGTATGTTTAATGAGAACGACAAGGTTTATCCAAAAAAAACATGAACACGGTAACAAAAATAGCAATTAAAGATAACAATACCTCATGTAATGCAATAAAACAACTAGTGTGGCAATCACATTAAAAGGAAAGGGTAACCAAACCATCTCCTTGTGGATGTACGCATCATGTACATTGTGCATTATGTTCACATAAAGTATTCTCCTCGTGAGCTGCCTCTTTACAAAAGGAGAGAGAGGGCGAGCGATGGTCATGAGATCATGCATCAAGCCTTTATCATAATGCACGTCACATCAAGTCAAATCATATGGCGTCATCGTGGCTGATACCACCCAGCCTCAGAGGGCAAGATACTGCTGCTATCGTCAGTGGCACACACATCAGCGTGCCAGCGCGGGTCTGCTTCAATGAAACACACACATGCCCGCGAGGGCCTCCTGTGTGTGCGTGTGTGTGTGTGTGTGTGTGTGTGTGTGTGTGTGTGTGTGTGTGTGTGTGTGTGTGTGTGTGTGTGTGTGTGTGTGTGTGTGTAGTCATCAGTGTGTGTTGTGTATTCCAGAGGACTCACAGCAGATCGTTGAGCGTCTATTCCGACCCACGCCATGGAACAGCATCGATATCGCAGAGTCTGACAGGTATAAAAGATATATAATAATAATAATAATAATAATGGCACAAGCATACACGCATCACACCTCTCACTATTAATTAGATCATCATCAATGTCAGATTTTGGATGCTCAACTAAGAACAAAAAAATGAGCCTCAGTTGCACGTCATCTTTCACCTCCCACAAGGCTCCAACAAAGGCAATGTTATTTCCGGTCTGCTTACGCATGTGTAGCCATGAACACACACAGAGAAACACACGCACAAATCTACCCACAGACACACAACACACATGCACACACGCACATACATACACACGGACACATAGACACACAAACAGACACACACCCCATTGCAAGGTACCCCAGGGGCATAAAGGTGCCAAATACACTTTGTTCTTCCATCACCCCTACCTAGGGACACACTTGTTCTGAGAAAGGCTCTGCTCTTTAACTGAAGGGAGGCTGTTCAATGATCTACGTTAACGCAATGCTTCACTCTGGTCATAACTCTGTTCAACAGATATATGTGCGGAACATATCTTACAACTTCTGCTTTTTCCTTGCATAACATTGCCCCTTGAGGCCACCTGTCTGGTTGAGTCATACACAAAGACAGAAGTTCGGAGTCCTCCCCCCGCATTACATAGTTTTCTTATCTCCCGTCTCTGGTGTTCAGGGTGACTCTGGATTTGCCTGACAACCTGTTTCTGATGGAGGAGGCAGAGAGAGCTCAGGACCCCTTCTTTGGTCTGATGCGGGCAGACCAGCTGCCCAGTCCCTACAAGGTACAGCAGGTACACTGACATGTCAACAACACACACATAGTGTACCAGCTGCCCAGTCCCTACAAGGTACAGCCGGTACCCTGACATGTCAACAACACATACATAGTGTACCAGCTGCCCAGTCCCTACAAGGTACAGCCGGTACCCTGACATGTCAACAACACACACATAGTGTGCCAGGTGCCAAGTCCCTACAAGGTACACAGTAACAAAAACCTGTATTTATTGAATAAACTTTGACCTTGCTTGGGTGGACCATCTTTGTCACTTATATATAGAAATAGTAATAGTACTAGAACAAGTATTCTTCTATTTGGCCTTATTTATATAGCACTTTTCATACACGAGGCAGACTCAAAGTGCAAGTCGGATTGTAAATGGGAGCTCAGTTTCAAGTTCCTTATAGGATATTAATAGACTTACTGCCCTGTCTAAGTCCGTCAAGTCAAAATGACTACCAATTATTGACCTCATGACACTACAGGTAAGACAAAGAGACTCATAAATACAAATACATAAACATAAAAAATATGAACAAACTAGCACGGTTATAACTATTATATAAGTATTTTTCACCTAAAGTTTGACAGAATGTCAGGCACAATGCAGCCCTTTCGCTTGGTCACTAAACAGCCAATATTTGCCTTGGGTAAAGTTAGTCGGTTAAAGAATGCACTTTGTCCTATGTCCTTCAATGTTTTACATAAAAAAAATAAGGTTTTCCATAACCATGTGATTGAAAGACCAGACTGACCTCATATATAAATAAATTAAACAAAATGGCCTAAATATTATAGTAAAATTTCCATACTGTACCAAATGACAAAGTGGATTCATGTTCCCAATCATTGTTATCAAATATATTGATTAAATAACTATATTGGGGTTGGTTTGACATGTGATGGATGCAGGAGAGTTGGTTGTGTTAGCTTGATTAACTCCCTTAATGTAATGAATGCAGAGAGCATCTCAATAGCCATGTTGATAGCCAGTGTTAACATAGTAGTGACAAGCCAACCTTACTTTATATACACCAAAAATAAAAGCCCTAACATCAGAATATAAAGAGGCATGTCAGATTAATTCAGATCACAGTTCTGAAATCAGATCACAGTTCAGATTCAGTTTCACGTCCATAACATATCGGTGGTAAGTGTCAGTTCAGAGATCTAGCTAATTCTTTTTTGTAATGGGGTTTACTAAATTAAAAAAGGTTTTATAACTTGTATTTAGTTCAGTTTGTCCTGTGTATCTCCAGCCTAAAATGCTGACTCAGGACACTGCCTCACAGCACTCCCTGCTGGCCAGTCCTCTCATCGCATCCAATGGTAAGCTTTAGTCGTGCATTTTAAATTTATAATCTTCATCATGTTTATAGGTATTGTTTTTTTTATTCTATAGTCATGATGAACTTAATGTGGACTTAATCCAAATGTACCATGAGGAGAACTAATGATTATTGTAAAAACAATGAAAACAATTGCTGCGTAATGAATCACAGCTTCTATTTACTTTGTGAATTGAAAGTAACCCAACACATATGTTCACATCCTGTACAACACTGTTCAGTCTCCAATGGCTAAATTCTAGCTCATCCAACGTTTAAATGCTGCTTATCTCTGGGACTTGAATCTAGGTTTCAGCTTGCCTGCGGCTGTAATCACTCTGAGAGAGAAGGAGCAGCTTGGCATCCACGCTGCTGAGGTAGGACAGACACAGTTAGGGGAACCGGATTGGGATGCAGTGGTAAGGGCTCTGGTTTGAAACTGGCCCAGGATGTAATACTAGGGGCTACAGTTATGAACCGACCCAAGAAGTAATACTAGGGGCTTCAATTAGGAACCGACTCTGGATGTCATATTTGGTGCTACAGTTATCATGTAATAGTTACCTTGTAGCACTAGAAACTAGTTAGAATGCAGTCCTTCAGCCAAACTTATAACGTAGTACTCAAAGCTAGTAGTTAGTATATGAGGTGTTAAGATCTAAAGTTAGGGACCATCCAGTACTAGCACTTCGATCTTTCTGAATATATACATGTGTGCCCAAGCCCGCACACAATGTACATGTGTATTTGTGGTTTGACACCTCAGCCAATGGAAATGCAGATAAAAGTCCCAGGCATCAAATAAAAAGGGGATGCATATTTCCTCCGGGGGCGATGCGAGGTGTCTCTAATGCCACACATTAACAGAGGCCATTGGTTGAGAAGGCTGCTCACAACGCCTAGGAACATATTATATTAGGGGACCAGGACGGATCAAACATATTAAATCCGTCATGCATTTAAAAAAGCCAGACTTGACTTGAAGGCCCTTGCAGCAGCACCTGACAATGTAAAGCAGTCTTCTGAGAGTACAGAGATTGCTGCCACACGTCATTAACTTGCGGTCTATCTGTCAACGCTAGAATGAATCCATCCCAGATAAGGTACCAGTTAACTGAATCAAAACACGGTGTTGCGATACGAAAATACCAATTCTACTCCTCTTTTATACCAAGCAACTTGATGTGACTTGAGATGCATGACGTTAGGGAGCAGGTAGGGTCTGTTGGTATCTTGCTCAAGGATGGCTACAGGTCATTTATCTGCAGACACCGGGATAGCACCCAGAACCCATTGGCTGGGAGTCGAATGCCACTTGCTACTTCTCTATTTCCTATTCCCCTGAAGAGAGGAGAAACATTGCTTATCTTTTTTACACACACACACACTCGCACACTCACACACAAAGACACGCACACACACAGACACGCACGCACAAACACACCTCTGGTAGCGCCTGTCTGAGGGCCCTTCTCTCTGTGCCAGTGTTTTGAAGGGGCTGAGCTCCCCGAGGCCACAGCCAAGGAGCTGGATATGCTAATCGACCAACAGGATCAGTTTTGTGAAGGTATGGGTATTTTTTGTACATCTGCATGTGTGTGTGTGTTTGCGTGTGTGTTTGTACTTGATAAATGTGTTTCTCATCAAGATAATAAAATGGTTACAAGATACTTTCAACTGTAATTACTGAATGTTGTTCTTGTTGCTTTATAATTACTTTCTTAAAAAGAGCATTAAATCCATAATCTTAATAGAAATCTCTGAATGGATTTATGTTGTTTATTTGTGTGTGTGTGTGTGTGTGTGTGTGTGTGTGTGTGTGTGTGTGTGTGTGTGTGTGTGTGTGTGTGTGTGTGTGTGTGTGTGTGTGTGTGTGTGTATTGAAAGCAGTAGAGGAGCAGGAGAGGGAGAGGGCAGCAACTGTGGATACGGAGGGAGACAGAATCTCTATCGACAAGTAAATCTCACACACACACACACGTAAATCTCACAACACACACACACACACACACACACATACACACACACACACACACACACACACACACACAGACACACAGACACACACACACACACACACACACACACACACACACACACACACACACACACACACACACACACACACACACACACACACACACACACACACACACACACACACAAATGCGCACACAGCAGTCCAGAAACCATGACTGCTTTCATGGCACTCCCATCCCTGCATCTGTTTAAAACCAAATTGTGCTGAGGCGAAGTTGTTTTCATCCTGAGTTGCATCCTATCCATGCTACAAAAATAAATAATGTGAGTGAAATAAGATGGAAGATGGAAACACATACACCGGTGGTGGTGGATGGGAAAAGTTTAGAACTCTAGTCTGCAACTTCAGGCAAACATCCCACCACTCAGGCAGTCCATCACCCGGGCCCGCCCGTCCCCAGGCAGCGTCAGTCTGCGTGGGTCGCCTGCTCTCTGAGCTCACCGCCCAGCGAACTGATTGGCGCCGTGCAAACACAATAGCCTTGCGAGCGCGGTTGCTCCTCCCCTGAGCGCCACCGTTGGGTTTGCTCACCGTGTGAACGTCGTTGCGATTCGACTTCGGTTCTCATCTGAGAGTGTTTACAGCGCATGCTTAAAAAACAAAACATCAAAGTTGTGTGTGTGTGTGTGTGTGTGTTTGTGCGTGTGCGTCTCCAGATTGAAAGAGACTGTGCCGCGGGCCGACACAGACAGTGTGTGGATCCTAGACAAGGAGACGGGCCAGCCCTTCGCCGTTTCCCTGGCGACCCTCTCCAGGGAGATGACCCCCCCGTCGGCTGATGTGGTGGACGTTCCTCCAGAGGGTTCCTCGGGGAGAGGGAGGGGGTCTGAGAAGGGGACGGAGCCAGTGGCGGAGAGCTCCACCGGTGGAGAGGTGCATGATGGGGATTGTGGTTTCATAACCGTGATTGACTACCGTATATGGTCGTGGTTTGAGTGTGTCGTCTTGGTAGGCCAGCACCTTTGTTACCTGTAGTACTACCGTTACTACAGGTAATGGTACCGTACCGACTGTCAGTCGTCACATTGTTGGTATCGATCTCACCACCACCTCCCCCCTCACCCCCTCACCCCCTCACCCCAGGCGGATGCTTCCCCTCTCAGGGGGAGACGTGGCTGTGGTCAGGGAGGCCGCCGGCGTCAGCTTGTCTTTGCAGACTCAGAGGTCCAGATCTCTGAGCCAGCCATGAGAAGACAGCTGGAGAACCTGCTAGCTGAGACCCTAAGTCCGGTACAACTGTTAACACACACACACACACACACACACACACACACACACACACACACACACACACACACACACACACACACACACACACACACACACACACACATACATACATACATACATACACACACACAATCACACACAGACACAGACACACACACAGACACACACACACACACACACACACAGACACACACACACACACACACACACACACACACACACACACACACACACACACACACACACACACACACACACACACACACACACACACACACACACACAATACACACACACACACACACAGACACACACACACACACACACACACACACACACACACACACATATATGCACACAAACACATAGACACACACACGCATGCACACACACACACACAAACATGCACTCACACACGCACTCACATACAAACACACAAGCAGTGTTGGGGAGTAACGGAATACATGTACCGGCGTTATGTATTCAGAATACAAATTATAGCTAACTGTATTCTGGCACAGTTACAATTTAAATAGTTGGTATTTAGAATACAGTTACATTTTTGAAAACAATGGATTACATGACGATACTTCTGTTTCAGCAGTTTATTCGCGCTTTCACACCAACAGTATTTAGTGCGCACTAAACGATTTTGGTCCCCTTGGTTCGGTACGTTTGCGTTGGTGTGAATGCAACCATCTCACTTCGATGTGAACCAAATCAGCCGACCGAGACCTCCCTGAACAGCTGGTCTCGGTTCGCCTCCAAACAAACCCTAGTACGGTTCGCTTGAGATGTGAAAGCTAACGCACCTCGGTCCGATACTGTTCTACAAAGCATATGCCTCTTTGGACGTAACAGGCACCCGCTCAGCCGCGCGCATTATGGGAATTATTGTTTGATTAGCGGTAACTCCAAGACTAGCAGCAAATTGTCAGACCGTCCGGGAATTTGGACAGACACCCACATAAAACGTATGCTGGAAAACACACATAAAAATGCAGATGATTGAACGACACTACAGTAAATTATATAAAAAAGTTCCCTTTCAGGGAGACTTGGGCCTAACACATTCAGCCAGTTTGAACAGAAGAACACACCAGAATAGGCCTGTTTAGTAAGCAGGATTTGATGCCGCATTCCTACACTTACAAAATGCAATTCAATGTGGAATTAATCCAAGTATTCAGAATACAATGCTCAGATTGAGTGATGAAACGGAACACGTTACATATTACATTTTTGGGCATGTATTCTGTATTCTTTAACTGGATACATTTTAAAAGTAACCTTCCCAACACTGCACACAAACACACACACACACACACACACACACACACACACACACACACACACACACACACACACACACACACACACACACACACACACACACACACGGGCATACATACATCCATATCGAAAAACACTAAACATGCTGCAAAGATGCACTCGATTTCAACCAACTAATTAGTTCATCCGGATACAGTTTTTCATCTTTAGATTTGCAACACACACACACACACTACACCATAGAGCGTTGCCGAGTTACCGACCCATTGATTTTGCTTAATGAGATCTGCAATCGAAGTGTCGGCTGCAAGTTAATTAAGATCCAACGCCGAGCTCACGGATTGTATGCCCATTGGCAGCAGACCCATTTCTTTCTCCCATTCTCTCTCTGCCGTATTTATCCGTCTTTCTGTCTCTCTGTCTTTCTCTCCACTGATTATTCCTCTGTGTAAAATCAACAGAGCAGAAGAGCACTCGTGTTGCGCCATCCATCCTAATTCTCTCCATTCCACTCCCCAGGCCGAGTGGTTGCTGCAGGTCCACTCCTTAGCCAGATCGGCCCGTCCTGATCAGCTCTTCAGCACTCCCTCTAGTGGTCAGGGCCACCTGCACATTATACATTATAGATATGAAGTTGCAACTCCTTGATAGTTTCCGTCTATCAACATGGAAAACTATATCGATCCTTAGACTGTGTCCTTGTGTTGCAGTTCTGTACCACCCTGATCTCCTGTCACTATGGAAACAAGGCTCCCATCTCGTCACCCTGCCTCATTCCGGTCACAACGGCAGGTTGGGGGATGAAGAGGAGGATAAGGAGGAGGAAGAAGTTTTGGGTTCTGAGCAGGACCGGGAAACACTGAGGAGGAGGAGGGAGAGCAGCTTCAGAGAGGTACAGTGCTGTGGGTCTTTCCACGCCCAGTCTGATCGACATGGTACAAAGCCTAAGAACTTAAGCCGAGGAAATGTGGGCGCAAGAGATGACCATCAGTTAATTGCCTTCAGCTGGAGCGGAGATCACTAGTCTGGCCTATAGAGGGGGCCAAAACCCTATAAACCATTGGCTCTGAGGTACTCTTTAAATAACACTGCATGAATCCAGTTTGATGGATTATTTATGGGTACTTGACATGCAAAATTGTTTCACAAAAGGTCACATTGACCGAGTTGATTGATTTATCTGCTGTAATTCATCATCAGAGCCATTTTAATGTCAATGTGGTCATGCATGTATCTTGGAGCATTCTCGCCTAACTCTGCTTGCTTCTGGCCATCTCTCTCTCTCAGATCCCCAGGCACTCGATGGAGCCGGGGTTGCAGCTCACAGATGCCTCATGTAGGTCTCTACACAGTGAACTCAGCGTTATCTTGTGTTATGTGCCCTAATCTCTGATCCTCTAATTCTCTGATCTTGAACATAATAGTCTAGGCCATTTAGAAAATAAAGCTTACATTGCTGTGTTACCGATCTCCACTAACCAGTTTGCGATCATTCTACTCTACTCCAAGTGCCCTTGTGTTATTTTAACCTCAGTGTTCGAATTCAAACTGAAACAGGGGGTTCACTTACACTTTAACACGTATAACCCATAATACCTGCCATCCCGGGGTATTACCTCTTAGGGCGCCTCATAAAAGACGTTTGATGGTGATGTTTATAGACAGAAAACTTCATGTCTTGTTTAATGTGCTTCAACAGCTGTGTCAGACGTCCCCCTGGATGTTTCCAAAGGGGATAAATCTCACAGTGACATCGTCACCCCGGCCAGCAGATGGTGAGTTGCTCACACACACACATACACGCACGCACGCACACACACACACGCACGCACGCACGCACGCACGCACGTACGCACACACAGTGTCAGGAAGAGAGACATCCGTCTAAGAGAGCGAGATAGAGAGAGGATGTGTGCGGGTGTGTTTGTAGATTGCTCATCATTATGCCTGATATGGCTTGTTATCACCGCATGGTAACGGCTGAATTCTACTTTATTCTACTACCCTTTCTTGGTTTTCCATCGGGTGGTACCTGGTACCTGTTTTAAGTCTCATCTCCATCGAGGTTCCCACTGATCTGAAGGTGATGTGAAAACACTTTAGTTTAGACTACTGATTGGTCAAAGAGAATTGTCACTGGACCTGTCATTGCTCCACGTGCATCCATTTCGCTATTTTGCGACACAGGAAATCCTGCAGCAACCTGCCATTTTTGAAATAGTCGGTCAGCAATCCACATTGGCGTTCACAGCCAGAGACCATTCCTACTACAACCTCCTTTCTTCCTGTGTGTGTCACGTTGAGGTTGCAATCAGGACAGTTTCATGCGCGGTCGCATGACCTCAATTTCACCTTGACATAGACAGGGTACTTTCTGCCGGTGCCACCTGCAGTGGAAAATGCCAAAAGCGAGTAGAGTAGGGTGGAGTCAAGTTGAGCCGTTCCTGTGTATTAGAAAAAGGCCAATACTAGGCATCATGTGTGTGTGGCCGGCCTCTCCAGGTCTCCCCAGGGTGAGGTGCAGGACTTGATGCAGCCAATAGCTGAGGAGTACGTGGAGATGCCTGAGCTGCCCCACACACACGCGCAGAGCGGGGACCTCTCTGCTCCAGACCTGCTCAGGTGAGCACACACTCACACACACACACGCACACGTACGCACGCACACACCTACGCACGCACGCACAGACACACACACACACACACACACAGACACACACACAGGCACACACACACAAACCGACACACACACACACACACACACTAACACACACATACACAGAGCCCAACAAAACTCTCTTCTCACACACTGTCCTCTCCTGCAGCCTGGTGTCCTTCCTTCTCCAGAGGAATGGCCAGGTGACCTTCGACACTCTGCTGCCCCCGGAGGCCAGCCGCAGCCACGCAGCTCACACGCTCTCCAAACTCCTAGGTGAGCTAGTGCATCATGGTCTGGGAAAGATTAGGGCTGTTTCCCAATGTGAAGGCTGCATCCTTGCTAGGACGCGTCCTTGCTAGTCGCGTCCTATGGAGAGTGCTAGCTCGAGTGCTTCCTTGTTCGGACTTTGGAACGACTTGCTAGTGTGAATGCGCTTCCGCTTCCGCTTTTTAATACTGCGTTTCTGCTTGTAAACACATGTGCACTTCTGAATACAACACGGAAGCAATGATGTAGATATATATATATATATATATATATATATAGATATAGATAGATAGATATATATATATATAGATCTAGATATATATATATACAGCAACGTACGGTATCATTAAGTTGCAAAAACGTTTGAAAAGTGGCACAAGTCTTTAAGCTTGATTATTTGCATTAACACGATGAATCTATAAAAAGCAATACGGCACAAAATATTTCTGAAAACTAATATAACTTCACTTACATTTGAACGTGTACTGTGCTCTGCCATTTTCAAGATCCCGCGCAGTGAACGCACAGGATTGTGGGTAGTTTGGGCTCATCTAGGATGCATCGATGCATCCTTGAAAAATCTCAGAATTCTCAAAAAAGAAGGACGCAAAAATGGCGTCAATTTCGAGTGTCCTCAACATTGGAACAGTGCTTGTCGGCGTTCTATGACGTAGCGTCCTTAAAAGGACGCTCGTTGAGCATGCTTCCTTGACATTGGGAAACAGCCTAGTAGTCTATCGGCTTTGACTTTTAGGAGAGAAGGAACGTTTAATTTTGAACAATGTGACCTGAATTGAGCCATTGCTGTACAGCACCAATCTCAAAAGAGCTTTGGCACCAAGTGATGCCAAAGAAAATCCTGAACTTGTTATGCTGACCAGTCACTTCTTTAAACTTTACTTTCTTGTTGGAATCCTAAAGCTAGGATAGGAAATTTGAAGAAACCAGCCAACTTAAGCAAGATTTTGAGTAGTATCCAACCGGAAAAAAACCAAAGCCTGGCAAAGTGCCAGGCAAAGTGCATGCAGGTAGAACGCTAGACAGTCAGGCAGATTATCCATTCATTTTATTTGGGCTAAATTTAATGATTGGACAGGATTACAGGCCTGTAACAGCCACAGATACCAGATTGTTTTAATTCTTCTATCAGAGCATTTGATTTTATCGATTGATGTCGGGATGAAAAGAGAATTATAAAAAAGAATGACATAGAATGCTTCTAAATTAAATTAAGAAATGGCCATTAAGATGGACAATCCTTGTTGGATAATGTTGACGTCTGTTTTTGTGTTGTGATGTGTGTTGTGTCCTACCTGCAGGGCTGGTGTCTCGTAGAGAGCTAATGGTCCAACAGCCTGAACCCTATGGAACCATCTTGATTACCCAACCCTAACCGAACACACACACACACATACACACACACACACACACACACACACACACACACACACACACACACACACACACACACACACACACACACACACACACACACACACACACACACACACACACACAATCCGTAGACACTTAAACAGATATTTTTAACACCTAAATACTTTACCTTCTAACCATAAAGTACGACCAAAAAAATGAAAAAAGATGAATTAATACATCATAAACAAACACGCTCTTTACAGTTCTGAAGACTGTAGTTTTAATGTTTTACAATGGCTGCCTGTGCTAGTGTTACACAACTTTTTTTAACCCATTTTAACCTGTTTTTTATATATTTATACATTTATTTATAACATTAAGGTATGATCCACAAAAATGTATTACTGTATGTACAACTTTGTGTTATATACTTTTCGTTGAATTAATATGTTGCTATTTAAAAATATATATAATTAAACTTTATTGATTGGATATTGCTTAATCTTCTATTTGCCATCGAGTTTATCAGTCTCTAAGGGCTTTTGGTGTGAAAGTGGTGAAAATGATGCAGAATGAAATTGAACCTGTATCAAAGGTAATACTTTATAGGCCCTATGTAACCGTACACAACCGTACACTATTCAAAGTCCGCAGGAAGCCTGTATCGGCTATCCCTTACTGACCACTATGCAGTAGCAGACTGTAGACACTGCAATGCTGGCAGAATACCCTGATCCCAATGCATCAGCCATCCCATGCATCAGTGATCCCTTACAAATAAAGTGCGTGCCTTTTTAATGAGTCAGGTTAGGGGGTATCTATCCGTCTCTGTGTGGATGATGCGTGTGTGTGTGTGTGTGTGTGTGTGTGTGTGTGTGTGTGTGTGTGTGTGTGTGTGTGTGTGTGTGTGTGTGTGTGTGTGTGTGTGTGTGTGTGTGTGTGTCTGTATATGTGTTGTGCGTCTGTGTGTGTGCATGTGAGTTGTTGTGGGTCAAGGGTCTTTTTCGGGTTGGTACCTCACGTGTAGAGGCAGTCACAGCGGAGTCACGGCCTCGTGTAACTCTGCGCTAAGTTTATTTTGACAGGGCTGGTTAGAATGACTTCACCCTGTTTACAAGCACCCAGCCAGGCAGGCCTGCTGTCAGCACATCGATGGCACAGTGTGCCTCTGTTGAACCCACGCTTCATGTAGATCCGCACCCATGGGCTGCTCGGTTGATATTCTACTGTCAAGAACAAACAAAGAACACGATGGATGTTAATCATTCTTCGTAATAGCATTAGTCAAAATTACAAATTAACGTTAACGGAAATATTATTTGTCAGCGAGCGGTAGGAGATGGCACGGAAACACAAGAGTTGTTCCAACACTTTAGTCATGCCGATGTTTAATCCTAACATCGGAGGGTCCGTGGCTGAATGTAAAACCACCTTCTCTGTCAACATAGCGGCACGTGTTCATCTAGTGGGGTAGTCAGCAGCCACACCGCACCCAGCTTGTTTCCATACCAACGTGGAAACATCACTTCATCTATGTCGATGATCTAAAGGCTAATATCCACATGCTATGATGTAATGTGCCCTCAAATGAAATGTGACATGCCGTGGATAGAATGCGTGTTTAGCCGATAAAGAACACAGTGGAGTCACCCTCCTCCCCATCACATCTAACTAGCGCATGTGGTATAGGCCCACTATAGCGCCTGGCCTGCGTTTATGACCACAGCAAATTCTTCAAATGCAGAAAAATGTAGCGTGCTGCTGCAAATGGCTAACGTATATTCAGAATACCTTCACCTGAACTCTCCGACAACAACAGTGTAGAGAGGGGACAGATAAGGAGATAAATGAAGGGGAATGCAACTCGAAAGGTCGAGCAATGTGTTGCATTTGATTGCTTTGTCCGGACATTAATTACCAAGATTCATTATTTTTGTCCCCTGGCGAGTTTTGTGTGTGTGTGTGTGTGTGTGTGTGTGTGTGTGTGTGTGTGTGTGTGTGTGTGTGTGTGTGTGTGTGTGTGTGTGTGTGTGTGTGTGTGTGTGTGTGTGTGTGTGTGTGTGTGTGTGTGTGTGTGTGTGTTAACCGTGACCTCTCACTTCTGCGGTCAAGCACAATTGGAGACATCAGCCATTGCCTCATGGATATTACCTCTACACAGATACAGTTCTTCCTCTCAATGGAAGCTCATTAACTGAAGCAGAACATCTTTGCTAGCAGCTTCTGATATTAGGAATTGTTAGGATCCCACCTCTGGGCCATTTGGCTCAAAAGAAAAGACTCACTAAAACCGAGCAAAATAGACCCTGACAGACACAAAATCTAAGGTTACAAAAGGTGACATGGAGTTACGGTGTATTCAACATAGAAAGACTCAAATGTTTCAACTAGACACAACATAGAGCATCAACAACTAAGCTTTTCTGAAGAGACAACAAGTTCTAAGTTGGAGCTGAAGAGAGAATACATCTAGTGTGTTCTCTTCAGCTCAGACTTAGACCTGCCTAAACTCTTGCAGCCACTGCCATTTACAGCTCCTTTTCACAAAGAAAAAATAATCTCACAAGACTAACGTCAACGACAAACAACCGTAACACTGATAGCATTGAGCGTACATGTAAACAAAAACATTTTCTTCTGTGTCTGCATGTTTTAAAAAGATAGCCGTTAAAAACATCATCAACTTTTCGGAAGCCTTTCCGACAGCGTTATAATCTTCACGCCCGGGCGACACATAACACACATTCCCACCGAGGCGGCCTATAAATGCCTCTAGCGAGGTCTATCCACACTCAGACTCCCACACTTTAAAGAGATCGACGCCTTTGTCTTCAGAGGAGCCCAGCAGAGCACGGCACAGCTCTGATTTACGACAGACAAAAACAATAAAGAGAGATTTATTGGAGCAAAAACTGTTTGGTGGAGGAAAACAAAGACTAGAATAAGACATCAGAAAAGAGCATAAGGTCAACTGCCTGGAAAAAGAAAGCAGAGGAACTACAGGAGGTGAAGAACACACACTCAATCGTTTTCCCTTAAAACTCCACTTCGACTTCAAGCGTCAGAAATGGCCGCAGGGGACGAGAACAACGGCCCCGTGGAAGCGGGGGAGAGGGCGGGCGGCGGGGACGCCCCCATGCCGAGCGGTAAGGGGTCCCGCTCAGAGCTGCTATGGGACATCCCCATGTCGGTGTCGCTGCCCATCGAGGTGCAGAGGGACCTGGACGCGGCACACCAGCCCTTCCCCTTCCTGGACACCACGCTGGCTGACCTTGGCATCCAGGAGTGAGTATAGGCTCCAGGGAGGGTGTGTGTGTGAGTGTGGGTTTTTCGTGTGTGTGTGTTTTACTTGATCCTGCAGTGTGTGTGTTTTACTTGATCCTGCAGTGTGTGTGTTTTACTTGATCCTGTGTGCCCGGATGTTGTGAATGTGTACACATTGCGTGTGTGTGTGTGTGTGTGTGTGTGTGTGTGTGTGTGTGTGTGTGTGTGTGTGTGTGTGTGTGTGTGTGTGTGTGTGTGTGTGTGTGTGAGAGACTGTATTTTACTTGACCCCAGATCATGTTGTTAATCGGTTCACATTGTGTTTGTGTGCGTGTGTGTGCGTGTGTGCAGGTCAGAGGTGAAGGAGCGGGTGGTGTGGGTGGACACTACGAAGACGCAGGTGAAGAACAAGGCGGGGAAACTGAAGGAGAAGGAGATCACTGTGCTGGAGGTGGGTGGTCAAGGAGGAAGACCAGACCGCACTTTGTTAGGATGATATTGTACACACAAATATATTGAAGGGTCAAATTCAACAAAAAAAATAAAATTATACACAAGGCAGACTCAAAGAGCTTCACATAAAAGCATTGCTGTACAATAAAAGGAAGTAATTAATTAAAGTAAAGAAGGCAAAGTAAAAAAATGCATTGTAGAAAGTTTAAGCAGATTAAGCAGAACGCTAAAGCAAACATAAAAGTCTTCAGTTATGTTTTAAAAGTGGTAAGGATTGGGGGGCAAGTTCAGATGAACATCATGGAGAGTGACACAAAGCCCCTCTTCTTTCTGTCCCTCTAGGTGCGGGTCAAGGCCCAGAAGCCGGGGGACAAGCAGCTGCAGGAGGTCCTGTACAGCACAGAGGCCCACACCGACCGTTCCTTCTGCCGCACCGGCGTGGACATCCGGCCCTGGAAGAACCGACAAACGGGGCCGGACTCTGGAGGTATTGGCTCATACATGTTTCTCACAGGGCTGGACCCTGGAGGTATTGTGGTCCTCTTGCTCTGGACATACTGTCCGCACCAAACTGGGTACAGCCGGTCTGGTCGGATAAACACTGTGAGACCAAATCTGTAAGATGGCAGTTTAGTTTTAAGTTATTTTTGTTATTTACTGCATTCATGATCAAATAGCAGTTCTATGTGAGTGTTTTGAAGGGACTTCAATATTGAGGTCTTCATTAGGGTGTCTATCTCTATCTCGTGTGTATCTGGTCAATCTCAATATCGATAATTTGACTATTTTGTCTTTTTTTAAATGTGGCCTTTTAGTCACTAAAAACAGCATTGGAATGGCACTTATGTTTTATTTATGGGTCGAATTTGAAATACAGATGATGAAAACACCTTGAGAGACAGAAAATGGGATCTTAGCATTCAACACTATCACACATAGGCCTGTAGTCCAGGTTTTAATCAGTAGGACACACACACTGTCCATTTTAAAGTCGGACACGCACACAGTCCATTTTAAGGTATTGGCAGGACAATAAATGTTTCTGATTGCGTTTTCATTGCAAAGGGGCAGTCAATAATTAATTATGGACCCCAGGCCAGCAGTGTAGTGACCCCACAGGCTGGTCTGACGTATGAATACTGCTGTTGTAAGTCACAGCTCTGTGCCAGTGCTGCCCAGCGAGATGAGATCACAGCCTCACTCACACATAGTTCACTGCAGTTGATGTCGCCACTGGAAAGATGTGATACATGTTGCGGCCAGGATGTGTGAATAACACAACAGGTTGAGTTATTCAGATCAGCAACAGGGCTGGACTCAAAGTACGCCGACTAGGAATAGTCTCAAAATTACCAGATTATTTGTATGTTATTGATCGTCTTGATAGAATTGGGAGGCATGTGGGAGGATGTGAATTCCTGGTTAATTGAATAAAATGGTTTTATCGTTTGTAGACGCTGCAAGATAGAGCTTTTGCATGTATGTCATGCAATGACACAAGCATTGTTGAGATTTAAATATATAATATCTTAGTTTACTGCAGATTGCCTCAGCTGAGAGAGAATCTCCATTTGCAATGGACCATTGTTAATAACGCTGGCTTTATAGTACCAGGAGGAATCATCTTCATGGATAATTAACATCATCACATTTGCTGGTTATGTATTCCCCCCCCTTCCCTCCCACAGGTGAGAACAGCCTGGCACCAGTTGAGATGACCCTGGCGTTGGACTTGAACAAACAGCCCAGCAGTGAGGTCTCACAGTAACCATGGGACATCTGAACGCAACAAACGCAGACGACTGGAGTGGCTGAGAGAAGTCGCAGCAATCTGCTGATTAACTGAACGACCCGAGAAAATTAATGTTATCTAATTTCGATAATCGATCAATCGTTTTAGTCATTTATCTAGGAGAAATAACAAACATTTGCTGCTTATCGTTTAGTTAATTATAAAATGAAGAGTTTAGGTTTACTGCTTTGTCAGATACATCAAGGATATTTGAGATTGGGATTTGATCACTTAAGACAAATTGGTTATTCACTTAATCGAAAAGGTTAGTTAGATTAAGCTAAACTACACCGGAAATAAGTAAGTTTAAGGCCCACTATCTAGTTTTGATTTGAGGAAATCAAAGCGTGAACACAATATCCAAAGGAGATCCTTCAATTTGTTTAAAAAAAGTGATGTTGTATAGTCTAGCATCGTTTGGTTTTGGCAGTGTAGCTCGTCCATGCTAGTATATAATATTCAACATTTGTTTGAAAGAAATGTCCCCGGCTGTTAAAATGTTAAATGTGTATAATTCAGCTTTTGAAACAGAGCTGTACAATGTACTGTTAATAAAGTGTGACTCATGAAACGTATCAAGCTTCGATGTGTCATGTAAATAAAATGAACAAAGAAATAAATGAAATAGACGCTTTTTGTAACAAACATGCGTTTGTGGGCCTGCATTATTACAGTCACTGCACGGGCAGCATTTTAAACAACTAAAGAGTCTGCAGCAAAGTCATCTCATGTGGAAAACGGCTGAGGAAAGCTAGCACAGACCTTTCGGTAAACAGCACAATATATGGGAACAAAATAAGTAGAAAAGAAGATGGACGAAGGCGTCTGAGAAAAAGAGGCATTTATGTTTCCAATTCATAACTTGTCAAAAGGCAGTTGGTAGTTTTTGGGAATAGCAAACAAAAATTAAGGAGTGGGGGGGGGGAAGCAAATCCTGCTCAATGTGAAGAATGGTACTGGAGAAAAAATAAATGCAGAGTGGTATGTTATTTCATAAAACTTGGCATGCACACAAACAAATAAATTAAAAAAGTTAATACTAGGACACAACAGTTGTTGGATGAAACATGAGCCGACTCAAACTGGTGCTGAACAAGCAGAAAAAAAGGGGTTTCCTAAATGCACATATACTCAAGAGTGCTCTCCCATTTGTCTTCTCTGTTTGGTTTTGCAATGGAAGTAGAAAGTAGAGATTTATTGTATGGTTTTATCATATTTATGTTGCTCTTTTTCTAAAACCGGTTTTCCCAGAGGAGCAGTTGGTCAGCTGGATGGTGGGGGGTGGGGGAGAGAGGAGAGGGGGTGGGGCTACGACACGCTGATGGCTGCGCTCAGCACGGCCTGCTGCTCGGCAGGAAGTGAGGTCACTGCGGACCTGGAACTCGGCCGAGTGCTGCTGGGCGAAGTTGCGGATCAGCAGGCCCAAGTGGTTCTGGGTCTCTGTGTGGGGGGGGTTAATAAGGATCAGGTCCCATTGATTCTCATGGTCAAATTTTTTTTATAGCAATAACTTACAATAAAGTACTACTTTACATGTTCAAAAACTTTGTGCAATCATATTGAGGTAAAGGTCAACCGGCTGTAGTTTCAAAACACAAGCGTGTCATCCTTGAGGCATTTGTGTTACTTTCCACAAGCTTCGTTTGAAACTCATGATCTTAAAACACAACCGGCCTCACCTGTGTCCACATCTTTGGATCCGAGCACATGGGTGGCAGCGGCCACTATCGTCTTCATCTGGCTCACGATCTGAACAGAAACCGAACACGGAGCAGGTTCAGACATTTGAAATGCAAGCCGTGGCTGAGAGAGCTGAAAGTAGGCCGGAGCGTAAGTGGGCAGGGTGTTCTCACCAGGCCGGGGCTGTGGGTGTACAGCATGGCCAGGCAGCTGTACACGGTCTTGTTCTCCTCCAGGTCCTCTTCCAGGGGCAGGCGGGCCACCAGGGCGGGGATGACCTGAGACAGGAGGAGGAGGAGGAGGAGGAACAGATGCTGACCAAAACCCAGTACTGTTCACATTTTGAAAATAATGAAGGCATTTAGTTTTTCTTCTTGCAAAACAACTTATTTGTGATGAAAAGTTTGTAGCAAAGGCTTGATCCTGGTTCAAATCTCGACTTAATCAACCGATAAACGTTGGATACGATTTAAATAAGTACTTTTAATGCTTAGCTTAACATGCCTGCAACTGTATGAGTAACCAATTACTGGCTGTTTGGATTACCGGGTCAAGTCTAAAAATCAGTTTGTAGCAGAAATACGCAAAACCTTTTGATAGTGGTTATGGCCCACTGTTAGACGGTTTGGCTTTATAATCTCAAACTAAAAAACGGAAATTCAATAAGGCCAACACGCTCTCACGATTGGAGCACTGAGAAGGCCTAGCGGGAAGAATAGCGCAGCGTACCTGCTCCAGGGGGATGACCTCCACGTTGCTGCTGATCATCCGGCACAGGGCGGCACACAGGTTGTCAATGACGCGGCGGTCATCCTCCTTGGACAGCAGGTTGGAGAACACAGACAGCATCATGGGGAAGTCGCTGTCGGACACAACGCTAAGGAACACACAGCGGTTGGATTGGACACACACACACACACACACACACACACACAAAGTGCCTGTGTGCTTCACTAGTAACACCGTTAGTCACTTTTCCCCGGTATATTTACACCGTTGATATAATGTACCCCAGTGATGATTTTACACTGTAGTAACTTCTATGTAACCTACACACTCCTCTTCAAGAAACGTGCTCATGCAGCGGTCTAGCTTTCTTCACATGCCTTCAATAGTTCCAGCCTCACTTTGATTAAAAAAACCTCTGCTAAAAGACAAAAATATCCCCCATCACACTACGATCCGATCCGATCACAAAAAGCCGCGTCCGCAGCGGTAGGTAGCGATGGGGAGGATACGAGACGATGACGGGGCCGGCTGCCTCCGCCAGGGCGCCCAGGCCGAACACGCTGTTGTTGCGGACCTCGGCGTTGCTGTCCCTGACGCCGGCCACCAGCACGGGCAGCAGGCGGTTGGCCAGACGGCCTGCCACCGCCCGGCCCCCGGTAACAGTCACCAGGGACTGCAGCACCTCCCCCAGCGTGCCCACAGAGAAGGAGCGGTCTGCCACCGTGCACGACGCCTTCTGCAGAAAGGGAAAGGGGTACAGGGTGAAAGTCATACCGGGGGGAGCCTTTGAAAAGGTGACCTATTATAGCACCAGGTGTGAGTGTGATTAGCCGTTGCAAGCCGTTTCGGAAATCTGCCTCTTCTGACATCACACGTGGGCGGGTCCACCTAGATGTGTGACGGATAGATGAGCAACGTTTGCTACAGTCCACCGGGTAGGCTGTTGGGCTGATCCATACAGCATACACACCACTTGTGATGTCAGAAGAGGCCGATTTTCAAAACGTCTTGAAACGGCTAATCACGCCTGTTGGTATAACGTCACCTTTAAACATTGGAAGAAATTTCAGGAAATACCCTTTGAGTAAAATCATTAATATCCAATCAATGAAGGGATCAGGATTTTTTTTAGGAATCCTTTAGGTGAACTTCATTGTCCCGTCCACTCGTGCCACGCAGAGCTGCGCTGACTTACTGCCTTGCTCATGATGAGGGGCAGCAGGTCGTTGAGGTAGGGCAGGAAGACGTCAGCGGGCACGGCCGAGGCCAGCACCGGGATGCCCTCGCCGGCAAACTCCTGCAGCATGGCGTCGTACTCCGCCTGGAGAGAAAGGGCGTCACATGGACGAGACAGAGATCCATTCGGTTTTTGAACTATATGCATAGATGACGAAAAATAATAGCAACCCAAAACCAAGTCATTCCTAAAAAGGAGTTCAAACGAGAGCCCACCTGTTGGTCCTCGTCTTCGGCCTCGTCACCCCCACCATCCTGACACACGGTCTGGGTGTCAGAAGAAACACAAAGTTTAGAGAAGAATAAAGCATTTTATGAACATGATATTGTACAAAAGGTCTGACAAGTAAAAGTTAATTTCCTAGTAAAAGCTGCCCCTGAATTCTCCGGCCCAACTGGTAAAGAACGGTCCACATTATTGACTCTAAATGACTAATAACAGCGTAGTTGTAAAGGGCAAACAGAGGTCTCCCCCAGTAGACAGTGTGACTGGACAATGACAACCCCCTATGCATCATGGGACATAGTGCTGGAATAGGTGTGCATTGCTTGTACCACTTTCACGGTGCATTCTGGATTTTAAGCAGAAACAACGTTTGCCCATGGACAACCTTAGAAAACAGAGACACCCTACAAGTACAAGTAGTTCACTATAAAAACAAGGTCACATGTGCATATTCGAAAATGGAGACCAAACTGCCTGAATCCCCCAGGGCAGACAGCATCCATTCCCCCACCTTCTTCTTCAGCACGTCCCGGATGGCGTGGCTGATGTCCTGCAGGCGCCCGGGCTGCTGCAGCGCCTCCCCCTGGCAGGCCTTGACCACGCCGTTCATGGCCTCCAGCACGCTCATCACCACATGGCGCTCCCGCTCCGAGCGCACCGTCTCCACCAGGCAGGGCAGCACCACGTCCAGCAGCTTGTGCATCGCTAAGGGAGGGGGGGGGTGGTCAGGAGGGTCGTTTGAGCCCAGAGAGACGCCGTGTTCAAGCTATGTGATTTTAGTGTCGCTTTAGCCAAGGGGAGGCAGAGCGGGTTTGGCTTCTAACGGGAAGGTTGCTGGTTCGATCCCTGGTGCCTCCTAGTTGGGTGTGGATAAAAGCGTCTTCTAAATACCCTCAATTAAAAATATAAATTGTTTTATTCAACAAACAAACTTTTTTTGATAAACCTTACACTGTTCACCACTAGGGCTTCACTACATGGTTCTTTAAACTAGCTTCTGCAGCACTATGACTTCCTTTGAAGGTCGTTGGGCTTGTTCTCAGTGTAACATTTAAGTCACTTTTGAGAAAGGGGTCTCCTAAATAACTAAATGCTTTTTCCACATGTTTTAAGTTGCAAGTTGGGAAGAGGTAAACCTCTCCCAAAAACAGTCAGCAGTTTAAGTTTAAAGACTTTCGTGGAAACAACTTTCCTTGAACGGCCAAAGCTGAGTCCTGGGCCTAATCGCATCCGAACGCACCTCTGACGACCTTGGCCTGCAACGCTACACCCTGCCCCACCAAAACCGACGGTGCAGTCTGCGCTGGCAGAATAGATGTGCTGCGTCGCAGGGATTTACAGAGTGGGGACGGGTGAATAGAGAGGGGACGGGTGAATAGAGAGGGGACGGGGTGAGGGGGAGGGTGGGTGAGCAGGGAGTGGATGGGGTGGGGGTTGGTGAATGGGGTGAGGGGAGGTGAATAGGGAGGGGATTGGGCTGGGTAAGGGTGGCTGAATGGGGAGTTGGGGGAGTTGGGGCGGGGTGGGGCGGGGTGGGGTGGCTCTGTACCCTGGTGGTTGGCCTCGCTGGGATTCTCCTTCCACACTTTGTGCTGAGCGCGGCAGAACTGGCCCATGGCTCCGAACGCCGCACGCCTCACGTCCTCGTGGGGGAACTGGGTGAGGAGAGAGCGCGTGAGGAGGTGTGTTAGTGTGGACAGGGTTTGTATGGCAAAAGATTAAAGCCAAGAGCTCTCATTAAATATGTAGAGGGAATTTCGTGCCTTTTCATCAGAAAAGACAAGTACATCCCTCTCTCCCTTCCTCCCTCCCAAGTGCCGTTTAGCCCCCGGGGGGTTGTGTACGTGGGACTGACCTCCTTCATGTCGTAGACCTGCTGGAAGCAGGTCTCCAGGTAGGGCTGGAAGGCCGCGCTGCCAGGGACGGAAAATACCAATGTTACAGCGTTGACGCTGACCAGAGGGGCATCACCCCAATACCCTTTGGGAACATTATCTTACAGAATAGAACCAGTAACACATGATTGTGCGCAATTCATTTTAATCATTAAAAAGACACTGGGACTTTCAAGACCTTTTTAATACCACCTTGAATGAAATTTAAGACCTAAAACACGCGATGGTGGGGGTTGGCAACAGACGCGAGACAACTTCGGAAACGGACGTCTTCCAGCCAACTGTCCTTGAATTTGCACCTACCCATTGTCACAGACTAGCTAGCAAGCACGCAGATAATCATTTATATATGCAAGATAAATATTTCTAGCAAGAAAGAAGCCTCTCTACATGTCCTTCCTGAAAAGTCCCTCGAGAAAAATAAATATATATATAGTCCTGCCCCGACAAATTTAAGACCTTGAGTTACAGTATTTAAGACCAGCATAGGACATTTGTAACAAATTTAAGACTTTTTAAGGCCTTAAATTTAGAAACATGAATTTAAGACTTTTTAAGACTTTTTAAGACTTTTTAAGGATGCGCGGACACCCTGATTGTTATTTTTGACATTACAATTTCGATTTCGATTGGTTTTTCAATTGTTGAACCATTAACAGCTGACTTGACTTCTGCAAAAGGTCCCTCTTGCTGAGCCTCAGGGCATTTTTGGGGCTCATCAGTCATAGCGGGGGGCCACTTAGCGCTGTGTTCTGCGTGTGAGCTCACCCCGTGTTGAAGGCGATCTCCCCCAGCGCGTCGCAGGCGTCTTCCTTCTCGTCGATGAAGGCGTTCTCCACGCTGAACCTGGGGACGACACGGCCGTCGTTATAGACTCGTTCAAAGAGGACGTCTGAGCGCCGTGTGCGCCGCTGAGGGCCCGTCCTCTCCCTCCGCCTACCCGGCGATGTCGTGCAGGTCGATCTGCTCCTCGTCCGTCAAGATGGCGTCTCCGTCTTTCTCGATTTCGTCGTCTTCGTCGTCGTCATCTTCGTCCAGGAGGACGAAGGTCTTGTCCTCCTCCAGGTGCGTCTGAGAGACAAGGACTCCGTTTCAGTTTAACACTTAAAGCTTGCGTGGGAGGTTTATTCTAGAAGCATGTTCTGTCCTATTTCTTGAAATTCTCGTCAGAACCCGACAGCAATCAATAAATCCCATGGCTAAATGACTAAAAACACAAAAATGTATCACAAAAATGTATGACTGACTAAAATCTCTCCGTTAATAAGCAACGCGATCATTTCATAAGGTGCTTTAAATAGATGAGGTGCTACCGTCACTCCTTCTGTCGACTTGAGCCCCATCAGCATGACTGTGGTGATGGAGTTGAGGTGAGGGGTCAGGCAGTCTGGGCTGACGGTGGACACGGCAGAGTACAGGCTGTACCTGCAATACAGAGACACAGAGTTAGAGAGAGACAGAGAGAGACAGAGACAGAGTTAGAGAGAGACGGACAGAGACAAGAGAGAGAGAATGGAAGAGTGGAACAGAGACAGAGAGAGAAAGAGAGGGACAGAGAGAGGAATAGGGAGAGAGAAAATAAAGAGTTTATAGAGGGTTTAACAAGAGAACAGTGGATTATAGGAAGGCAGTAGTTAAAACGACGTGAATAACACAATACGCAGGAAGATAACCCAACCCTAGAAAGTCCCACGAAGAAAAGCTCTGATGCTAATATCCAAAATAGTAGCATGGAAAGAAAAGCTAAAAAATGCAAATAGTCTGCAGGTGAGACTCATCAGCTATACACGGTGTCACTCGTCGAGTGATTCAAAAGCTAGGATTGGGGACGTGTTCTGGATGACTGGGCAGCTATCCCTGTATGGGGCACGGCAGAGGAACGTACGTGCAACGGCGCAGGTCGGGGTCGTCGATGGTGTTGCTGAGGTTGAGGCCGAGCTGAACGCACTCGGCGGCCAGCGGACCGAACACGTCCTTGCCGATGGTGCGAGCCAGCACGGACAGGGTGTCTGCAGAACCCCACAAGCAGAGGGTCAGCCACCTTTACACGGCCGGGGTCACCGTAGGACTTACGCGGGTCATGACGCTCATTACGCCTGCCGCGCTTTTATTTTCAGGGGGACGTTTAGTAGACTTCATCGTCACTTGATTGGTCTACTACCTGTACCTGGTACAATAAGGTGGTAGACTCATAGTTAGGGGTATGAGAGGCCCTGTGTTCATCACATGGGTCTATATGGGTCTGTTTGAGAGCCTTCATACTTCTAGATGCCCCAAAAATACACATGGTCCTTTTCCATCATAGGTCCTAGTTTGTGATTAACTGAGGCCCAAACCCGGGGAGACCAGTTATAGCAGCACGGGTAGGCTGAGGAATTAGACCAGTTATTCACTTCCACTCGTTTTTCCCCATCAATGACCCTGGCCTTGTACGACTACAACCGCTAAAGTCATTAAAAAGAACACATCACAACACAAGGAAGCTACGCCCGTTCCATGACAAGCGATGTGCTCCATGTGCCGTGCAGCGGGCCACGTACCAAGGGCCTGGGTCTGCAGGGCCCGCATCTCCTCCGTGGTGGCCGTGAGGAATCCCTTCAGGCTCTCGATGACCGGGGGGAAGTAGGGAACCAGGAGCTCCTTGGCCGCGTTGGCTGGAACACGGGACGGAAAGCGAGCACATAAAAGGTCACACATGGATACCGCCCAGAGTACATAAAGAATGGACCAAGACCAAAACATGATCTCAAATGACCTAAAGCATTACCTCATTTCAAAAGATTGTTTAAAATAAATGGCCTCCTTTATTTTTTTGAGAGGGGTCGGCTTGATGGCTTAACCTGTCGGTGCGCTAACCACATAAGCAAGACACCTTGTAGCTATGCTATGCTAGGCTCCATGCCCTTACCCCTCTCAGTCAATCCACCTCCCTGTCTCTGCTTACCGCCCTGTAGATAAGAGCCACGATAAAACCCATAGAAAAATGAAAAAGGACCACACATCCTACGAGTAGCATCCTCTAGGGACTGACCTATGGCGCCGATGGCGGACACGGCCAGCTCTTTGATCTTGAGCTCCTCTGCGTTGTGCAGGGCCGAGAGCATGGTCTCCATCAGGGTGGGCAGATAGGGGGCGATCTCCTCGCCTGTCAGGACGGACAGAACAATGTCAACCGGAACATAGGGGACCTATTCAATTTGGACCGGGAACATCTACCGCGGGCCTGTCGCACTACACAGGCGTCTCACCCAGGTTCTCCATGAAGTTCTCCAGGGCGTAGAAGGCCTTGGTGACATGGCCCACCTTGGCCTGGTTCAGGCAGGACATGTACCCCAGAAGCAGGGGCATCAACTCGCTGCAGTACTTGCTCACCTCGGGCTGGGGGACAAAATGACGACGCAACGTTACTTCCTTAGACACAGATTGCATCGCCGATAAAGAATCCTGCCAACGCCCACACATGCTCCGGCAATAAGGGCTATATTTAGGTATTGTGGGATTTTATCAACCTGACACTCATTTAGTAGCTTTCTCTGAATTTCCACCACGTTGTAAACTAAATAAACTCGACTTTGGCGATGTGACAGTTACGTATTCCGTGTATAAACTAATATCTCGTTCAATAGACACTCCTTCACGCTCCCCCCTGGTAGTACTGAATACGGCCATGGCTGACCTGCAAGTGTTCAGAGAACTGTCCCAGGGCAAAGAGGCCGGCACTGCGCACGACCTGGTTACTATCGGACAGACTCTGGCACACTGTCTGGAGCATGGAGGACAGCAGCCTAGCAACAGACACACACAAACAGACACGAGAAATCAGCATCAAAGTTGAGCCACTTTGTTCAGTGATATGAAGAGAGGGGCTCTATTTGAGTCCAGGTGTCGTAGATGATCATTCGTCCCGGATTTTATGAGACTAGAGGTTCTACGGAGTTATAGGGACTCACTTGGTGCGTATGTGGTCCGCACAACCCTCAGCCAGCACCGCCAGGCACATGAGACCCCCCTTTCTCTCATAGGGGTTTCCACTGGAGAGACAGGCCTGGGCCAGGGGCATCTGACACACACACACACACACACACACACACACACACACACACACACACACACACACACACACACACACACACACACACACACACACACACACACACACACACACACACACACACACACAATCAAGGGGGGGGGATTAGCTACTAGACCAGTCGACCCACAGCTGAGGTAACTATAGGAAGCAATGCACTCAATATACGATGAAGGCATTTAGAGAATTAGCATGAGTCATATGTGACAATGACTCAGCTCAACAGCTGAGGGGCGGTGACGACGTACCAGCTGCTGGAACAGCTTCTCAGGGGGCATGTGGAGGGCCATGGTGTCGATGACCTGGGACACACACACACACACACACACCACACACACACACACACACACACACACACCTGGTTAATATCCTTAACTCACTGACTGAAGCAGGGATAGTGGGCGAGAGCGGAGGGAGGTCCTCACCTGAGCGGCATAGTGCTTGGGGCTCTCGCTGTCGGAGCCGTCCCCGCTGTC
The DNA here is from genome assembly GCA_900291075.1 of Melanogrammus aeglefinus. Classification (NCBI taxonomy): domain Eukaryota; kingdom Metazoa; phylum Chordata; class Actinopteri; order Gadiformes; family Gadidae; genus Melanogrammus; species Melanogrammus aeglefinus. The sequence goes on from OLKM01000194.1 coordinate 338,216, forward strand.
GTTCTCGTCGTCTTCGGGGTCCTCCTCGCCAGGTGGGGGCGCTGCACTGAGCACGGGGAAGATGCCCTGCAGGATGGGGCTGAGGAGCTTGTGCTTCAGCACCGTCTGCAGGGGGGAGGGAGGGAGGGAGGGGGGAGGGAGGGAGGGAGGGGGGAGGGAGGGGTTCACTCTCAGGCTTCAGGCTGCTTCAGACTACCATAGATGGAGACATGGCATTTGTTAAACAAATAATTTTATTTACAGTTTTTGCCATAATCCTTTTCTGAAAATGTTATTACAAATGGACTATGGAAAATAGCTCAATGATGATCAAAACTAACAAAAAAATGTAAGTAATATGGCTGCTTAAAGAGAAAAGTTTATCGGAAGAATCAAATGTGTGGGGGGGTAATAAAAAAGCAAATAGTCCTCAGCGACAACACTGCAGAGCACTTTCACACAACATACACACACAGGCCGACCCTCCAGGCGGCCGTGCGCTCACCTTGCTTTTCAGGCGGATGAGGAACGCGATGCAGGAGAGGGCCTTGACACGCAGGGAGTCGCTCAGGGTGGTGTCTGTGCTCACCTGGTATGGAGAGGACAACATGCGTTATTCAAGGCGAGATGGAAGACCACCACACCACGTCCGGACCCCTGGGTGAGCGGAATGAGCCGGTTGCTCACCTCCAAGCAGAAGTGGACGATTTCCACAATATGCGGGACGATGATGGACACCTCGCTCTCCATCAGCTCGTCAAAGATTTCCATGGCCTCGCTGGCTTGGTCCTGCACACACACAAACACACGCAGGTATCACTTCAACCCTGGCAGCATGTGGTTTGATTCATTGCATGTGGTTATATTTATCACACACACACACACACACACACACACACACACACACACACACACACACACACACACACACACACACACACACACACACACACACACACACACACACACACACACACACACACACACACACACACACACACCCTACCTGATCGGCCTTGATAAGGTGTTTCAGTGCGATGATCATTTTTGGGATAAGGGAGCGCATCAGGTTCTGGAAGGCAACGGACAATCACTCAAGTCAACACAGAGTAGCCATTTTAGATTTGTCTTTTTCCTTGACAGGAGAGTTATCTGACTCAGGCACAGAAACAGATAAGCACTAGAACATATATAAATACTAAAGAATACCTAACAACAACTAAGCTTGGTTAAACATAAAGGGAGTTTTATTCAAACTTAATTTGACATGGGAGGGTAATAAAAAATAAATTGCCATGTACAACAGGGGCCAGTTGGGGCCGTTGAGAGCGTCTCACCATCTCCTCAGAGCCCACGTAGGCGGTGATAGCGGTGAGGGTGAGGATGCAGTAGTACAGGCACGCTGGGTTCTCCAGGTCCTGCTGCAGGACGTCACCAAACAGCTGCAGCAGCTGGTGGTAGTGGGGCTTGAAGGGCTCCGGGTTGGACTCCACCACCTTGCTCAGTAGCAGCAAGCCAACCTGGGAAGAGGGGGAGAGGGTTGGCGAGAGAATCGCTGGACTCAAATTAAAAGCATTCAATCAATGATTCCTATCTCTTTCGATAGTTGTGGTACTTTTTTCAAAAAAATCTAAACCACATTAATGACTGTCATGTCCTTTGATAAAAAAAAAAGATCAAAAATGAATCACAAAAATCATGGATTCATATCTCCTTTGATAATCATCATCACTCATTCTCCACAACAAAAACATTCCCATCTTTATTTGGAAGGAAATCATGTAGGGCTTGTACATCACAATGCATCATGGGATAGATTTCAAAGGACTTGAAGTGCTGTACAAAACGTAATCCACGTAAATATACTGTCATGTAGGCTAATGAAACAGACTGTGACAGTTTTAAACAAAACAATGTCTCCCCATAAAAAATATAATTACACAATGAATTACTAAACAATGACCCAAAAAAAGCATTAATACTAAGATAATCCTTAACAGTTCAATGCTCCTATGCTTCCAAAATGGAGGAAGCCATTGCCAATGGGAGGCTCCGTTGTGACAGGTTCCCTACCTGTCTGTCCTGGGGGTTGTTGCTCTTGGTGGACTGGTTGAGGAGCTCCAGGAGGGCGGGCCAGCGGTCGGGGGTCTCGTGCTTCACCATCACCGCGCTCAGTTGGGAGAGCGAGTGACGCACAGTGTGGCTGTAAAAAAAACGCAGGGAAGAGCTCACCAAACAGGCTTCCATTCCTCCTTCATGTGCAGTGAGATGTGTCTGGCATGTGAAGTCATGCAATGGTGTATGCATGTCTGTCTGTATGTTGCTTTGCATGAAAATATCAGAAATAAGTAGTCTTGGTTATGTTATTAGGATTTCTGTCAGAATATGGGTTTTGTATGCGTCTCACTCTGATTCCTGGGTGAAGGCTTGCAGCACCACCGCCTTAAGGCTGTGAAATTCAATGAAAAATGTTAATGTCATTGAAGAGGATCTTTACGGTAATGTTGGGGTGTGTCAGTACACAGAACGACCCGTGAGTCTACCTTTCTCTGTGCTCAGGGCTAATCTTCTTCCAGTGTTTCTTCACCCTCATCCTCAGCATCACTGCAGCTGACTGGCGAATCTATTCAAGGTTTTAGATTTAAAATGGAGCCAATATCTATGGCATCCCATAGACTATGGGATATAAAATCGGGGGGCACATTTAAATACATTTGACACACACCTCCCTTCCACCCATTAGGGTTACATTATTTTGTAATGACATTATATGGACTGCATTAAAGATTGTGCTTCATCGTCGTCTCTTTCTTATACACACAATACCTGATGGTTCTGGGAAGTGGTCATGACAGCACACAGGGCTTGGATAATTGCCGGGTCTTTGAAAGCCAGCTTCAACTGGGCTGTGGCCTGTTGACGGGACAAAACGGACCAACACGTTGACAATAACGAAGAGCAGACGGCAGATGTCAAAAAGATCACGTATTCTCATCGAACATAGGTTTGACAATCTGTCTTGTTTTCACGTGGCACCATGACAAAATCTGCCCAGCTTTCACATGGCACGATGACAACTGGTTGCCAGTGCCACTGTCATCGTGAAACGTTCACCCCCACTAACTACACAGAGCTTAGTATCTTTACCTGCTGAATAACTGCATTGTCAGGCTGTGTCAGCTGCAACAGAAATTGCTCCAGTTCCTCTGACATCTCGGCACCCAAGTTATGATCTTCCCTTCGTTGAATGTCGGAGTGGGGTTTCAAAAGTTGGGAGGGAGGAAGGGAGGGTTCTCCTTTCCTTCACTTAGATATTAGCGACGTGTCGGACAAATATTGTGAAACCGGACAAAATATGTGAAGTGAACACGTTGTCACTTGCTAACCGGCAGCCTCACTGCGTAACGACAAGTGTGCCGATGGATAAGATCGATATATTTCGTAAGCCGGTAGGGAGAAAGACCGAATCGGTAGTGGTTGAGATTCAAGTCGTGACATTCAATCTGGATCATTTCATCCAGTCGCCTCCACGCGGGGCTGAACCAGCGACGGGGCAGCGGCAGTACCATGTGAGTTCACTTGTTAAAGGGACCGCGCATTATTTTAGCAGTTGGTGGAACTACACAGCGCCTGCAGTTGGAATGGAGGGCACCGTACACATTGCAGACCATAACAGAAACGCACAGTCTCCGCAGCCATACATCTCAAATTAATTATGCTCTAATTTATTATTTCTAGGGTCCGCACGCACGCACGCACGCACACACACACACACACACACACACACACACACACACACACACACACACACACACACACACACACACACACACACACACACACACACACACACACACACACACACACACACACACACAGCAAAACGTCTATTATTTTTTATATTTCTATGTTCTGAGGTTTTTTACCATTCATCATTTGTAAGTTTCCTCGTACAAATGTATGTACTGCTGTCAATTCCCTATAAGTATGCCAAATAAAGTACTTTTACTTCATTGGCCGGTGAGGTTGGTGCGCAATTCAACCTTCAAAGACATTTCTATTGAGAGCATTTTAGATGTCTCTGTGAAAATGTATTCAAATTGAAAAACAGATCATCTAGTCCATCAGCCCTTGATCCCTTGAAGGCACCTCTAAAAGCCACTCAGGGTGGAATGTAACCTTTCTTTGTGTGTATCAACCACTCCTCAGATGATCCTCAAACCCTCCACCAAATGGCCTCAACCTCCAATAAACTCTCATCTGCATCTGAGACGACATCTCCATGATAATGCACCACAAAAACGTTGTTTTCCCCCGCCCAAAACCACAGCCTCTGCCCTCACCCCTCTTATCTTCGCCCACCTAGCCCTGTGCACCTTATCTCTTCAATTCAATCCATTTCAAATCAATTCAATTGTATAGCCCTTTATCACAGGTACAGTATTTTAGGGCTTCACAGGCAATATATGTATGATACCCCCCTGACCCTAGCCCTAGAGGGCACGAAAGAACTCCCCTAATTAGCTAGGAAGACGTTTTGAGAAGGAACGCAAAAATAACTCCTTCCAGGGATGATCAGGAGTGCACTGGGTGCATTAATTGACATACATACATAAAGGCCAAAAACATGGCCAGTTAACCATAAGAAGAGTCCAGTTATTCAGCTGTGGCCACTGCAATCTTGCTTGTTTACTCAGAACCACAGCACGTCCATCAGTAGAGCATTGGTAATGCAAATGCTGCAATTAGGGCACACAATTCTCACATAGCTGTCCCTAACTGAACCATTACCATGTCAAAGTACAGCACAGCATGCAGAGCACAACAGCATCTGCTAGGATGCAAACAGGGCCTAATCTAAATCAGCTTTATATATTTGTTTTAGGTTATTTCAGAAGCAGCACACTAGATGTACACAGAATTGGAAGTACTTGCAAGAGGGTAACATGGAGTAACCAACCGACTGAAAGCCACAAAGTAACTGTTTACATGCAGGCTTACCCGATTACACAATGGCGCTTAGTTTATATGATTCAGTTGACAGATATGCTGTGTAGAGGATGTTGTAACTCTCATACCATATCACATCAAACAAGGTTCTGAATCACTCAAAATTGACTCCTATCATGCATGGAGCATGGTGGAATTTGTATCAGAAGGAATTGAATCAAATATAAAAATACCATGACCTTAATTTAGATTGTAGTGAGATATTTTAGATAATCCCAACCATAGCATAAACTGTGGAGGATCCATCACACCATTGAAGATGGTATGATATTTGTCTGAAAGATGCACTAAATAATTTAATAAGATAATCACAAATAGAAAAAAAAACATAGGTGGTTTAAGTTAGGTCAAATAGAATAAGGCCACACTTATGTATCATTTGTATAACCCATCTATCCATCTATCCATCTATCTATCTTAATTTATCCTTTTTTTATTTTATGTACATTTACTATTATTTAACTCTTACAAAGTTGACCAATTAATTACTTTGTTTGACTTCAAGAACTATGCATTTGGAAGTTGAGGTGAGGGGCTAGGTCTAATTGTCGTGGATTGTGACGAAGGTAATCTGATTGGCTGTTATCAAATCAAGCACACCTCCACGCACCTTTGAATAAAAGCCCCACAAGAAAGTCACCTCAGAGTCCCAATCAATATCAGAAGTGGAGTACAGGCAATGCCGGCGATGGATCAGTGGTTTTAAGGACACTTTTAAAATAATCAAACAATATTTTGTTGCTGCTGTGTTTTAGAAGCTTTTTTTAATCCTTTTTAACAGAATGTCAGAGTGGAAGACTCAACTGAGTTACAATTACAATCCACCATACCACCATGCGTATGCATACGGTATTATGTACCAAGCTGGGTCGGAGCAAACCCAAGGCACTCTTCCGAGTTGGGCGGACCACGGAGTTGCCGAGCTCGGAAGCTACAACGCCGTGGTCCCCCAAGGCTACTACGCCACTACGGCCAGGCCTCGGGAGGAGTCGCCACCGAGGAGCCCGGAGCAAAGCGTTTTGAACCTCCACGGACACTACCAGAGTTCGGGGGTTGTCTACCTCGGCGGTTCGCAGAACACTCGTATTGGTTTTCCGGGGCAACCCCCAACAACTTATGACCCGCTCGTAATCGACGACGGTGGTCGTGCAAGAAGCGGCACGCCGACGAGTGACTCGGAGGAGCACACTTCGCCCGGTATGTAGAACCGCCAGAGAGCGGTAACTTACTAACGTTATTAAATGCGGTACCCAGTTGGGTGGTGAAAGATATATTTTTAATAATGCAATATAATGGCTTACATTTTCTGCTGCCTCGTTTACGATTATTCCTCGTACGAGTATCTCCAACGAAGTACAATCCGAGGCCATATTGGATTAGAGTTCTTTTCAAATATCCCGCCAACCGGCTCCGATGTTAGAAAGTAGATGTGGCGACATCTGCCGGTATAATATGATATGGCACCAGTCGTTTATGCGCTGCAGAGCCTTCATTTAGGACAAAAACGGTTTTACGTTTTTGTCACCTTCAGTATGCACACCTTTGGTAATGTTAACTTATTTTGCATCAAAATACACGCTTTCAACCATTGCTTATATTTATTTTTGACCTACTCAGACTCGTGGAGTTCACCTAGTAGCAGAGAAGAGGGCCTCCCCCAGACAGACCCTACTGCCTGGATAAAGAAGGAATTGGACCGTGACCCTGAAACCGGTAGCCCCAACACAACCCATGATCTTTCCTCTATTCTGGAGGAGCAGCAAAGCTTCACAGCTGTGGAAAATGAGGACCCAAACACTTCCTGCTCCCCTGTGGGCACATCTAAAACCACCCCGAAGACGCGACGCACAACCTTCGGCAGGGGGAAGCGCCGCACCGCGTTCTCTGAAGAACAGATGAACGCTCTGGTCCAGCGTTTCAGTGCACAGAGGTACCTCACCCCTGCAGAGATGAAGAACCTGGCAGCCCAATCGGGACTCACTTATAAGCAGGTAGAGCAATGATTCACTTAGAAAATTTGATTTGGGTGACTCTCTTGCGCACAAAGACTAAGTGCTGGTTTGTGTGTGTGTGTGTTCAGGTGAAGACCTGGTTTCAGAATCGTAGGATGAAGCTGAGGAGACATCAGAAGGACACAAGCTGGGTGTCTGAGCACTACAATACCAAAAAGGCTGGCAACGTCAACCCCAGCCCAGCCGTTTACTCCAACATGGCCCCTCTCCTACAGCAAGTAAGTTGCAGCTCAGTGATGCTACCACCATTGCCCAGTGAAAGTCAAGTAGACACTGGAGGATATTATTTCAATATTCCTCTTGTCCTATCCATCATGGTTCCTGTTGTCGGTGACAGAGAATCTTCCGGTGTGGACAGAGAGTATTGCGTCTAAATTGGAGGCCTGACCCTAGTCTGGTCATGGCCTTAAAGGCATGAAGCTACATATAACCCCTGCTGCGATTTGACTCGATGTATATGTAAAGTTGTGTATGTACACTGGCCTAATGTATACATGTTAGGGGTGCAACGGATCACAAAACTCGCGGTTCGGATCGTGTCACGGTTTTTGAGTCACAAGTCGGATCATTTTCGGATCAACAGCAATAAAGATAACCAGACAAATGTGACTTTAAATAAAATCTTCAAATATGTAAAAACAAAATAAAGTGAAAAAATTAGGTAATAATCCTGCTTCCTTTAAGCATAGTCAATATTTAAAAAAAAATGTATTCCTTCTTTTTAACATGGATAGTAAATAATCCCTAACCCTGGATTTACAATTCAGGATGTCTGCATTGCCTGGGGAGAGTTTAGAGTCTACACTCTAAACTCCCAAGGCAATGCAGACATCCTCAACGTCTTTTTTGTTGGTAGCGAAAAACAGTTCCTGTCATGTTTTATTTGGCATTTTGTAAATCCATTGATTTCGGTTGGAAGACTCATTCCTCATTGCAAGGGTGGTTGGTTGTAATCTTTTCGCTCGGCTCTAGCCCTACTGTTGATACGGAGAACAGAGCGAAAAGACTACAACGAAACATAAACGTGTCTGCTTCCGGTTTCCCGTTTCAATGGGATTTACGGAACGCCAAATAAAACGCAACCGAAACTGTATTTCTTTACGATACTTGATGTTGTTAATACCGGAATTGTCCTTTTTAAACATGCGTTGATCACGTGAACGCACAACTTTTTTTTTTTTTTTTTTTAAATCAGCTGATCCGCGGATCACTTGCGTCCCGAACCGTGAGGGTTGACCCGTACGGGGAAACCCGTGAACCGTTGCACCACTAACACATGTACTCTTCACTTCACCCAAGTATCAAGGTGACGCCCGGAGCCACCTCCAGGAGCAGTACACCCAACATATGATGGAGGCGGGAGGCGTCTACAAGAACACCCCGCCCCAGAATCTGGCCTACTACCTGGCCGCCATGGGCGCGGCCGGCACCACGAGCTACCACGGGCCTTGGTCAACTGGGGGGCCCCGCACGGCTCCCCTTCCCTCGAGGCCCGAGGGCCCTGGCTGGCCCATGGCCTCGTCCGTCCACCAGCAACAGCAGTACGACTACAGCAACCCCAGTGCCTACAGCGTGTCCGGCCCTCTGGCCACCAGCGGTGACTCCACTGCGAACAGTGACTGCAGGCTCGACAATCCGCTGCATATGGGCCTGGGACAAAGCACAGACAACACCCTCCCAGGCACGGGAATATGTTGACTTTGTGATGATTTGACATTTATTTTTATTGGGTAATGTTTATGGCGGATCCTACTTCTTCTCCCCCAATACCCCATAGCTACCCTCGACACTTTGAGGAAATGCCTCGTGGTTTTTTGGTTACTCGCCGAAACCATTTGCGATGTAGGCCTGGTCTACATATACCTCATTTATACTCTATACTGTTCTTCAGCGGTTTTATCTTCCTGTGTCCCTTGTCCGAAGTTCTATTTTTATATTGAGTATTTAATGTACATTGTGGGGGTTGCTTGTTTTTGCGCTTGGGGTGACAAATGCGGTAAAAAAACCCTTTACAGGTCTTCTCATGAATTGGGTGCTTCTATGATTTGTATACCACTGTTTTGGCTTTTTTTTTTTTTTTTTTGTGAGCAGTCTGAAATCAACTGTTGCACCTCCTGTAAACACATAAGTGGTGTTATTTTTGGAATAAACACTGGTTCTTAATTGCTACCATAATTGTAATTTTCATCTCCTGTGATTTATTTATATTGGAAAGTAGCCACCACTTCCCACCTCCATTTTAAGACTGAGCCCAGACATGATTAACATTCTATATTAACAAAACTTTTTTATTGAAAAGATTGTATATTTACAACAGTCTAGGTCAACAAAGGAACACGATACGACCCAACTGCTCGCATTATCGATGCCATCGCCACCAGCATTTTGCTAAGCATCAGCCCCCTGCTTTACCACTACTGGGCCCTGTGAGCTTACTTCCTTGGTACCCTTTTTAAAGCCGGTAAAAGATTTGGGGAAGGCTCATTTAAATCACATTTTATGCATGGCCCAGCAGTGCCTGGTGCAGCAGTTGGTGCCAAACCTGAAAGTCTGCCTCATAGAATATATAAACAGTCACACACTTGTCAATGTACACATTTCATTTGTTCATGATGGTGACACTATCCCTTATGTTAAATAGCTCCTATTTCATTTTCTTAAATACAGAACGTTCCAGGAGTCCACTCCATCCTTCAAATGTCTAACCATAAATCTAAATAGTGCTGATATGTCATGTTACTTATCTACCTAATCACACTGAAAGGCCTCTGATTCCTCCTTTACCTTCATCAGGTTATGTTTACGTTCTGTATCTTGCACTTGGAGACCACGTGGAAGTTGCTGATGCATTTGTCATGGGTAAAGATGAGCGGCTATCAAAGCACTTGTTTTATTTGTTGTCCCCCTCGGTGTACTCTGTGTACAGAACCCAAAAGGCTGATACGCGGTCCCCCTAGTCCATCTTGAGGCTGCGGTAGATGTAGCGGATGAAGGTGAGCGAGGCCCAGAACGACACCGTGCCCAGCATGAGCGAGAACACCAGCGCCGTGAGCAGCGAGTACCCGAAGAACTCTGCGCTCTGGACCAGCCCGCTCATGGAGGACCGGTTGCGGTAGTAGAAGACCGAGTAGACGAAGATGAAGAGGCCCGTGGAGCCCGCGCTCAGCACGCTTCGCCACCACCAGCGGTAGTCCTCTCCCGACAGCAGGAAGTAGGTGAGTGCCACGGAGATGCAGGCGCCCACCGACAGCAGGATGGCGAAGACGCAGAGCAGGATGCCATACAGCGTGTAGTGTTCCCGGCCCCACACGGTGGCGAAGATGTAGTAGAGCTCCACCGAGATGGCGCTGAGGGGGGAGGGAAGAAGGCGGACAGAGTGAAGACGAGGTGGGAGGTAGATGGGTGTTATGCTTTTGATTGTGTTTGTAGAAAGACACTATTTATCTACGTGTAAAAGCATAATGTGGAATGTAAATTGGCGGGGAACACTGTAGATCGATGTACATGCCAAGATTGTTATTAACCTTGCCTTGAATTAATAAACAGTGAACATACATCCGCATATCTAGAGTGAGCAAAACAGTGGACAAAGGATGCAATTGGATCCATGTATGGTTTATGGTGACCGCACTTGATTACCCTTTGTAGGTAATTGTAGCCATTAAAAGCTAAGGCCTCTCCCTCCTACTCAAAGCAAATGGTTGTTTACTGTTGAACATTGACAGGCCATAATGTGTCAGGCTCAAGAGCACCGTAACACTTTCTGCCATAAGGAGCCAAGGTTACAAGGAGGAAGAGGAAAGAGTGGGTGTTTAATGAGTACACCGCAGGGCAAAGCGAGAAAGATACTAGACAAAGACAGAATTTAGAACAATCTTATCGGTGCCTTGGCTGATGTACTGAATGACTCAATCAAAGAGCAGATAAGCAAAGCCAAGCATGTCGCCCTCATGGTTGACGCCAGCACGGATGTCAGTAATGCTGCATTTCACGCGTCATCAGATGCGTGAGTGATGAAGGAGTCAAGGAGAGATTCTTGAAATCTGACACTATCCCTTGAAAAGTGTCAACAGGACCTAGCTCCAGCAGAACTTTACTTTTAAGCAGCTATGGAAACAAAGCAAAAGACCCTCGTTCGGGTCTAAGATGGAGCTGCCGTTATGGCCTCTGAGATTAACGGTGTGCAGGCTCTTATTAAAGAATCATTCCCCCAGGCAGTTTGTGCTTTGTTATGCACACACGCTAAAACTTCTAATGTCGCCGGTGGCAGCCAAAATAAAAGACTGCTAGATATGTCTGTCTAGGATTGAAGGTTTCCGGCAGAACATTGAAAGTGAGCGAGAAAAATTCAACAGCGACTTTGAGGAAACGGTGGAGGTTGCGGGAGAGCAAAGAGCACCTCGAGAGAGAACAGTCGATGCCCGCACTCACTGCAGAGAGCTGCATGAAACTGTGGTTGAAAGCATCCTCTAACAATTAACCAATTGGTTCCAGGATCGTAAGACTGTTGTTCGTGGCATTGCTCGAACCACAACTTGCCTGAAAGTGAGGAGGACGAGGAGTCTGGATGAAAGCAACTGAGCACACTTTGATCTGCTAGGCTCAGAACTGAACTGAGGGTTATGTACAGAATTTCAGATTTTCAGGGGAAAAGTCAAAATGAGCTATCTCATGCTTACATGCTGGGTTGTTACTATTCCACTGTCCACTGCTACAGTAGTCATTATGGACAACAATTCGACAAACGAGACTGGCGTCGCTCTCTAAAGAGAAGGAACATCTTCTTTGAAAACAGAACAGACTGCTCGAGCAAGTGATTGTTTCATCAGAAAGGAACAAAGGATGGATTTTATGTTCAAGTGCCTGGTGAGTGCTGCTGTTTTATTTCAGAATCGAGTTGATTAAGATTGTCGTTGGCAATGTTCGGATTGGCTGCTGTAAAATATATTGCCCTAGTTTCTATCTTTTAACTAACCTTTCCTTAATGGTTGGTGTAATGTTTGTGGCTTAAAAATGCAGTTGATGTTTCTACTGGAGCCCAGAGATGGCTGCAGTAACCGAGACAGAAACTAGCTTTGCATAGTTTTAGCGTGTTATGCCGGTGGATTCAGTGAGTTAGGTATCGGAAGGCGATCTTTTCAGGACTTTTTGTTGAATTATTGATGTGGTTTGCAAAAAACAAAAGAAAATCCCCCAAAACAATCACTTGGAAAACAGGATGGGAAATGGAACCACACAGGACAACCTTAAACCAAGCGCTGGGGCAAAACCAACAAGCAACAAGACTCCTTCTATATCCTTGCAAATAGAACATCCCCTCCTCTTCCAAACAACCGACCAATGAGAACCCAGGGCTCACCTGAACGGCAGGAAGCCCCCGATGGCCATGTGCACCGTGGCGTGCTTGTACCAGGGCTGCGTGGGGATCTGCCGGGCAATGTTGCGCGTGCGGCACGGTGCCTGGAAGCTGCCTGCGCGGTTCTTGCCCACGATGCCTCCGATGACGGTGAGGGGGAAGCCCACCAAGATCCAGGCCCCCAGCAGCAGCAGCACTGTGCTGGCCGGCAGGGCCTGGGTGGAGCCGCTCCACCAGTGGACCGAGTTCACCACGCTCCACGTCAGGAACAGGGGCGCTGCAATGGGGGGGGGGGGGGGACAGGAAAGGGGAGTTGGATTTTAGTTCCCTTTCTTTTTTTCTGATGAGGGACATATCGATATTGACACATGGCAAAATTCTCAATAACGTTAAGATAATCGTAAAACCGTTATGATTTTTTTACCTCTACCTCATACACATACTGTGCATATATATATATATATATATTTATACATATATATATATATCATACTATCATCATTTTTTGTTTATTGCTATATATATATTTTTTTTTATATATATATATTTATCATACATTTTTTTTTATTCATACTGTCCCTACCACTTTTTTTGTTTATTGTTACTGCCTGCGAGTTTTTTTTTAACTTTCATTCTTACTAGTAAGAGACTTCCTAGCTCTTGAGTCATTGGCGCTCGTAATAACTTCTCCGTAGACAACTATTCCGCAAACTGGATAAGAAAACACTGCACCCACACAAGGCACATCATCTTGGCTAGCCGTCCCTGTTGTTTTCACGGTCACTGTATGGGTCCGTCACCAAGACCAAGTGTGTCAGTGTCACTACCCTCGGACCCGTCGGGGCCCGACTCACCGGAAAACAGGCTGGAGGTGAGGATGATGTTCCAGACCCATCGCTCGCCGTGGATCTGCGTGTAGAAGCCGCAGGAGACGTAGCCCGACACGCAGCTGGTCAGGGCGTACAGAACGATGGCCGCCGAGTTGATGGCGCCGTGGCGATGCACATTGAACATCCCCAGCAGCGCCATGACGATAATCGCTATGGAGACACACACACACACACGCACACGAATACAATTTATTCTAGTCACTAGATGGAATCAATTGTTTTTGGTACACTGGATTTAAGTTGATCAGTATTTGTCTCTCTCTCCTTAACTCAAAAGTCGGTTTATTTAGGTTTTTATCTCAAAGCCACCTCCATTATAATCAACTTATTATTAGAAGACTCTCTGTATGTGCATCTATCTTTCTCAACAACAACCTCTCAGGGGCTCAATGGCGCGATGCCCACCTGTGGCAAGGGTGAGGAACTGAGCTCCGACTCCCAGCACGGCACACAGAAGGCTTTTGTAGGGGGGGAACCGGAAGACGTCGGTGTGGATGATCTTCCAGCCGTTGTCCCCTTGGTCCGGATCGTCACATCGGCCCTCCTCCTCCACGTTGTACCTTGAAGGGGTACATTACACCGGCACCACTTTGAAGAAAATCGGATGTAGCCAATGGCAAAACGCTTTGGTTTCAGCAGAGATGCCAGGAAGAGACAGAGCTACAGACCCAGAACATAATCCAGGACTAAAATAAAACAACAAAAATGAATCAATAAAATGTGCAAGTATGCATAGTTGCCGTAGACAAGCAAAAATAAATCTTTAGATACATCACAGCAATAGAAGCAAAACCAGTAGCATATACATGTGGTTTTATAGTGGTTGCTTCTGGACTGACCTTGCAAAGTCGTTCTTCAGCACGCGCATGAGGATGATGATGACGAAGCCCAACAGTAGCACCACCAGCACCAAGGAGTTGATGATTGACAGCCAATGGATCTCCAGCGTCTTGGGGAAGAAGGAGTGGTCGCGGAGGCGTTCGCCACGCCGCGCGTACGGCAGCGGGGACTCGAACCAGTGCACGCTGTATGTGTGTGTGATCGTGATGCCGCCGCCCGCAGCCCCGCCCACGCCCACGCCCCCCGCCACCAGCACGCCCCCCTCCTCCAGGGGCATGGGCTTGACGTCCTTCACCGAGACGTTGGCGAAGATCACAGAGTCGCCGTTGTACTCGATGTTGAAGTCAAGGTGGGTCCACAAGCCAACCTGCAGCGACACAGAAAGAGAGGGAGAGGAGAGGAGAGGGGGAGAGGGAGAGAGAGAGGGAGAGGGAGAGGGAGAGAGGGAGAGAGGAGAGAGAGAGAGAGGAGAGGGAGGATAGGTTGAATTTGGATCAAGTGCTGACAGAGGTCTAACAAGATTAATGACAGCTCCTCCTCTCTTTCTCTCATAGACTCTAGCTGTCATCCTCTCAAACACCAACACACACACACACACACACACACACACACACACAACACACCACACACACACACACACACACACACACACACACACACACACACACACACACACACACACACACACACACACACACACACACAGTGTCAGTTCCTATACCACTCAAACACAATTTTGAGTGTGTGAGTGTGTGTGTGTTTGTGTTGCAAACTCTCCTGCACACAATTGCTTTCCATTACACCAACCAAGCGCACTTTCTCATTCACACAGAGCCATTCATGAGCCCTGGCAACGTCTGTACCTTGTGACTGTGCGGCAGGAAGCCACTCTCCTCCATGTACCCGACGAACCCCCAGATGGGAATCTCGTCCACAACAAACTCGAAGTAGTAGAGCTCCTCGATGGCCTCGCGAAGCTGGTCCACCTGGAACAAAAAGCAGCAGCTTTTTTTTTACTGTCTTGATGTCTCTATTTCTTGCTCCTGTTCATGATACGGTACATCTATCTCCCCTATAACACAACATAGACCCCCGACAGACACACGAATACGAAATACTAAACAATTAAAACCAATACATTTCACCTAAAAAAACACAGCAAACTAACAATGCACGTTTCAAATACATATATGTATAATAATACTATTTAAAAATATAAAGCCAAGAAAAAAAAGGAATTAAAGGGGGGCTTCTAAACATCTCTCAGACCAGCAGCTTTAAACTCTCCCCATGTTTCTACTTGATCAAGTTGAGCTAGGAAATGTATTGAACAACTGCTTTTCAACCCACGATACCCTCTTGATAACAATACATTGACATGATGAAGCCACCAGAGGAATTTATTATTCATCTCACTCATCGACAGCAGTATGAAAAAAAGAATTCTTGAGGATATTCCTGTTCTGAATAGTTAAAAATGTGGCCATCTGGTCATCGCACACTGACATACACAGCGAAACCCATCCCTCGTACCTGTTTCTCTGAGAGAGTGAGCTGGCACAGCGTCTTCTTCTCAACGTTCTCCCGGAAGCCTATGTGATACAGAGACTGGGCCATCCGGTCACCGTCCAAAACCTCGCCCAGGCTCAGTGACTTGTGGTGCACCTGATAAGAAACAACGTCAGGAGGGAAGTGGAACCACATGCTAGGCTATACATAATCCCGTCATTCAGGTTTGACTAAATCGGACAGTAGTTCATTGTTGGAATGCACCTCACCCACTTTGAGCTAAAAGTATCAAATTACCCGGATTATTATTATTACCGCTAAAATCCCGATCATCAGATCAATTAAGTCAAATGGCAAAGATCTTTTTAGAACCCTCGGATAGAATTGGATCACACCGTTGACACTGACAAATGAGACTGTTTACACAAACAGGCGTAGTTCTTATCTATGCTTATATGCAAGCCACATACTGTAAGTAAACATGTCTGGTAAGGGACACGTATAGCACATTAAAGTCCATCCCCACGGCGACTGACCTCGTCAGGCCTGCACACCGGCAGGGTGTAGTAGTGATAAGTCTCCTGTGGGTTATGGTAAGGGCCGACTTTGTTCACGTACAACGTGACGTTATCCCCATGCTTGTAGCTGACCGCCCATGATGACGGAAGCACCAACAGGAACAAAACCCAGTACAGACAAACCATCTTCTGCCGGCCAGCCGACACATTTCCTACTGCAACCTGCATTTCTGCAAGGGAAGAAAAGGATGATTTAAGAATCCCTGATATATATTAATAATGTGCTTGTATTATTCAAATTATACTATGTATAAATGTGTCATATTACAATCCCAAGAGTCAGACATACAGTAAAGTACAGGACAGACACAATTTAGGCTGCAAAACATTGCAGTGACACACATTGTTTTTGACAACAGACATCAGTGTTGTGATACAACGATTATAATTGCTACAGTCTGGGTTGCATTACATATGCTTATTGGGGGGGGGGGGGGGGGGGGGGGGGCAATGCTATTCCACAAAAATCTCAGCTTCAGGGTTCAGCAGTGACAACCCCAGCGATCAACAGCATTATATGTGTTGAAGACAGACGCCAGGTAAGAACGACTTCGAGTCAAATGATTGAGCATGACTGCTGTCCACGAAGAAAACAAAGTCTTGGATAGGACATCAGTTTCAATTGCGCTGGGAAAAGTGTGACTTCTTCCAAGACACAGTTCAAAAGCGACTCATAGCAATCAAATGTCCTTGGTACGATCATACAATTTAGTTATGAACCGGGATCATAAAAGCTGCACAAAACCTGCCTGTCCTGTCGGATTGTCGGATTCTTCGGATTCCAGGCCCGAAGATTCACCTCTCCTCTCCGATGTACGCCGACAGATATTATGATTTTAAATTGTAATAATCATAATGGAAAGAATAGATTACTTTGAAATTGGTGTGTTCATTATATCCTGGACAGGAACACTGTGCACTTTCATAGACACATGAGACAGAATTAAGGAAGAAATCGACTCCACGTCACAGAAAATTAAAATAATGACGATAAGACTGAGTTTTCCGGAGTGGGAGGAGAGAATAAAACCACACCCCCTCCGAACATCAGAACAGTATCCACTATTTCCGACTCAGGAAACGTATATTCATCTATATATATCGTTTTGCGAATGAATTTACCTATGTAATCGGGACATAATATGGAACCATTGGCATTATATTCGGACGCATTATTTCCATCGACTTAACAAACCAATCAAATGCTTTCTCCTCTGTTTCCCTTTTCCGCACAGGCTACGTAATCAACACAGCATAATCGATCGGTGGCTCCCAACGCTATTTGAGCTGAATCCATCCGGCAAGATCTTGGTCATCTGTTGGTCATGCCTATATATTGTTTACCCGCGAAACGTACGCGTTTTCTCCGCGCCTGATGCATCACACACATCGCAACTGTAAAACCTCGGTGAGTTGGCACAGTGGACGCAAAGAATACTTTATTATTTATGGATACATAATAGTCCTATATTGTTCAAAGGTTGCAAGAAGTTGTTGTTAGTGTGTTAACTCCAGACGTTGGAGTCTAGGACTGACTGGCATGCTGTTGTTTTGCAGAATCTGCTGATTTGTTGCCTGAGCCTCCAGTGATGGGAATTCACGGTTTAGCTAAGCTCATAGCCGACCAGGCTCCCGGGGCCATAAAAGAACAAGACATCAAGAGCTACTTCGGTACTAAACAAGTTCTTCATACATAACATGCTCTGGTTTAGGATAAACGACTGGAAAGCTTGTCTCCCTTGTGACTTTTTCCAATTTGGTTTAACACGACAATTAAATCGACATTGCGAACCCAGTAACGTTTTTCTCAGTTGCCCAACAAACATTCACCTGATACATTTTAGAAAACATTGTCTGTTATTTGTATTTGCATGGAAATGACTGCCGTACAATTATTTTGCAGGGAGAAAGATTGCTATAGATGCCTCTATGTGCATCTACCAGTTTTTGATCGCAGTGCGCCAGGATGGCAACCTCCTTCAGAATGAAGATGGAGAGACGACAAGGTAGCACTTACATGCGGTTAAATGAATGGCATGGCATTGTATTTATATCTCTCTGACACACACGTATGTACGTGGTATTTATTTGGTCCCTGAGAGTCTAGGTCACCCATTGATGTGTCTCTCTCTCTGTCCCTCTTATCTTTTCATTTTATCCTCAAAGCCACCTCATGGGAATGTTCTACCGGACCATCCGCATGCTGGAGTATGGTATCAAACCCGTCTATGTGTTTGACGGCAAGCCCCCACAGCTCAAGTCCGGCTGAGGTGAGTTCTCCGGTGTTCTGACGGACTCGCCTGCCGGCAGCAATGGCATAGTGTGGAAGAAACCCATCTGGTGTGACGTGGGTGGCTTTATGTCCTAATGTCAGATCAAGAAACTTATTTTAATCTGTTTTCTGGTGGATTAACATCTTCCTCTGAATATGTCCTATACAGCTGGAGAAGAGAGGCGAGAGGAGGGCAGAGGCTGAAAAGCTGCTGGCAAAAGCACAGGAAGCAGGTAAACATCAGGGTTATCACATTATTTACTTCAAGATTATGAGCTGCAACATTGATGGGTAAATGGCATTTTTGAATGGCACAATTTTCGCGTCCAAAAGTCTGCATATTATCTGGACATATCATTTTGTAAAATATGTGTTATGTCCATAACCAGGCGAGCAGGAAAACATCGACAAATTCAGCAAACGACTGGTCAAGGTCACCAAACAGCACAACGATGAATGCAAAAAGCTTCTGACCCTCATGGGTGTGCCCTACATCGAGGTTAGCTCAACTCTTATCTACCCAAGTTCTTAACTGTGTCTGTGAATGCACACTGTAGCCACGACGATATCTGCCTTTCTCAATGGTGGGGATGCTTAGAATCCCCTCAGCTTGCATCTCAGTCAATCTTGATGGGAAAATGATTCACACAAGTGCGTTCGACCCAGTATAGTATATTGTGCTATATTGCAAGCATGAAGCTGATGGTACTTAAATGGTCTCCATTATCTTTCTTTAACAAACATGTTTAATGATCATTTAGGATATAATATTTTCTTGAATAGTTTCATACCAGTGTAATTAATCCTGAAAGGATTTTATGTGTTCACTTCAAAAAGCCACTGTGTTAAGTTAAATGGTTTTGCCTTACAGGCGCCTTGCGAGGCTGAGGCCAGCTGTGCTGCTCTTGTTAAGGGGGGAAAAGTCTTCGCCACGGCAACGGAGGACATGGACGGGCTCACATTCGGGACCAACGTCCTCCTCAGGCACCTGACGGCCAGTGAAGCCAAGTATGGATGCTCTCTTCAGATCCGTCCGTTATTTAAAAGTGTTTTATTTAAGCTAGCGAGTTGATGAACCCCTATAGGCTCATGGTTTTTATCAATATATTGAAATGTATATTTGTCTTGTGTAAAGAAAGATTTTGCAAATACAATATGCACAGTATGTATAAAACGTTTGTGTGTTCATCCAGTTATCTCTGTCTCTTCTGTGTAAAGCAATACACTTGCCCAATATTGAGATGGAAACGTTGACTCACGGTTCTCTTGTGATGTTCTAGGAAACTTCCGATCCAAGAGTTCAGCTTTAATCGCTTGCTGCAGGATATCGGCCTGACCAATGAACAGGTGGGATCTCCTTTCAAAAACACGCAATGCCGTGCATAAAACTAGCTCTTCTCTTCATTTGGACAATGCATACAAACCGTTAAGTCATCAGTCCTCACTCAGGATGTGTGCTCATAAACTGGTTTGCGCAAGCCTTTTCCTGGAAGGTGTTTGCTTATCGGCTAATAATCCGGGTAATAATCCCATTGTTGGATCCGTCTCAGTTTGTGGACCTGTGCATCCTGCTGGGCTGCGACTACTGCGGCACCATCAAGGGGATCGGCCCCAAGCGCGCCATCGACCTCATCAAGCAGCACGGCTCCATCGAGGAGATCCTGGATAACCTGGACCCCAAGGTGGGTTCCCCTCCAGTGGTCCAGTGGCACCTGTAGATGTCTGAATTTTCACATGGCAAAGGTTTAGGCTGGAAAGAATGCTGGATGCAAAATAGTAAATGCATCTAGTATTGGGCTGTTTTATAATTCTGTAGTATATTGGGTATACCAACATTAACTGGACTGACCCAGACGTTACTCTGGGTCAATCCAATTATTATCCAATTTCGACAACCCGAAAAACGTGTCTCTCCCGCAAAGTCCTCTTTTGATTCAAATTTCAAAATGCAACCTCTATTTGAACTAGGTTTATAATTAATACAAATGTCCTGATATTGTAATAATAATGTGTAATGTTACTGCGTCTCTCTCCTGCGTCCCCATGCAGAAGCACCCGCCGCCCGAGGACTGGCTTTTCAAGGAGGCCCGCCGCCTCTTCCTGGCCCCCGACGTGGTGGACTGCGCCACGGTGAACCTCAAGTGGAACGAGCCCTCTGAGGACGACCTCATCCAGTTCATGTGCACAGAGAAGCAGTTCAGGTACGCCCTGCCTCCACACCACCACCACCACCACCACTAACACCAGCATGAATGGAAACAGAAAGACAAACACTGTAGCAGGTCACATGTTACCTGTCGTGATGGGAACGGGGCTAGCAGTCCACTACATTTCACGTGTCTTCACATAGAAATGGGTATTTGTAAGGCACAACGTTGGCTGGGATGGTTATGGTGGCTCTAGCCTGGTTGGTGTGACCCTCACTGGGCATTGGTTTCCACATTCTCAGTTCTCTGGATGTCCATCATTGTGAAGTACCTTCTATTCAAATGCCCCCCCCCCCCCCCCCCCCCCCACATTCACCTTAAAGGGATTGCATGGTGTATATAGTGGAGCCCGACGGATATAACGGCGGGCTGATATTAGGCATCTTCCAAACTATCGTATTGGCCGATTAAAAGAAAAAGGCAGTTTTTTTGGGGGGTTATTGTGTTTTTGTTCAAAGGACTTTGCGTTTCATATCTTAAGTTTGTATTTTTATACATTTTATTTATCAGAACTTTAATGAATTTTGCTTTAGACTTTTCTGTTTATTTTTGCATTACCTTATTATTTTAGTGAGGACTCATAAATAGTTATCAATAAACAATATAAGGGAAATCTGTTTGTTTTGTTAGACAATCTTTAATTTCTTTTTTAAATATATATCGGACGATATATCGGAATATCAAATTTTTAAATCAACAAATATTTGTATCAGTATCGGTCGCTCTCGTATATAGTATGTGGCTTTTAACTGTGTGTGTGTGTGTGTGTGTATGTGTGTGTGTGTGTGTGTGTGTGCGCTTCATCATGCAGTGAGGACAGAATCCGTAACGGCTGTAAGAAGATGTCGAAGAGCAGACAGGGCAGCACCCAAGGAAGATTGGATTCCTTCTTCAGTGTGACTGGATCGCTGTCCTCCAAGCGCAAGGTAACCAGAGGCCCGAAACCAACAGCCAGGGAGCGATCACGCTAGCTGGTGCACCTAGATAATCTAGTTGGTTCATTATTTTAATCAAGCCTCAATTTAACCATCTGACATTAGACCCCAAATCAGTCATCTCTCTACGATGACTGATTCTGATTGGTTAGAACGGCCTTCTGCTCAAACCAAATGGAACTTGTGTATTTGTGTTGTCGCAATATCTCAGTAGGGTTCTTGAGTGCCCTTCTTTGTTTTCTGCGCTGGTTGAAATCGAACCGGTCGACAAACCTCAGCAAACCTTTTTTGGTGTGGGCTTTTGACGCAGTGTGGAAGCTCGGAGCCTCAACTTTTCCTCAACAAGCTGGTTGATACAATATTGACTCCTCTCTTTATGCAAATAGATTTAGTATTCCCCGTACCTTCTTTATAATGGCTAGTTTTAAATGGGTTATATTATGCCACCAGATGTGTAGAATGATCTACGCAGGATACATCTCGTTGGACACTCCCACTTGGATGTCACTAAGGCCACTTAATTCCCCATCCCTTTTTTACAACGGTTTTAGAGCGTGGTTGTAGCTATGTAGTGCACTGTGTTAATCCTTCTCATGTCTCCTTGCCTCCCAGGTGCCTGATACCAAAGGATCAGCAAAGAAGAAGCAGAAGACCGGGGCCACACCAGGCAAATTTAAGAAGGGCAAATAGACCAAATAGGTTGTCTTGCATAATTTCAGAGTCCTGGACACTGTTTATTTGTCTTGGTGAATAAAGAGTTTTGTTTTATTTTGTCAATGATGTGTGACTGAATCTCAGCTGAGCAATGTTTAATATAATTTATTTCAGTTTACAGAAGAATTTCCCTTTCAAATGTAATGGCTCTTTGTAAGTCATTATTTGACAGCACAGGGTCAATGGGAAAAAAAACAAGTCCCCTTTTGCATAAGTAGGCATAATAACCTTCTTTCTGAAACACAAGGTGCAGTTCAATGCTCCAGCTCAAATTACACCCAGCTAGCATCAACTCCTTTATACACAATGGACACTCAACACTGGCTTTACATTAATTTAAATTGTATTCATCGGCTCCCATATGCCCAATAGAGTTGAAATAAGGTGTTTGTAAGCACATTGGTAAAATACAGTATTGGTTTTGTGTCCAATAAAATGAACATGCCAAGAACCAGCGGGCTAACAACTTAGCCGGATTCAGGGACTTGAGATTGTCGAAGACGCTGCTAATATGTTGAACGATTAAACTAGGAATAACCCAATACTATTAACATTTGATTACTGTTCCCCTCCACCCCCACCCGTTTTCTCCATTTCCAAGTTGCATCAAAGTATGTAGACATCATTCATATTGTACTTTCAGTCCCGTTAAAGCTCAAAAGCTCTTGAATAATATAAAGGTAAACTTTGGGTAAACAGGGAAGAAAGATTGCATTTTCTATAGAAAACTACCATACACACCATGTATGGAAACAAGTATACAGATATAAGATCTTTCTTCACATCAAAAGGCATGACTTTAAAAAATACTTTTTCAGAAGAATAGAGAATTTCATATATATATATATATGACGGAGTGTCATCAAAAGGCACGTTTGATTGAGCTGCTGTCTACGCTTTGGTATCCATATCTGAGTACACCAACAGGGCCTCCCCAACAAGGCTGAAGAATACACTGGAACAAAAAAAGCAAGTGTTAACACTCCCAAGAACCCACAGCAGTGTGGTGAAGACTGGTTCAACTCATACAATTTCTAAACTTTTGCAGCAAAGTCTCGTCTCAATTTCCCTGAATTTCAGAATAAACATGATGAAACCTGCAAGAGTTTGGTGAAGGGTTGATGTTTTAGTGTACTATATATATATCCAATATAAATCTGTTCACTAGGTGAAGATGAGATGATGGATGGAAGGTCTTAAGGCAGGCTGGGCGACTCACCAGGCAAAGGACGGTATGTTGGGGTCCAGGGCAAAGGCCAGGGGGGAGAGGGTTACAGCAGCCAGCTGTGGTGGGTTTGGGAGAGATTTCACTAAGGACATGTCACCGACTGATTAACAGTAGTTGATCATAAAGACATTTTATCAAAGTTATGCATTTTTGCTGCAAAAATGCTCAAAAAATAAAAAGGACAACCAAAGAAGAAATTACCTTGGACAGGAATGTCCAGGTCCTAGACCCCTCCAGGGACAACCCACTCTTAAGCTTTACTGTTGCCAATAGCAGAAGAAAACCCAGCAAGGCACTGTGAAATAAGAGTAATAAATTAGTTTTATATTATAGCAGCAGGGTTCTCCCAACAGTATATATATTAATTGCAGATTTTCATTGAATAACCATTGCCATATCTACATATACAACGTCATTAATATTAAAAACAAAGATTGGTGATTGCCTGTCAGGAGAATGAGGGTTCATTTTAAAATATTCAGTGTAGACACCACCTGTCTTTTCAGCTTTTCCTGAAGGCAACGAGGAGTGCCTCGTCAAAGAACTCATGTTTACTCTTCTAGCCTACTAGAATGAATTAACCTCCATTATCTGCCACACAGAGCTGCTTATCACCATAGAAACGTGCCCTTAAGTACCACTCAAACACCAGTGATTACACTGTGACACAACACTGGATGGTGTGTGTGTGAGTGAGTGTGTGAGTGAGTGAGTGAGTGAGTGAGTGAGTGAGTGAGTGAGTGAGTGAAGTGTGAGTGTGTAGTGTGTGTGTAGTGGTGTGTGTGTGTGTGTGTGTGTGTGTGACTAAAACATGGTGATGCTGAACTAGGGATGCTTTGTATTTAAACTGTCTTTTGCTACCACAATGAAACCCAACCTTAACTAAGGACAACAAGCGGGTAGACACAAAAAGTCCTCACCTGGCACAGCAGCCCCAATGAAATGTATAGGAAGCAAGGAGTGGAAACTCCCAGGCAGCGAACAGGTCCCCTGGAAGCAGACCACATTATCAACAGGATCCATTACATTTAAATGATGCATCAAAGATGACAATTAGGAAAGCCTTTACAATGCAAATATTTTCCATTTGTCCTGATTTAATAATAACCGATAGTCCGAAGAACTGTTTAAACGGAAATCTGTATTTGTGATGGAACAAGACGGTATATTTACCATGACATAATCATTATATCTTACCAGTGGGGTGAGCAGCAAGGGCCAGCAGACAGATGCTATGGGTTAAAAAAGGTATGTTATTAATATTACACACACAGCCGAAAACATCTTGTTGCATCCCATGCTCGAGGTGGTGTGGGACTAGCTAGCTAGCTTGTAGCACAGCAGTTATTATAATCCTTATAGTTCTGTTGTACTATGTGTCTTTCCATTTGTTGTGTTATGTTATGAAAAAGGTTATTGTTGGTCATGTGCAAAGAGTAAAACAAGAGCTATATGTTGTGGTTGTGTTCTTATCACTCAAACTCTTCAATGGCTGTAAGAAGTGCAGCTCACCACAATATTGTTATTCTTCACTACAGCATGCTTTTCTGTAGGACGATATATATTCAATATTGTCTTCTTACACAAGGTTTTGACGTATTTCGGAGGTCTATATTACTTTAGATTTCCTTACCTGAACATGTAGTTAATGTACTGCTGGTCAAAGGCACTGTAAAGAGAGCACAAAATCAGAGCTTTATTTCAAAAATTCCTTCAAATCGAAGGGGGTAATTTGGCCGTAGGATAGTGAACAAGTTGCAATACATTATTTAAGCTTCTTGTGTAAAATGTACGTATGTAGATGTATTCATAAAGAATTTATATTTTTGTTGTTGATGTTTCAGAATAATCAATCCTTTTCACTGTATTAGACTCTTCACAAGACTTGCCTTAGCTGGATGGATTTGAAACGGATTCGGAACACTCTGTACGCACCTAAAAATAAGGGGATGAATATGAAATCACATCAAGTTCTGTGGAAAGCACTCCAAGCCAGTACAATCAGAAACACATTACATTTTTAGCCAGCAGTAATTCCTGGCAAATTGATGCAAAGCCAATTTTAATAAACTAAATCTTTATACCCTTTAAGTACCCAGAAACTGGCAAGCTGATGATACTTACCAACACAAGCCAGATGACAAACTGCCCAGCCATAAGTATTCAAATCAAACTGTAAGAAAGGCAAACGTTCTTCAAAGTCCAAATGTCCCGAAAAATATGCAATTGTTATTTTTTATTGATGAATGTTATAAATACATCTTAAGTAGACAAGTAAGTAAATTAATGTAATATTTACCCCAGGATTGTGTATAGGGAGGTTGATGGCAGAAAAAAACATGATACACATACTACATGAACCAAAAGGGAAAAATAACCAGGGGGAAGTTTTTAAATGGGTGTGCAGATAAATAATAACAAAATATAAAGAGAGAATCAAAGTACAAATAAGGTTCAGATCTATGATATAGCTCTTTACAGCAACACAATGACATTTAATTGTTTTAGAATATGGATACAAACCTTGAAAGCTTGGACCAAGAAGTCTTCTGCTAATGATAAGGAAAAAAACACCATATACAGTATGTCAGAGGCCAAGCACTCCACATTCAAGCTAGGCAAATTACATGACAGTCTATCGGGCCTGTTTTAAGTCAATTCCCCTTTTTTCTTATGGACATCTGTTGATTTATCATCCAAGTGAATAAGACAAAACCATCCACAGAATACATGAGCGTAGCTGAATGAGTCCTATCACGAGGGCAGTCCCTGCCTGCACCCACCTCTCTATGAAGGACCCTCAGCAGAAGGTAGCTGACGACATGGGAGGCGTTTTGGACGGTGAAGAAATAAGGAACGGCCTGAGAAGAAGAGAAAAGGACGAAAGGGAAAAATCACGACAGTTGTCGACAAATGTTTCCCGGTTATCACAGCTCCTTATGTCGGAGGTAAAGTCCGAAAAGTAGACCCACCGCCACAAGTAGCCCACAATATCTCACGTAGCCTGCTGTGATGCATCGCTGAGCGTTGGGGAGTCAGAGCAGACGACGTACCATGCGGGATAAAGCCCGGGAGCCAGCGTAGATGGAGCCAAGGAACAGGAGGGACCCAGGGAGCCAGGAGAAAACTGCAGACCTAAAAGGATTGAAGCAGGGTGTGAGATACAGAACCCTCTCCAACCGTTCACATAGATGGATTCGAACCCGGAATATCAGCAGTCTACGCGTGCAAGCGTTTCCGAGAAAGATGCCAAACCCAAATCCCAAATCTGCGGTTATGACGAGCATCTCAGAGAGTCTGACCCAATGGGATTGGATTGGCCGATATGTAGAGAAGTCATGCATATAGAGAAGGTTACTTTACTAAATGATTAGGTTTCAACTCACCTGGAGATGCGGCCCATCTCCACCCACCCAAGCCTCCCAGACAGCAGAAGAAGCACAGCTCCCACTAAGGTCTGCCATCTGAGATACGACATATAAAGGCAAAGATAAGTGGCAGCAGTGTAACATATACACAAAGATAGAGATCGTTGCAATATATGGATTGTATTACCTCAAATCTCAAAAGACTTACCCTTGAAATAGGGTTGGAAACGTGAACTTTAAAACAGACAAGACAAACTGAAAAAAAATGAAAAGAAAAGCATGATGACAGTATCACTGGTAGAGGATAAACCAGACTATAGACAACATTCCAGAAAATGACCCCGCTGGGGCCACCCCGACTGTGTACACTGTCATGGCATTGCAACTTGCTTTGGAAAGTGGTAGGCTTATGCACATTAAATATACAGGGCTCAGTCATTAGGAACGTCTAAAACAGTGAAGCTATAGGCTATTCAAACATTGTGTTTCTTGAATACATGCATGTCACGGCTTAAGTAAGGATGCGTTATTGAACATATAACAATGGATATTTTAATGTCAATAGTATTTATTGAGGCCTACTCCAATACAGCTTGCTTGTTTAGATAATGCATGACTGAAGGTCCAGAATCACTCAACTTTATTCTCGTTCTAATATCTGCCATCGAATGGTAGTAGTCGATAGTTTTGACATCAGATTATTTCTCTCATTCACGACTCTAATAACCTGCAATGCAGCTGTGGAAAACTACCAACCACTGTACAGCTTTGTGAAGTGATATCACTAATGTGGTACTGCAACTTTAACTACAGAAGAAAGGAATCAAACAGGTTATGACTCTTCAAACTCAAAACTCACAAACTTTACCTTATTGGTGAAACATGATCCAACGAAGACGATGCTGAACACCAGTCCAGTCATATGCCCTTTCCACTGCATGCTGCCCTCCCGTCACATAACGGAGGACCCATCACTTACAATGCGACCCATGTTTTTACATAGTGATCATTCGTATGTGATCATTCGTTAAACTAAAAAAAAAAAAAAACTTGATCTGAAGACAGTTTACCCAAGCTGCGACACGTCACGTCACGCGTCCAGAGCAGCGCTGGTCTTCGGTCACATGGTTCCGCAGCGTTTCCGTGTTTACAGCGGGCTGATCTGAGAGTAGGGTTTACAGTTCCCAACGATGGTGCGCAGCAGACATGGCATTTCTGAAGACAAAAGAGCGATCTAAAGAAAGGTAGGCACATTGACAACTCTATGAATCAGCCCTTACTTCTACATTGGGAGTGTGTCTCATGGGCAAGATGGGTTTTAACAGTGGCTACTAGGCCAGTCCTCGGAAGATCCTTGGTGGTATGTGGGAATCTCTGTATAAACAAATTAGGTACTTTTCTTGTAATGCCTGAATTCAATTAAGTATATAATGTCTTGTGATAACAGCAATGTTGCTCCTTCCTAATTGACTTGGTCAGTGCAAAGTCTCAAGGCAATATAAAACAAAGTCAAAGCAATAGTTTAGTATTTCAAGTGAAGCATCCATGCATGGATCTGATCCAGAAGAAGTTGGGGTGCCTGGGCCGGTGGCCTACTTATTATAATAACGTAATTAAATCCAACATTCTGTAGCTAAAACTGGATTGTTTCCTTAGATGAACTGTGAACAATGGGACTAATTTCAGTTGTAATGATAAGGTTGATAACCAATGCATTCACCATGTGGTCTACTGGCGTCAATATTGTGGGCACTAGGCCCACTGTTGATTTTTACACCAGAAACAGGAACTTGGTAAATACATTGATTTTTAAAGTGCTGAATTAACAAATGTAACGGAAATTAACAATAATATTGGTAAATTGACAAACCTTACCCAGAAATAGGAACTCTACATTACTAATGCTGGCAACTTAAGTGATATCAGCCTTTAATGTGGCAGAGAACAAAGTTGAGTAGATGGGCTAAAAGCATTTTCATTCAAGTGTGAATCCCTCCACTGCTCAATTAGAGTAACAGCCCAAAGGGATACCTGATGCCAGCCCACAACACAACTTAAGCACTATCTGGTTGCAACAGCTGGCTGTGCTCAGCCCACTGGAGCTCACATGAATTACATGATTATCACCTCCCCACCCTCATGCCTGGTTAGGTTTGCTTGGCACACTACACAAGCCTATCCCTGTATCTTACTTTTGTTTTTATCCCTTTAAAGGTTCTCCCTGTTGCTGCTGGACCTCGAGGAATACTATTTTGAGCAGCACACAGCTCTACAACTTGGTGCAAGCTTGACAAAGGACAGGTGAGTAATGTGTGGCCAACAATGGTTTTATTAGGGTTTTCTAACTGTTAACAGCAGTGTTACAGTGTGTTCTTAGTTAATACCACATTATGCATGATGAACCGTTCAACAGGTTAGAATGTAATCAGCATTGCAGAGACAAAATGTCATCAGCTAATGTTTTAATATGCTGTATGTCAATATTTTCTTTATTTCAGAAAGGTCAGAGGCTCATTCAAGGTTTGCTCTAAATCGCTCATATTTGATCCTGAAGACTTTGCTGAGCCAATATTAAAGGTGTGTGTGTTCATTTAACTGTGCACGTTGATGTCTTTCCTTAAGAGCAGACAGTCTACAACGCATCAAAAACTGTTGTTATCGTCTTAATTTAAATTGTGGCGGCCCCTTCCATCGTTATCCCCTACAGATTCCTCTCAGGGAATGTAAGAAGATTGAGGTGGTGGACCAAAATGAGAACCCCTTCGAGTGAGTCCTGCGCTGCCATTTGTTGTGCTGGATGAGTTGTATTGACAGAAGCTTATTTAGCCAAGCAGCCAAACTGGTCGGACAAACCAGCTGTGAATCAGCTGAGGCTGAAAGTCGTTGTATGTGAAAGGTTACTGAAAAAGTATTGAGTAAGATCTTGAAAGAAAAAAGCTATTTCCTATAAATCGAATTTATATCATATTCATCCAGTGGGAGATAAATTCACCCATTGATTCACAATGTTTATATTTATATTTTGATATTATGGTGGATTTTTGTTAATCTTATTTATTTTATTTTTTATCGTAATTTCTTCCACAGGACAAAGCCACCAACCATCTCTATTCTATGCAAACAGGTGTGTCTTTGACAACATGTTCTTTATTTAAATGATGCATTGGTTCTCATTGTGTGTGTGTGTGTGTGTGTGTGTGTGTGTGTGTGTGTGTGTGTGTGTGTGTGTGTGTGTGTGTGTGTGTGTGTGTGTGTGTGTGTGTGTGTGTGTGTGTGTGTGTGTGTGCAGTTTTAAATCGGATGTTTGCAATTATGTACAATTTATGTCAGTATATGTAATTTCCTGAATAATGGGAAGCTGAATAAGATCTCAAGGTCTCTGTCAACTTTAACATGACTGTAAATCTGATTTCAGGCCAATTATATGAAAGAAGACAATGTCATTGCGCCATACAGAATCGAAAGAGTGAGTCAAAGCTGTGCAAAGGGCAATTGTCTTTCAGATTTTCCATGCTCAACATCTGTACAAACACAAATTGACATCCTAACGACCGTTAAGTGGTTTGGATGAATGTGCTTGACCTGCTACAAGAAAGAAATTCGGCAATCAAAGCAAGCATGAAATGGTGATTTGTCGATCCGCAAAGCTTGAGGGCTGACTTGTAATCCGGTAGAAAATACTCTGGTTGGTTCTATGAATTACTATCACTGAAAGCGTTACCACAACATATTCGCCTCTCTATCTTTTTAAAGCTCTGAAATCTTCATAATAAAGATTTGGACATTATATATTCTAGAATAGGAGGTCATGCATGTGATGTTAATGTACCCTCTCAATATAAACTGTGTGCTTCCCTCACAGGGTGATAAAAGGTTCAACTTTCAACTGGAAGTTTGGAATAAAACAGAAGATGTTGTCCAAACATTGCTACAGGTACGTTTGTCATGATTATTGATTGACCTTCATTTTGCTGTCTGCTTCAGCTGAGGAATTTTTGGCCTGTGGGCTGTAAAACGTGTATTTTGTGCTTTTCCTCAAGCCAATGTAAACAGATAAAATGGATGGTGTGTTTTCTTGTTCGACTAAAATCACAACAACAATTTGTTTTTGTTGTATGAATAGGATGTTGAAAATGACATGCTGTTATTCTGCCTTCCATTTATGCATTTCGACGGCACAAATGATTATCAAATGAACAATAATGTATTATTTAGTCTATGTGATTGCTCATGAAATACTGTGCCCTCTTCAGCTCCACAGGGCGTCCTGCCTAGACAAACTGGGAGACCAGACAGCAATGGTGAGTCATGTTATTTTAATGGTGCTTGAGCTTTGGATATTTGAAGTAAAGCTACCAGTTCTTTGTCTTTTCGATGGAATAAAGCACTAATTTAATATTTTTCAAGATATGTGATGAGGGCATGTTTAGAATTACAAGGGATTCAAAAAAAATAATTGATAAATACAATTAAATCCCAATATTAATAAAGAAAATTACGTTATTTAAGGCATACTAGAATTATAACCAGTCCTGATGTTCGTTTCTTTTTCCAGATTGAGGCTAATTTACAGTCAAGACTAGCGAGATCGTCATTTGACAAACACAGGTATTTACTTGTGAATTATTATTTATGATGACGTAGCTGGGACAGATGGATGTCCCATGGATAACACTGAGACACTGAACTGTATATCCAAAAACTCTTTGCAAATTCATAGAACACATTAACAAAAGCGAAACTCAGAAGCCACAACACAACTGATAATGCCACAACACCAAGACAAATGCCAGATTGTCGCTAGCCTAGCTTTGCCCCCACATGTGGAAGGGGAAAGTACCATTTTTTTTTAGGTGCTTTATCACTGATTACTTTGTAGGGCGATGGTCCTATTTGTAGATTCAACCAGCATAACGGCATTCTGCCAATACGTCTAAAAGTTTTAATGTGTTGTTTTATCGGTATTTGTTTTTTGTCATACTACCATGTTTTGTCTTTTTATATCATACAGTGTCTTTGAGAACTCTGAAACATTAACTATAAGATTACTATTAAATTCATGTTGATGGTTTTTTCTCCAGTTTCCAGAGTGTGTCAGAGAGCCCCCACATGGAGTGCACTGCGGCGATGGTCCTGCCTCTGGTGTCCAACCCCGGGCACGTCTGCATCACGGACGAGGGCCTCTACTTCCAGCCCCTCAACGGATACCCTGTGAGTCCCCCCCCCGTAGTAGACACACTGTGGAACACTTGCTACAGGTACGTTTGTCATGATTATTGATTGACCTTCATTTTGCTGTCTGCTTCAGCTGAGGAATTTTTGGCCTGTGGGCTGTAAAACGTGTATTTTGTGCTTTTCCTCAAGCCAATGTAAACAGATAAAATGGATGGTGTGTTTTCTTGTTCGACTAAAATCACAACAACAATTTGTTTTTGTTGTATGAATAGGATGTTGAAAATGACATGCTGTTATTCTGCCTTCCATTTATGCATTTCGACGGCACAAATGATTATCAAATGACAATAGTAATTTAGTCTATGTGATTGCTCATGAATTTACTGTGCCCTATTACACTGATGACGTAGCTGGGACAGATGGATGTCCCATGGATAACACTGAGACACTGAACTGTATATCCAAAAACTCTTTGCAAATTCATAAAACACATTAACAGAAAAGCAAAACTCAGAAGCCACAACACAACTGATAATGCCACAACACCAAGACAAATGCCAGATTGTCGCTAGCCTAGCTTTGCCCCCACATGTGGAAGGGGAAAGTACCTTTTTTTTTTAGGTGCTTTATCACAGATTACTTTTATAGGGCGATGGTCCTATTTGTAGATTCAACCAGCACAACGGCATTCTGCCAATACGTCTAAAAGTTTTAATGTGTTGTTTTATCGGTATTTGTTTTTTGTCATACTACCATGTTTTGTCTTTTTATATCATACAGTGTCTTTGAGAACTCTGAAACATTAACTATAAGATTACTATTAAATTCATGTTGATGGTTTTTTCTCCAGTTTCCAGAGTGTGTCAGAGAGCCCCCACATGGAGTGCACTGCGGCGATGGTCCTGCCTCTGGTGTCCAACCCCGGGCACGTCTGCATCACGGACGAGGGCCTCTACTTCCAGCCCCTCAACGGATACCCTGTGAGTCCCCCCCCCGTATTGGACACACCGTGCCAACACTTACTGCTCACTTTGTGATAATCCAGTTACACACAGAGTCAATGTGTGGCTATAGGTTAAAGAGACACGCCAGCGGTTACACAACAGTAGACTCTCCATCAGCACTATACTTCATCTGCTTCCTTTATGAATCTTGGTGCTTCTGTGTTGTGGTGTTTTGTCATTGGTTTTTAGGAACAGGTGATTCAGATCAAACTCCACGAAGTCCTGAGGATCTACAAAAGGAGGCATGGGCTCAGGCCACTGGTGAGTTAAAAATGTTGAAGGGTTCAGTGGAGTAGCTGCTAGTTAACTAATCACATACACCGATATTGTGCTTGTATAAAGGAG
The DNA here is from genome assembly GCA_900291075.1 of Melanogrammus aeglefinus. Lineage (NCBI taxonomy): Eukaryota > Metazoa > Chordata > Actinopteri > Gadiformes > Gadidae > Melanogrammus > Melanogrammus aeglefinus. Next base: position 371,638 of record OLKM01000194.1, read on the forward strand.
TAGCAAGGATGTTAGGAGTGGTTAAAACCTCCATTTCATATTGTCGCTAATTTCTGCTTTTGAATGTTTTGGGATAGAAAATAATATTTAGACAAAATAATAGTGTGTGTGTGTGTGTGTGTGTGTGTGTGTGTGTGTGTGTGTGTGTGTGTGTGTGTGTGTGTGTGTGTGTGTGTGTGTGTGTGTGTGTGTGTGTGTGTGTGTGTGTGTGTGTGTGTGTGTGGTCCAGGGGCTGGAGGTGTTCTGTACAGAGAACGACTCCTGCTCTGACATCTACCTGAAGTTCTACAACACGGCAGACCGAGACGAAGTCTACTATTACATCGCCACTTTCTTGGGTCGGTATTCCACGCAAGAAACCTTAATTTAACGAGCGGTTATATTCATAATTTGTAATTTAGCATAAAATGAAAAATTTAATTAATCAGAAGTTGAGAACAATTAAAGCATACCATGGAAACTTCAAGGGATGCGTGAGCAGTTAATATTTAAAAATAATAATAAACAGTGCGTTTACATGCTCTGTTAATTTTTTTTTTAAAAAAAGGGATCCATAAATAAAGAGTTAAGTTTAAAAAAAGAGGACAGAGGGGAAGGTTGGCCAGTCATACATAAAATGAAATCAAAAGCAAGCAATAATATCTTATTTTGTATTCACCTTACCAAACAGAAGACTTTATTTTCCATTCCCCGCTCCAGAGAACCACTTGATGGAGCACACGGCCGAGAGCTACATGCTTCAGTGGCAGCGCGGCCACCTCAGCAATTACCAGTACCTGCTCCACCTCAACAACCTGGCCGACCGCAGCTGCAACGACCTGTCCCAGTACCCCATCCTGCCCTGGGTGCTGGCCGACTACACCAGCCCCCAGCTAGGTAGCTACGCGGCTACGCTACGTTAGCATGCTCGGGGACGTGGACAGGGACGGGGTTGGAGATATTAGAAAAAAAAAAAAGCCCATCTTTGCAAGATTCGGATACAAAAAATGTGTGTTGATTATTTTATTATATATTTTATTAATTGTGTAAGTGAGTGGGAGGGTAAAGAATTATTTGTTTGTTAATTTATTAAAGATTATTCATTTCAATTGATATGTATGTATCTCAGCTATGAACCGTCTGCTTTGTTTTGCTTTCATAGATTTGACGAACTCGGCTACGTTCAGAGACTTGACCAAACCCATCGGAGCTCTAAACAAAGAGAGGCTGGAGCGCTTACTGGTAAGAATCTCTTATCCATGTTTTCTTTTCATGCTATTGTTTTAGTCTCATTGTTCAGTTTGTACATCGTATTTGATGTACATAAGTTAAAAACAAGTTGTGCCACACGATTTCATTTAAATCATTCACGTCTCTAATAAAATGCTATTCGCGGCTAGCTCCTCCAACCAGCCAATGCCTCTCCCTTTAACACGATTAGCCTGCTATGCCCTGAACCACAGCGTCTCAGTCCCTCTCCTGTGTTTCGGCCTGCAGGCCCGCTACAGAGGCATGCCGGAGCCGTCCTTCATGTACGGCAGTCACTACTCGTCCCCAGGCTACGTCCTCTTCTACCTGGTCAGAGTCGGTACGTGGGTCCCCCCTCACCTCACCTCCACGTCCTCACACCCTGCGGTCCAAGCACGTAACATCCACACATAGAACAATGTCGTCATTACCAGAATATCGAAAAAAACAATGAGAAGCCAGACACACTGGAAGTTACTTTGGATTACTGCTACTTACAAAATGGGAAAAAAAGTAAATAGTATTATGTGTCGTGGATTACTGCTTCTACACTTTATTGTACGGAGATGTTTCTATGTGAAGCACTTTGAGTCTGCCTCGTGTATGAAAAGTGCTATATAAATAAAGTTGCCTAGTCTTATATTACAGCATAATATCGTGTTTTCTCTACATCTTTGTTGCCATTTAATACTGTAAATTGAGATGACGATTTCGGGAGTAGTGCAGTAATTCTAGCAAATGCAACAGCGTTCCTCAAAGAAGAACATTCATCAAGCTTTATATCATGTTTAATTCTACTCACAGAGTCTCTTTGTGTGTTTGCTTAACCCAATACACTGCTCTAAAGAGGACCTTCCCGTTTATTTGAATCCTTGTTTGAATAACGATATCCTTCATCCGTGTGTGTGTGTGTGTGTGTGTGTGTGTGTGTGTGTGTGTGTGTGTGTGTGTGTGTGTGTGTGTGTGTGTGTGTGTGTGTGTGTGTGTGTGTGTGTGTGTGTGTGTGTGTGTGTGTGTGTGTGTGTGTGTGTTTCTACGTCCGATCCCTTTTGGACATGTGGTGTATTTTGAATCATCTCTCTTTGCTGCTGGACAGCTCCTGAGCACATGCTGTCTCTGCAGAACGGACGCTACGACCACGCGGACAGGATGTTTAACAGGTAGGAGTCCTATCGCCTCCACCAATCACACTGCTGCTCAGGAATTTTATCATGGGTCCGGAGGTAACCGACCAATAACCAGCCTTCTCCTATACCAACACCTTTTTAACAAAATATCAGGGGGTTACAACTGATGTTCAAAATAGATGGTTTAGGTTCTGTATGTGTTTGTGTTTCATGTACTTCCTGTTTTTCATAAAATCTGCACAAGTCACCTAAACTCATGTGCACACAAAATAATTTGAAAGTAGGTCTTGAGTATCATTTGAAATTTTGAATAACATTGTTTGTTCAGCGCTTTAATCGATGTGTATTCTCACCAGCATCCACGAAACGTGGAAGAATTGCCTTGAGGGTGCCACTGACTTCAAAGAGGTGAAAACCAAACCGTCATTGCTTATCATCAAGGGTTACCATGTGTGAATTCATGATTTTCCTCATTATAAAATATTGTTTTAACATAAGAATAGGCTGTGAATGCGCTGGGTGTCTCTCGTCTGTAACCCAGTTGATTCCGGAGTTCTATGGGGAGGATCCTAGCTTCTTGGAGAACAAGTTTAGCATCGATCTGGGAAGGAGGCAGAACGGAAGCCCGATCAACGAAGTCAAGCTGCCGCCCTGGGCCTCAGGTTCCTGCTGTTCACCTTCTACTCAGTACTAGATAGTATATATACTTGTATTGTCTCTTCATGAACAGATAAGTTGCTAAGAGGTGTACTTGTCAAATCTTTTGAACAGAATTTGTTTCAAAGGACATGTTATCGATGTTGTACAAAAACATGCAAGATTGAGTGCATTATTTTAAGATATTTGTTTAATTACGTATTAAAATATGTGTAATGAAAAGCAACATACAGGTGCCACCTAGCAAAGCAAATCTAAGACTAAACCACGAAATGAGTCCAATTATTACATGAAATCAAATTAATTTGCGCACAGAAAAATATGTTCAGTTAGTTTGGTTTGCATTCCCATGCGTTGTATTAATAATAGTGTCTTGCTATTTTCAGACGCCGGCGATTTCCTCCAGAAACACAAGATTGCGCTGGAGAGCCAGTATGTGTCGGAGAACCTCCACGAGTGGATTGACCTGGTGTTTGGCTACAAGCAGCGTGGGTGTGAGGCTGTGGCGTCCCATAACGGTAACGGAAGAAGCCTGGCCTCTTTTGAGCCCAATACAAACCGGAATGCACAACTTTAAAATGTTGAATCTGTTTTTATGTCTTCCTCTCAGTGTTTCACCCGCTGACCTATGAAGGTGGCATCGATTGTGACAGGTATCAAAACCAAAATGCCATCCTAGCATTAGTAACACGACATGCGTATATAAAGCCAACCGCAAGGACGGCACCCTCTCTGTATCGTAGACATCTATACATGGACTCCGCATAGGCCTTTGGATCGTACTGCAACGTCCCCACCATATTGGAGAGGTCAAGACCGGCCTGTAGACAAATACAAGTAATCCGGGGAGACACTGTCATTTGAATTAATATGAATATAAAAATGACCAATTGCAATAGGTTGATAGAAATGTTGAGGTTTTACCCAGAACAAACTGCAGCTCCCCGTTTACTTGCATTTGTTTTCCAGGCCAGTTCTGGCCTCTCCAAAATGGCGGTGATGTTAACGTGTTGCAGCAGTCAATTCAGCCTCAATGTAAATATGTCCATGCTGGTTATTGCTGCAGTTTCTGATTGGCAATAACGGTGATATCACCTGGTAGAAATTATGTTATTCCTCTGTCCCTGTGATTTGGGATTTTGCTGTTTGGTTGTTAAATTGTTAAATTAAGGTGACTGTGTGTGTGTGTGGTGCGTGCGTGCGCGTGTGCGTGCCTTTGTGTTCCTCCCGGCTCAGCATCGACGACCCTGACCAGAGGATCGCCATGCTGACCCAGATCCTGGAGTTCGGCCAGACCCCCACCCAGCTGTTCACCGTGCCCCACCCCCAGAGGATCACCCCCCGCTTCCACAGCATGACCCAGAGCTCCAGCACCTACTCCACGCTCAGCGACATGTCGTCAGGTACACGCCGACGCACGCACATGCAAATTGTAGTTCCTCCATTGAACAACAAAGTATTCTCTTAGATCAGCAAAACTCGAGTTCATAGTAAACCAAACACTCTTCCAAGTTTTCATGAGGAATTTAGTTTCAGTTACATGGAAGGGTGTACGGTGGGGGGGGCTAATATTTCTATTTGAAATAGTTTCCCCCTTTTTTTCCTGTTTACCATGAATATTTACCCAAGCGAATCATGGACATTACACATTTCACACTTTACATAAAGTAGACTTTGGAGGAAAACTGTTGCCCCCTCTCTAGTATAGATTCTAAACTATTACAAAATCACTGCTCTTGTAATGAGCAATCATGTAGTAGCCCAATGACTTGTATTCTACTTGCTTTAACATCAGCTGTCTCAGGCCGGAGATGCTCAATACAATTAAAATATTCCACCCCACCCTACGCTAACAGTCTGACTCCCAAATACAACAAATAAAACAAAGTTCAGATAAAAACTGCATTTTATTGCTTCCACTCCTTTATTGCTGCCGCCACGTTGGTGTTCCAGCCTGCTCCAGTGAGGACACCTCGTTTGAGGACCTGACGGAGGAGAGCAGGAAGCTGGCCTGGGGGAACATGGAGCAACTCAAGGTGCTCTCCACCCATAAGATACACAAAGAGTGAGTCCACACTCCAGGATGTTGTGCGTTAGAAGAACACCACTTGCTTACTTCAAATGTTTAGGGGAAGAATAGTTGGAACTTGGATATTTGACCTCTTTTTCTTTGGAATTGTATTATATTTTATATTTTCAATTTCATGAAGTAACGGATAGGTGTACATTGGTGGAGTCCACTGAAAAATGATTTGACCCAGGACACCTGATTTATGCTCATCTAATGAATATCCTTTGTTCCGAAGTTATTTAGAATAAAGGAAAACATTTTCACGTGTGTGTGTGTGTGTGTGTGTGTGTGTGTGTGTGTGTGTGTGTGTGTGTGTGTTTGAACATAGGTGGTGACAGGAATGTGTGTGAGTTGGTGTGTGTGTGTGTGTGTGTGTGTTTGTGTTTGAACATAGGGCGGTGACAGGAATCGCTGTGACTCGAGACGGAGCATCCATTTTCGCCACATCACAAGGTCCGCTCATTATTATTTAGGTGTTTTTCCGACACCTAAATTAAATGACACTGTAGGCAATTAAAAGTCTCGAGTCTATTCAATGTGATTGTGACCCTCTCTATTGTGTATTTGTTCTTCCCCAGATTCAACTATAAAAATGTTCTCTAAAGATCTGAAAGAATTTCAGAGAAGCATGTCCTTCTCCAACATGGTATGCGGAATTGTGTTATAACTACATTCATTTCGACTGAATGAATGGTTCAACACAAAGCCACTTTTGGTCACGCACACAATCACACAAACACAGTGCATTTGTCAATGCGTGTGGATGGTCTATCTATATAGGTGTCCTCTTTAGAAGTGATGACTGTCTGCTTCTCTATTAACTATTTTTCTATTTGTTCTGAAATCTATATTTTATAACGTCAACTGCACTGTAACATCCTTTAAATGTAGATCGACCTGACCTTGAAATGAGCTTAGGCTAGAAACCTTGTAAGCCAGACTTCTGTTTCATGATCTTTACTGTTACAATGTTCTTTGTATTGTCCCTGACAGTAAACAAATGCATTAATATGATAAATGATAAAATGATATCCCACAGGCGTTGTCCTCATGCCTGATGCTCCCAGATGACAACACCGTAGCGTGTTCATCCTGGGACAACAACGTGTACGTTTCGTATTTGATTTCATGCGTGTTGGCTTATTTGCCTGGTTTTCATAGTCATTTTATTTGGATATAACTTCCGTTTATTGATCCCTCTCCCCCTCCCCCAGGTACTTTTACTCCATACCTTACGGCAGGCGGCAAGACACACTGATGGGTCACGATGACGCCGTCAGTCAAATGTGTTGGTACGGAGACCAACTGTACACCGCATCCTGGGATTCCACCGTCAAGGTAGGGGGCGCACGATGATGATGTCACGAATTGTCATGCTAATCTATTTGCACTAAAAGATGGCTCGCACTAGCTGCATTGGAATTATTGTACTGATGTATTATTATTTACCGTATTTATATTTAGTGTATTAACTTACAACCCATTCATACACCCATTCACACACCGAAGGTGGAGTCAACCACACACACAGCGACAGCCAGCTCGTCGGGAGCAGTTAGGGTTAGGTGCACTTCTCAGGGAGACCTCAACACTCTGCTAGGAGAGGTCGGGGATCAAAGTAGCAGCCTTATTCAGATCTCGAAAGTAACGTGGAGTTCAAAAGCAGTAATTTTTCCTCTATTTGCCCGCCAGGTTTTAAACATGTGTTTTGATTTGTTTCTGTGTCAAAGGTTTGGCTGCGGGATCCAGACAACCAATCTGGGAGCAAGAGATGCTCCTTAGAGCTGCTCTACGAGTTCGAACACGAGTCCGGGGTGAGTGCTACTGACGCTTGATCTAACCACCACATGAAACATAGCTGATGGCCGTCATGTGATATCTGTCAAGTGTTCTAAGTCAGTTCAAACAAGTTGAAGTGAAGGAACTGTCAGGCTGAGACCAACGCCACTTTGTCACCGTGCCATGGCTGATGTTCCAGCGCGTTCCGCTCCGTTCTGTCCTCAGGTGAACGCCGTCGCTCTGAACCCCGCGGGCACCCTGCTGGTGACGGGGTGTAAAGACGGCACGGTGTGCATCTGGGACACTGGTAGCTATGGGTTACTGCAGCAAGTCCAGTGTCACTTGGGCACCATCCACCACATCTCCTTCAGTTCAGGTGTGTGTGTGTGTGTGTGTGTGTGTGCATGCGTGTGTGTATTTCTATATCCGATCCATTTTGGACATGTGGTGTATGTCAGTGCATGCGTTTATTCTTGTGGTTGTAGTTCTTGTGGTTGTAGTTTTGTCGTGTTTACTGTATGTAAGGTCTGTTCTAAATGTTCCACATTCTGACCTGCTGTGACTGTGGATTTAGTCGTTTCAAGTGGCATTTGATGTGCGAGAAGAAGTCACAGAAAATGTTTTTATATTACAATAACATTATGTTTCAATGTTATTTATATATATCGATACAGTTATTCAACTTGACTACATAAAAAAGTAATAAATAAAAAAGTGTTGCGAGTTCAACCTCGTCTCAATCGACATCTTTTAACGTACTTAACAGTCCCTGAAAAATATGTATTAATGCAGAAAAACTAAATCTTTGCGCCTTGTTTTGAACCCGTGTGCCCCACCTCCTCCTCAGACAGCAGACACGTCCTGAGCACTGGGGCCGACTGCTGCCTCAAGGTCATAGACGTCCAGACGGGCACCGTGATGTCATCAGTACGAGCCGAGGAGGAGATGAGGTACCGTCGCACTCCCCAGAGACCCCGCACACCAATGCACACTTCTTTGTCGGTTTAACTGAGGGTTCAGCATTCTTTAGTTGGTCCGGTGTGTGTTTTTTGACTCGGTCGGAACCTCCGCCCCAGGTGCTTCTGTTGGGACGGGAACACGATGCTGTCTGGCAGTCAGTCTGGTGACCTGCTGCTCTGGGATCTGCTGAGCAACACGCTCACAAAGCGCATCCCTGCACACTCAGGTGACCGCACACACCTGTCTGTCTGTCTGTCTGTCTGTCTGTCTGTCTGTCTGTCTGTCTGTCTGTCTGTCTGACTGACTGACTGACTGACTGACTGACTGACTGACTGAGAATTGAACAGCTGATGCTTAAGATATAAGCGTCTGCTAAATGCCCTAAATGTAAATGTAAGATCCATGTATATATAGTTACATAATATGTAACTTGTGTTTTTGTTCTTTTTGTGGGAACAGGAGCGGTGACGGCGATGTGGATGAACGAGCAGTGCAGCTCAGTGATCACCGGTGGCGAAGACAGACAGATCATCTTCTGGAAGATCGCCACATAACCCGCCCCCTCTGCTGTGGTCCACCAATCAGCCGCCGGGACAGAGCGTCGTGCCGTCTTCCAGACCAATGGTATTGAACGAGGAGCTTATGGAGCTTAGGACTTGCTGTGGCTCTCTGGCGCCCCTCGAGGGCACTATATGTAGGAAACCAAAAATAATGTATCCTTTAGTTTGTTTGCAGTCACCTGATCCTGACTTTTTAGCCTACAGAATTGTTTCAGGGCTTTTATAATAGATGGTGTTTGTTTGTTATTTTCCATCTCAGGCTTTTGGTTGTTGTTTTTTTTTAATAGATGTTTTTGCTCTTAATTTAAGTTTATTGAAGAGTTTTTCTATTTTATTTCCTGTTTCCGGTTTAGTATTTTCACAAACCACGACCACAACAGCATAGTTGTGTGCATCATTTCATGGAGGAAGTTGATTCGCTTGTACAAAAAATAGAAAAGTAAGCCTATTCAAAGACATTATAAAAAGAGAAAAAGACCTATAGCTTTTATTCCTACTCTAGCTACACACATACACAAGGTGTAATAAATATGAAACCTTTAACAAGCCACTTTACCGTCAATATCTAGTCGTGAACGTACTATTGACTTTAATGCCTGCACTGCGTTGGTGTGGAGTATTAGTATTATTTTTGACGCGACATAAAAAGGTAAAATGATGAGACATTTGTAAAAGTGTTGACGTGGAAAATATGGTGCATGGATTTGGTGGATTGGACAGGAGGCGACTGCTCAGTTGCCATTATCCCTACAGGAAACATGTTTATCAAATCTATCCTAAACGGACAGGCCTTATGTTAGCAAGACCCACAGTAACCAACCGTGTATGCGAGTGTAAATTCACATGTTTGTCGACGCTGAGATGTACTCTCAAAGGCATTTTCTTGTTGCCAGAAGCCTGAGCAAAGGATCGTGGTATCAAGTTACACATGGGGAGAAGTAGGAGTCCGTCTTTGCAAACTCAGAAACATGCAGTTTAAACCATGTAAGTGCATTATAGATATTTGTAGCGATATAATTGTTTTAAGTATTTCAAATGAAAATATAATTATTTTTAATAAAAGCTTCTATATATCGCGGAGGTGTCTGCATCCAGTATTGATGATCTTCCTAACAGACCATACAGATTTTCTGATATTTATGCATCTCGTCTTAAAAGTAGTATATCAATACATTTTCTAGATAATGTATTGATGCACCATGTTAGGCTGGTGGTTCATAATGCAATGTTATTGCCGTTTTCTGAAGAGAAAAAATGGTGATAGATTTTAACAAACACACACAGAGAGACAGAGCTATATTATAAAGGTCATTTATAACACATACATGCCTTAATCAAACAGACTACTAACAAAATGCATCCATATGAAATAATTAACCGATAGCACATCAATATATTTGTATACTGAAATAAATAAATAAAAGTCTGACATTATTTGGCTCTCAGCACATGAGACAATGTATCTGAAGGGCTGACTCAAAGTGGATGGATCAGCATCTCTTCTCCTTCTAATCAAAGCTTTGTGAACACAATTAATACATGGACCCCAACCCAGGCCCTATGTCCCCTACACCAACATGGAAAATAGTTTGGTATTAGAACGTTGTTTATATATATATAGCACAAAGCAAGGTAAGGTGGAATACAAACTAGGAACAAGGGTGTATGACGAATCAACTCTGCCAATGGAGGGGATGAACTGATGAACTGATCATGCTCAGGAGCGCTCCTTTGCCCTCAGTGCCTGGAGAGAATACAGACCGGAAATCAGCCCTGATGCAATAATAATAACAACTTCATACGGCACGTCCCAATTTTCCCCACTCGATAAAAGAACGCTTAACACCTCAACAGTAAGAAGTCAAATCAGCTGGAATAGAAAATGTTTGACGCAATACCTTCAAGTAAATAATGAATAATAATACAAATAGTAATGACGAAATCAGACAAAGTAAGTGGGTGTATGTTGGAGTGAAGCGAGGAAAGGTACGTCACACATAAAATAATGCCTGTTCTCAAATGAACCCATTTGGATGAACTGGGCGAGTGATTGAAACCAGTGTGAGTTGAAGATGGCCTGTGCTCCCATACTTCACCTTGAGTTTGCCCAGAAGGCCTCCTTGGCCGAACGCTCTTAGCATTTTGGGTGTGGGCGGCTTGGGTCCGAACAACGATAACCCCCTCTTGTCCGTCACTCCCTTGGCAGCTACGGGACCCTTGGCCTTCATCAGATTCCTTTACGATTGCGCGCACACACACACACACACACACACACACACACACACACACACACACACACACACACACACACACACACACACACACACACACACACACACACACACACACACACACACACACACACACACACACACACACTCTCTCAACAGGAAATACATTTTCTTGCAGGATTTGTAATTAACACAGTTGAAAATGTTGCCTCAGTGAAACATTCAATGTTCAATCAACTCAACGTCGAATAAACAGTAAAATAACATACTTTCCCTTCCTGGCCAGCACCTTCTGGGACTCTGGGTAGTGCACCAGGATGTCAAACAGATCCTTCTTTTCCAGGACAAAGAGGTTGGCGAAGCCGTGAGCTTTCACGTTAGCCGTTCGTCGGTTGCCGCCATCTTTGGCCGACTGTAGGAGACTGTAGAGGGGGCAGGGAGGGTCTTGATGTTCACTTAAGTGGCATGTAACTTAACATACTATGGCACAACATAAGACAAAATTGTAGAACCATACCTGATTTCTCCAAACACACAGCCAGCCTTCAGCGTGACAAACACTATGCTGTTGTCCGGTCCTCCCACCACCTGCACTGCACCGCTTTTGATGACGTACATCTCTTTACCGATGTCCCCCTGTCCTCCAGCAGACAGAGAGGGGGGCAGCCACAGTTAGAGCAGATTGAGGTGAATAGGAGAACTGCTAACAACGGCCACCAGAGGACAGTGTTGCACAGATTACGCTGCATCACGATGTTATTACGCTCTCTTTCCTGGTCGCAGAGCCCTGACCAAGGCAAGCACAGACCGGCGCACTGACCTTCTTGACAACAAAGTCTCCAGGTAGATACACGATGGACTTGAGTCTCAGTAACATGTCCACCAGCATCTGCTGGTCACAGCCCTGTTGAGACAACACTATGTTACTCACTATGTTATTTATAGCATTCAATACGTCCTTTACTGCAAATTTATGTATCTCACAAACACTATTACGATTATATAATGAACCCTATTTTCGTAACATACGTAAAGTATGTTAACATACGTAACTTACGATAAAAGTCTTACTCATGACACTCCTTTTATACAGAGGTATGCCACAACCCTAACCCTAACTCAATGTGAGAGAGGATTGTGAAATATAAAGGGCAATGGCCTGATTGCAGCAGCCCACCTGAAACAGAGCGATCTTCTGGAAGGTGGCCAGGTTGATGTCAACAGCGATGGCCATTCTCATCACCAGGGGCATCTTATCCAGCAGCTCGGACTCATCTGGGGGACGATGAAGGTATGACGTCATTTGGTTAAATATCCTTAATGTCCATTCGTACTCTGCTTTCGTCCATAACCAGCTAGTGTAGATATGACCTACCATATCTTTGCTATTTTTCACCATATTTGTGACTCTTTTTAATCCAATTAATTTGTTAATGGATACTGTGGCTTCCACAGATTTGTTGCTTTCTATATCAATGTGCATTTTACTGTGGCCCCGTTTCGAAAACTGTGCATGTCACAAATTAAAACACTTTGACTTTGACTTTGAGTGAGAGCAACAGTTTTTATTTATATTTTTTCATTTAATCCGAAGTTTGATTGGGCATCGGCAGCTCTATGTACTCTTTCCTCAGCAACACTTCAACTCCAACTCCATTGTGTTGATCTAAAAAACAAGTTGAAACCACTTGTTGAAGCTACACAACGTGGTGGTGTTGTTAGAACCTAGCAATAGCCTCTGTTAACTGGCGCATACAAATGAACCCCTCATCATAATGGTAAATTGACTGCATTTATATAGTGCGTTTACCCAAAGCACTTTACAATATTGCCTGATATTCACCCATTCATGCACATTCACCCACCGACGGAGTCAACCATGCAAGGCGGCTAGGGTAAGCAGCTAGGGTAAGGTGCCTTGCTCAGGGACACCTCGGCACTCGCTGGGAGGAGCAAGGGATCTAACTAGCAACCTTGCGGTCACAAGCCAACCCGCTCTACTTCCTGAGTGACTGGCCCCGCCCCGTCCTGTCCAATGACATCTCCCGGTCCCTCTGAGCCTTACCCAGCATGCCCTGCGCCGTCCAGGTGTAGTTGTACCAGGTGCGCACGCGGTTCTGCACGAACTTGGGGATGCTGTTGGTGTTCATGTAGGACACGCAGCCGTCCATGGACGCGCGGAAGTACGTCTCGCCCGCCGTCGCCGCCCCGATGACGTCTCTCATCTGATAAGGTCAGAGAGAGATTGAAGAAAATAATGATATATATATATATACACATCATTAGACAGACAGAAAGCCACAACTAGAGCAAGAACATTATTGAACCAGCAAGAAATCTAGAAAGAAATCTAGTGAGAAAGGAATAAAACAGGATCGGGAACTCTATTGTTTGCAATCCACTGTAGTAATAGCTAATAATCACAGAGGCAGAATGGTACGGGCCAACGCAGGTGTACCGCATGATGTTAATTAAGTGCCCTGGCATGCCTTCAGACCCGTACTTAACTTAACGAGCTACACCTGTCCTTTCCTATCACACATACTCCGGGATGATTCCAGGGACCGCGTTCCAAATGGTACACTTTTCCCTTTTTACTTATGTATGTACTGTATGTACAGCAGCTACCCTTACCAAGTACATCGTGTTGCACACAGTATGTGATACACCTGTAGACAAACTACAGGTGATTTCACCGATAAGCACATGTAACGTATATCTACTGCTGTGCAGAGGATTTGGGGGACAGGATAGTCAAAAAAGCATGTTGGCTTGCATACTGCAAAATGTGACCGGATGTAGTACAACATCTTGGTATTTTACGATGGATAGTACAATACTATGATAATGTAATACTACCCATTGGGACTTACTAAAAATTTTTTCTCGCATGCTAAAAGGTATGGTAGAATGGGTATTGCAATGCAGGGCTAACCTGCATGGTTTGGCATAACCAAACCACCTGTGCTTGACTAACCAACAGGTGGAAGAGATTGTAGTACCCGAACAAACCTGTCCAATCAGACTGGAGAACACGAAGACGCCCACGAAGAAGTTACACATCTGGAAGGTGATCTCGAAGACCGTCTGCGGCACCGGGAGCCCCCCGATGTTGATCAGGCTGCGCACGGCGTAGTAGTAGCACCTCAGGTAGCTGTGGAGCCCCCCAGAGGACAGAGGGTCAGCTGGGACGGTCCCTCAGGTCAGTCATTCAACAGAGGCTTCCCTCCAGACAGATAGCGGATGAGGCTCGGATCATTATGAAGCAGAGGCATTCTGAGTACGGTAGACCGCAGGTTAACTATGGGTGTCAGGAAACAGGCAAGAATCAGCTTGAATCTAATTTTATTTTAATTATTCAGAACCTGTCCATGGAGGGGTGGGTGGTGTGTGTGTGTGTGTGTGTGTGTGTGTGTGTGTGTGTGTGTGTGTGTGTGTGTGTGTGTGTGTGTGTGTGTGTGTGTGTGTGTGTGTGTGTGTGTGTGTGTGTGTGTGTGTGTGTGTCTGTGCGTCACTGTAGTTTTACAATGACAACGTTTCTATTCAGAGCCAGTCCATGGAGGTGTGTGTGTGTGTGTGTGTGTGCGTGTGCGCGCGTGCGTGCGGAGACTGTGAGGAGACTGTGGCGTATACATACGCGCTCCCCTCGCCGTTGTAGACCCATTCGGTGGTGGACAGGCCCTGGTAAAGAGACGCCATGTAGAAAAAGCAGGCATTGATGTGCAGGACGTACAGCAGGTAGCCTGTGGTGCGGATCACTCTAGGGGTTGGGGGAGAAAAGGTGATCACTCTCGTGGAAGGAATATTTACATCTGCCTGGACACTTCCATGTCATTGGAAGGAACTCAGAAAGGAACTCAGAAAGGAACTCAGAAAGGAACTCAGAAAGGAACTCAGAAAGGAACTCAGAAAGGAACTCAGAAAGGAACTCAGAAAGGAACTCGAAAAGGAACTCGAAAAGGAACTCAAAAAGGAACTCAAAAAGGAATTAAAAAAGGGAACTGAAAATGCCTTGTTGGTCAACATATGGTTATGGAAAGATTTGAATGTTTTTTGTTGTTGTTTTCATGCAGCTTTTTGGTGTCGGGTATGCTGGGTTTTGTCATATGGAGGGAGATATGGTTGATCCATTACTTAGCAATATAAAAAGTCATCAAGAGATGGACAGTCATGCAAATATAATGGGGAGTGTTACCACTGTGTTATGTTCTCTGTGATATGTTTAATAAGTGAAGGTCTAATCTAGATGGCGTAGTTTGGATAGTTTTGAGGTCCATCCGATCATCTTAAAGTGTGAACCTCTTACCTCCAGATGTAGGCTTTGGCCATGATGCTCTCAAGACGATCACTGAACTCAAAGAAGTAGTCAATCTACAGAGACAAATGAGCGACGTGCATGTCCATGAGAAAGGACACCATGCATCAATCAGATCCACTTTGTCCAACTTTCATGACATGTGATGTGCTCCATTTGACCTTTAGATAGTGGAAGGGATAACATTGCTTTACCCTTATGATCCGGTTCAACCTGAACACAGAGTTGAAGCCGTAGTAGACGCCCAGCACATCGAATGGGATGAGGCTCACGAGATCAGTCTGTGGCCCAACAGATCGAATGAAAAGGATGAAGATTCACGTACGGTAGGACTTTGTCTTGGCGTTGCTTAATGGTGCAATAAAATTACTACAAAGGAAAAATACGAATGACCCACAATGGGGTTTTGTTTTTCAAATCTCTAGCGAAAAAGCGGATAGATAAAGCATTTCAAAACCATCTTCTTATCTTAAACATGCTTTGAGTGTCGATTCTCACCTTAAATCGGTAAGATGAGCGGTAATGTGGTTTGCTCAGATTCCTATCTTTCTGAAAGGCAATGCATCCAGTTTAGTTGTTTGTTGTACAGTAAATGTCAATAATCATCCATTCAGTGTAATAAATGTGTATTTAACTATCTGGTTCACTATCCATTACTGTCGTCTGTCGAGACACAAGTCATTCCCTTGTCCAAAACAAAGGACGCTAAAGAACCATCACTCATAGTGCAAACAAATCTCCTCAGGTCTCTTACCACGATGTCTCCCCCTTTGACAAACTGCAGGCGCGGCTGCCAGACCATGATGTCGATTACGTTGACCAGGTCCGAGAGGGCGTCGAAGAAGAGCCAGTAGGGGTTGCTGGCGGCGTTGTGGTAAGGGAAGACGAGGCGGACAGGGATGTACCAGATGTTGTAGTTGAAGGCCATCGCCACAACGGCCAGCCAGGTGACGTAGCGACGGTCTGTAAAGGGGAGGGGGGGGGGGGGTGTTGAGGTTGTGCACCTTTTTAAGAGGAAGAGGGACGGCCTCTCAAACGTACAAACACTACAAGCTCTCATTTGATTCCAAATAGATAGTATGTTTTACAGCCCTAAAATAATTTAAAATGTATCTCTTAATAGTTGGCAAGATGGAGAATGACAAATATTATTTTCAGTTCATTATTTCTATCACTTTATCACCCTTTTTCACACACTGAAACTCTGTTATCTCAACAACCAGATTCACAGCTAGTTCCAATAAGTCTTTGTTTCCAATCTTTTTTTTCTACTGAACACGACAATAACTTTCAACATCCTATAATTACACATGACTAAGCCTTGGTTTCCAGTCTCTCTGGGGACTCTGTCGTTGTGCAGGAAAGCCTGAAGGTAGACAATATCGGAAGGCCAATTAGTGGCGCTTGAGGCGCCGCTGACCATGACACCAGTGGCTAGGCAGAGCGAGTCGATGGACCCTTGGCCGCCTGCATCCACCCCCCACAACCCAAATGCAAACGTACGCGAGGGAGCTCAACCAGTCAAAGCAATGCAATGAGTCTTTACTAACTTACAGATTTCTCATCACTTACTAACTGATCTTTTTCTGATCATTTATTTAAACTATTTATCGACCAATATATCGGGCAGATATTTGCATTTTTTTACGCGTATCGGCATCGGCCGATGCGTGGCTGCTGCGTTCGCCGACCTTTTGTTCCCCAACATGATTTACAGATAGACAGTTCAATAAATGTTTAAACATTTTTTAAATCAAACATTTGTTATCGTTATTTAATTTTATTATGTAAATTGAGGGAGTAAAAGCAGCATCGGCTCCAAAACATCGGCTGAAGGAAATCGGAAAATCGGTCGATCCCTCATTTTAAATATCATCGCTGTTTTTTCATGACCTCATAACCGCACTGAGACGTGGATGGCGGGGGAGGGCGTCCGGGTACACGGCTTCAACCTACCGGTGAACGGGTCGATGGTGTTGCCCAGCACTCCGTCCAGCAACTCGTCCAGGGGCTTGAACAGCATGTCCACCGGGGCGCAGCTGAGGTCCGGCAGGAACTTGGCCGCCTTCCTGGCCTCCTCGGCCAGCCTCTCCTCCTCCGCCTTCTGCTCCGCCTCCAGCCGCTTCTCCTCGTCCTTCTTCTTCTTGTCCTCCGCCTTCTTGGCCGCTTCCTCGGCCTTCTTCTTGTCCGCCTCCTCCTTGGCGACGCGCTCGGCCTCCTTCAGCTTGATGTAGTCGGCCGTCCTCAGGACGGGGGCTGGGGAGGAAGGGGAGGGGGAGGAGAGGACGGAGTGAGGGGGGCAGGGGTTCAGGTTCCAGGTCGTGTGTCCGATAAATAACAAAAAAACATGCATTTTAACGAGCAGCTACGCATGTAGTGTCGTGTGTGTGTGTGTGTGTGTGTGTGTGTGTGTGTGTGTGTGTGTGTGTGTGTGTGTGTGTGTGTGTGTGTGTGTGTGTGTGTGTGTGTGTGTGTGTGTGTGTGTGTGTGTGTGTGTGTGTTTGAACGTGTGTGTGTGACACACGCACGTGCACACACACACACACACACACACACACACACACACACACACACACACACACACACACAGCACACACACACACACACACAGGGATGTGACACAGACTACTGACATGCTGACGTGTTGACACACACACACACACACACACACACACACACACACACACACACGGGTGTACACAGACAACTACATGCATAGTTGTCTGTGCACACGTGTGTGTGTGTGTGTGTGTGTGTGTGTGTGTGTGTGTGTGTGTGTGTGTGTGTGTGTGTGTGTGTTTGAACGTGTGTGTGTGACACACGCATGTGCACGCACACACACACACACACACACACTCACACACACACACACGGGTGTACACAGACAACTACATGCATAGTTGTTGGTGTGTGTGTGTGTGTGTGTGTGTGTGTGTGTGTGTGTGTGTGTGTGTGTGTGTGTTTGAACGTGTGTGTGTCACACACGCACGTGCACGCACACACACACACTCACACACACACGGGTGTACACAGACAACTACATGCATAGTTGTCTGTGCACACGTGTGTGTGTGTGTGTGTGTGTGTGTGTGTGTGTGTGTGTGTGCACACCTGCGTGCGTGCGCGTGCGTTCGTGAAGACATACTGATAGGTGGGGAGATCTCCGGCGAGGTGGCGTAGGGGTCGATGACCTTCTCCTTGTACTTCTCCACCCGGTCCCTCAGCTGCCTGGAGACGTACCGGAGCGTGTCGTCCACGAAGCGCTGGTACACCACCGGCGGGGGGGTGGGGGTGCGAGAGGGCGGAGGCTCATCACTGCCGACACCAGGCCAAGAAGAAAAGGAAGCAGCAGAAGAAGAAGAAAATGTATTTTATTTATTTTATATAGTCAGATATGGGAGGACATGCAGCAAATGACCACGGGCAGGATTCGAACCCGGGTCGCTGCCCTCAGAACTGAACCTATGTGGTACTCGCTCTACCCGTTGAGCCAACGGGGAACCCCAGAAAGTTGAGGACAGCTCGCACAGGACAGCGAGGCTGAGAGGAATAGAGTGACGGCGTTGAGTCAGGGAACAGGAAACATTGTTGAGGAGGAACAGAGTTTATCGTAAGCGTCACAGGTATGTGATGCTTGCTAGTTTAATTTAATTCAATAGAATTCATGGCAATACAATATTCATGGCTCACGTCGCTCAAGTTTCCTCTTCTATTTTTCTCTGAGTCTAATCTGCTGTCCCTGTAATACCACAATATCTATATTTTCTACAGGTCTATAACTAAATAATGGTGTAGTCATTTTTCTAAATTCCCCAAAAAATAGAAGTAGTGAGAAAGAACTCCCTAACCAGGTGACCAGGGTCTTGGTGAGTAACAAAACCTCTTAGCTCCCTAATCCCTCCCAAAGCTAAGCTAGGAGCGCTACTCAGCAAGTCACATTGTGACCATAGGTCCAGAGAGAAGGCAGTGTCTTGCTGGCAAACAGCTGCAGTCTTATCGCTGAAATGCACATGCAGACCCCTACTGGTGTTTTATGTTTGCACTGACGCACCTACCGACAAAGAGCGACTTCATTGACGACCAATTTTATAATTGTTGTTTTCCTACATGAGCAATGTGGGTGGGACCACATGCGGGTCATTTCTATAGTTCAACATTGGGTTGAATGACTATGGATGCGGTCAATCATCTAACCCCAGGCGGTGATTTTACCAAACCATGTCTGATAATGTCTTGTGGTGATTCCTTTTTTTTTAAAAGTCTTACGTGACCACTCCATCTGCAAGAACCGGGACTCCGGCGGGTGCTGTGGCCGGTGTGGGTGCTGGGGCAGTAGCAGGTGCAGCAGCAGCGGGTGCAGGTGCTGGACCCGTGGTGGGGGCTGGTGTCGGCTCTGGTGCTGGGGCTGCTGCAGGTGTAGCAGGCGGCGCTTTAGCTGCTGGGAATGGGACGGAAGAGGATGAAACATGATCTCGATAAGTAGATCAGATAAATAAGACTTAAATCATCCACAAACTCAATCCAATCCAATAGTACAATTAAAATAAAGGTTTAAGTGTTAAAACTAAATGTCTATTTTGTACAAGACAAGTATTGAGTATTTTGGGTTACCCGGTTTGGGTTCTTCTTTCTTCTCCTCATCTTTCTTGGGCTCTTCTTTCTTCTCTTCCTCTTTCTTTTCTGGAGGTTTCACCTCCTGTTAACCCATCAAAACATAATGGTGTTATAGTAGCATCAGACACCGTCTATTTCAGATTGTATTTTTGTGATTAACTTAAAACAATACAAATCGTAACCGTTTTTCAGGATGGTTCTAAGTAGGCACCTTTATCTATGAGGAGCCGTTTAGGACATAACTAATTGAGACACACTCACACACAAACCTATGAAACACTCTTACACTCACTACTGAAACGCTCACACACTCACTACTGAAACACTCACACATACATACATACTCTTCTGAAACACTTACACATACATATGAGAAACACACACGCATACATACATACCTCTGACATATACACATACATATGAAATGCTTAAATTCATACAAGTGAAACATTTATACGTATCTATCTGAAACACTCATGCAAGCACATATTTGTATAAATGTTTCAAATGTATGAATACGTTTTTCAGTTATATGTATGTATGCTCTTACATGAGGATGTGCAAGCGTTTCACATGTAGTATTCATACCAGTAATTTCAGTAGTGACGGTGAGAGCGTTTCAATAGTGAATGTAAGAGTGTTTCATAGGTATGTGTGCATGAAATTCCAAGGTCAAGGTCGGCATTTAAACCGGAAGGCGGGAACAAAGAGTGCATTTTTGAACAGCCAGAGCGCGCCAATCTGAGCCAACCGTCAAGAGCGAGTCTTGGGCGGGTCTTGCTGTAGGCTTTCAACGCAGCGCAGCACCCTATTTAGAAAATATACGATTTCATCGCGATTGCCAATTACAAATAAAGCCTCCAGACTGATCAAAATAACTAAAAGTTGCACCTTCATATTCATATTCAATAACACAAAAAACCTGAAATGTCAGTCACACTCTACACCGTTGGCTTAGATTGGCTGAAATGCACGCTCTTCACTGTTGGCTTAGAAACCGGCACTCTTTGTTCCCGCCTTCCGGTTTAAATGCCGACCTTGACCTTGGAATTTCATGCACACATACCTATGAAAACACTCTTACATTCACTATTTGAAACGCTCTCACCGTCACTAACTGAAAATTACTTGGTATGAATACTACATGTGAAACGCTTGCACATCCTCATGTAAGAGCATACATACATATAACTGAAAAACGTATTCATACATTTGAAACATTTATACAAATATGTGCTTGCATGAGTGTTTCAGATAGATACGTATAAATGTTTCACTTGTATGAATGTAAGCATTTCATATGTATGTGTATATGCCACAGAGGTATGTATGTATGCGTGTGTGTTTCTCATATGTATGTGTAAGTGTTTCAGAAGAGTATGTATGTATGTATGTGTGCGAGAGTGTTTCAATTAGTTATGTCCTAAACGGCCCCTCATATTTATCACCTCTACTGATTGTATGTCTTAGAACGGAGATCCGAACCCAAACCTTTAGGCTATTCACTCCAAATGTCATGAATGACCGTATGGCATGGTGAATTGGGTTAGGGTTAGGAATACACATGTACACACTTCAGCTGCAGTGACTACCATCTCAAAAGCCTAAATCTAGCCAATTTAAGAACACATTCATCTGGTGGGCTTTTGTCCACATCACTGCCAAGCTGCGTCAGACTTTCTCAGAACACAGCCAAAGCCTGTGTTAAATCCAGTGATTGTATCTCTACATAGAACAAGCTTCTTGTTGACAGAGTTCAAACAGTACATGAATTTGAATGAATACAAAATAAACTACATTATTTAAAGTGTTAATTCCAGCGTTCCGTGGAATTAAAACACAATGTTAATAACTATAGTGTAGTAGTAGCACATAACTATGTATATGACAAATATAGTCAATATAGAGTAAGTATATACAAAAGTGTGACTCAGAAACAAAAGGGTCAGAATACTGAGACTGGACCGTCTCCACGTAAAATGACCACTTTCTAAAGGAAGGGCATTACTGAATCACTTCTTCAACAGCTCCCAATCGCAATAAAGTGCTGTGTTCTTACCGTCGCAGGTGGAGCATCAGCAGCAGCAGGGGCGGGTTTAGCAGACAGTAGCCGGGAGGGGCTGATCGGGGATTCGGCCGGGGGCTCCGGGGCCCCGATGAAGCGCTTGAATTTGTTGAACATTGCCCGTGAGGCCAAACGCAGTTGGCCGAGCTGCAGAGCTCTTGAGTTTGATCAGAGCAACCGGGAGCATGGTTCAACCCCTAGCAGTCTCATTGGTTAATCCCCTCCTGCTGGGGAGATCAGCCGTCCTGACCTCGTCGTAGTACCGTTGGCTACGAGGCCTACTGTACCTACAGTAGGGCTGCGGTATTCATAGCAGAATTTACACATATCGGGGCCTGGGAACGTCCAGGTAAAACTACTGTCGATACTCAAGATAAAACAACATATCGATAGATACGTTATAAGGGATGCTTTACTTACTTATTATCTGATTTGCTAACTTGTGTGATTCATTGTTATGGCTGCAACGTTTTTGCAGTTCAAGGAAAAGGTGAATAAACGTCGAAATATGAGTGCCAAAGGTTTTCTGGGGATAAAGAGAAGAACGACAGAAAGGGAGAGAGAGAGAGAGAGTGACCTGATTGTGAGAGACCAACAGTGAGAGCATTTGGTTAATTAAGTCCTGGCTGCGTCTCAGTATAGCTCAGGGGATTATAGCACACCGCTCGGTCGCTCTCCACAGCAGTCATGTCCAAATGCAACCACTCCAACACAACAGAGGGGAAGACTTCAGGTTAGGACCATAATAGATTTATTCACAAAGATGGAATTGCAGACAACGCAAAAGCACATCCCAGTTATGTTTTGCCATGTCATTTGGAGACCTGGCTATAAAATATCATCCTTATGGTAGGCACTGTATTATTGTGTATTATTAGCAAACTGATAAAAAGTGATAGCAACGAAAATGGACAAATACAACTTTATATTTAAAATTAGTATAACATAATAACAATATAACAAGAAAATATCATCCCCACAAGCGAGTGAATATATTTACATTTGTAGAATCTCTTTCAAATATCTCACACCAACCAAATTACCCAGACTAAGAGACGGCTACGCAAACTCATGACAGGAAGGTTCAAAACACACCGTACATTCACCTCCATTAAAGCAACAAAGAATAAGAAAGAACAAAAAATAATATGGCCTCGGATTCCATGTTATGAAGTCGCATCCTGGAGAGGGAAAAAAGGGAAGAGTTAGTAAGGACTTCTGCTCATCTGCGTTTCTATTATAACAACACTGATTGTTTCATGTGAGAAGTAAGCTTCGGATTACCTTGAGTTTTAGTAGCTTGTTGAGGTTCCCACCAAAAGCACGCAGTAATTTGGGAGTGGGGGGTTTGGGTCCGAAGAGTGCCAGACCCGTCTTCTTCTGTTCTTCTATCTTGGCCGCCGGACCTTTGGCCTTCATTAGTTTCCTTTCAGATCACACACACACACACACACACAGCACACACACACACGCACGCACACAAACACACACACAGCACACACACACACACACACGCACACACACAACACACACACACATGCACGTACACATACCCACGCAGGCAGAGTCACACAAATAAACACACACGCACGCAGTCGCACATACACACGCACACACAGAGACACACAGACACGAGTGCACGTAGACACACACACACACACACACCCACACACATGCATGCAGACACACATACGTGTATACATGCACACACACAAAATACACACACAATTTAGATTCTGATACTGAATTAATCTCTTCTTGATCATTTCAACACTTGAACTAAGAGTTGTTCTACTTTTACCTCCACTATCTAGCGATATTAATCACTCACTTTCCCTTCCTGGCCAGCACCTTCTGGGACTCTGGGTAGTGCACCAGGATGTCAAACAGATCCTTCTTCTCCAGGACGAAGAGGTTGGCGAAGCCGTGAGCTTTCACGTTAGCCGTTCTTCGGTTGCCGCCATCTTTGGAAGACTGCAGCAGACTTGTGGGGAAAAACAACATGACAGCCTGAGTGTTGGCGTGGGTATTTTTCTGTTGTGTGCCGACTGATCTAAGTTCGATATATACGTATGTACGTATGGTGGAAAAAAAACGTCAAAAACATACAACCTTGGTAAAAGATCCATACCTGATTTCTCCAAAGACACAGCCGGCCTTCAGCGTGACGAACACTATGCTGTTGTCCGGTCCTCCCACCACCTGCACCGCTCCACTTTTGATGATGTACATCTCTTTACCGATATCCCCCTGTCCAGCAGACAGCGGAGGGCAGCAAAGACCACAGTCACTTTTTCATATAGGAAAGACGTTTCAAAATGCAGGTGCAGAGGGTATTTTCTAAGCCCTATAAATTGAAAGAGTGCATTGATCGAAACACATTTAAACACTTAAAAGTTATTTACTTCTTCAAGAGAAAGTGGAAGTTCTGGTTAAATGGGAACTCCTGCTCTACAACATTCCACGTCTTTACTGACCTTCTTCACCACGAAGTCGCCGGGCAGATAGATGATGGATTTGAGCCTCAACAACATGTCCACCAGCATCTGCTGGTCACAGCCCTGGGTGGGATGAAATCGACACAGAAAATTGGATTGTAAGCCTCAGTGAGTGCCCCCTAGTGGTTGTGATGTCACGTGCGTGTTGAATGTGCAGGGCACTCTGTCACCTGAAACAGAGCGATCTTCTGGAAGGTGGCCAAGTTGATGTCCACAGCGATGGCGGTTCTCATTACCAGGGGCATCTTGTCCAGCAGCTCGGACTCATCTGGGAGCAAAGAGAGGAGACAAGAGCTCCAATTAGAGTAAGGGTGGGCAGTTTCGAGCAACCCGCCAGAGTAAGCAAAAGTTTGAAAGTATCAAACCGAAAAATGAATCCCGTTCCTCCCTTCAGTGTGCACAGGGAGGTAGAGGGGCGCTAGGCCGTCCAATGATTTCATTTAGGCCCAAAGAAATCATTGGATGGGCCAATTACAGGCCTCTGACCAATTTTTTATCTTGTTTGATTTATTGATTGTGTTTGGATGTAAGAGATTTTTCAAAAGATATGCCAAAAAATGCTTTTAAAATAAAAGGCCTACCCTAGCATCAACTAATCAAAATCCACCCTCGATAAGAATGACCAATGAATGAATGACTCACGGGAACTAATTCTCAACAAATGACAACTAAACAATAAAATAATTATCTCTTAAAAAATAAACTAGACAGGACTAAGAGAGAAAAAAAAATCATTCACTGAAAGTACCAGGGAACCCCAAATCTCATGTGTTTTTGGTTTTAGCCTCAGCACCAAGTAACCGGTGCCATTTTGTCGATGTTACTAAAATAATGGTATAATTCTGAAAATCCTGTCGGTCTACTCTGCTCCACGCTCAAGTCCTGTTCCTTATGCAACGTTCGTTAGAATACCCACCACTGACCCTTAATACCCATCCAACCCCACTCACCCAGCATGCCCTGGGCGTCCCAGGTGTACGTGTACCAGGTACGGATGCGGTTCTGCACCAGGGCGGGTATGTGGTTGTTCACCATGTAGGACACGGTGTTGTCCATGGAGGTTCGGAAGTAGGTCTGTCCTGTGGTGGCAGCGCCTATCACATCCCTCATCTGACACTCCCAGAGAGAGACAAAGTCAAAACACAATAGGAGGAACACAGTGTGCTACAAAGTGTGTTTGCATTACTTGTCGGTCCTACAAGGAGTCTCAAAACCGGGGTTGAATCCTGCAGGATTAAGACTACATTTCCAAGGCTGTACCTCCTCTGTAATCTCAGCACAAACTAGTTTGGAAGATAACACACAATATGAGGGGATGTCACATTTATATTTAATACATTCTGTGGTGATTATGATTTGATTTGGGTTGTTAAACAGCTGTATCAAAACGTATTCAACACAGTGTTTAAACTCCTTGTATAAACTTCAAATGCAGCTTTTTTTGTCATCCTATTGTGCAATACCATCCGCAATTGATGAATGTTGCAGAACATGTTCTAATAACCTTTCTGACCATTCAAGGATGGTATATACAGCACTTAAAGCTACTGTACCCCTTCTACACCACTCCTCCCGTACTGCCTTGACACACAAAACAAAAACAGACAGAAGAGAGACACTGAGGGAGCTGATAGATCTAACGGACGGAACGGCGCTCTGGGACATACTAGGGGAGGGTTCTCCTCTCTCTCCATTGTGTTCCTAATATTGGTCGGTTCTGGCTGTTTTACCTGGCCAATCAGACTGGAGAATACAAAGACGCCGATGAAAAAGTTAAGCATCTGAAAGGTAATCTCAAAGACCGTGTGGGGCTCGCTAAGACCCCCGATGTTGATGAGACTGCGGACCGCGTGGTAGTAACAACGCAGGTACCTGTGGAGAGGGGGGGGGGGGGGGGTGGGAGAAGGGGCGACAGGGCTTTAAAAGGGGGGCTCGGAACAGGAGCCTTGCTTCTGCGTGGTGAGGTTCGGTAGAAAATGTGTGGCAATTTCAGTTCTTTTTCTGTTGATTGATTTCCTCCCGATTATTTATTATGCCTGCTGATCATTTTCTATGCAGACTGTAAAAGTCAAGGATTGGCTCCTGGGGATGAGTCATTTTTAGTTCAGGGCAATAGGTGACTCGCGGACTTGTGTAATTGAACACTTGAGTACCTTTTATTTTGAAAAGGCTCTGAGGGGAAATTGTTTCACTGCATGCCTAGAAACAACAGCTGCTGAAGAAGTTAATAACATGTCATGCATAAAGTCCTTAAACATGAACTCAGGAAAATAAAAAAAAGAAAATACAAATTTAAAAGTATTGAAGATACAAATTATACAGTAGAGTACCAAAAAAGTACAGTACATTCAAAATTCAAAAGGTAAAAAAGGAGGTAAGCTAAATCTACCTGGCCAAGAAAGATGGACATAAAGAACGCCCCAAAAAGGTAGTTAGTCATCTGAAAGATCTGTCCGAACATGGAGTCAGGGAGGGGCAACTCTGCAATCATCAGCAGTGACTTCTCAGCATAAAAGAAGCAGCTGAGGTAACTATACGGCAGCAGTAGAGATAGAAAAATATCATTGAGTTACCAGGTAGGGAAATTAGGGACTTTATTGTCAGCACATGTAGTTATCTACATTTGTTAAATATAAATACAATTGAATTAAACGTACATTTAAAACTAAAAGGGCTAATGCTGAAAAAAAAGTGACCCTTCAAAAAGAATTGTCAATCTTCTTTTTTGCTTTGCAAGTTGGCACAGATATGTAAAAAATAAACATTCAATTTGCATATAGATTTCCCGAATAGCTTCTGTGGTATAATGTATTCAAGAGCATTAAAAAAAGAACACAGATCTAAAAGAAAGATAAATTAAAGTGAATGACTCACGCGCTCCCCTTGCCAGAGTAGACCCACTTGGTCTGGCCGATGCCCTGGTAGTCTGAAGCCACGTAGTAGAAGCATGCGTTGATGTGGAGCATGAAGAGAAGATAGCCAATGGTCCGAATCACTCTGTAACCACAAGCAAGAAGCTTTTCTCTCTCTCTCTCTCTCGCTCTCGCTCTCGCTCTCGCTCTCGCTCTCGCTCTCGCTCCTCGCTCTCGCTCTCGCTCTCTTCTCTCTCTCTCCTCTCTCTCTCTCTCCTCTCTCTCTCTCTCTCTCTCTCTCTCTCTCTCTCTCTCTCTCTCTCTCTCTCTCTCTCTCTCTCTCTCTCTCTCTCCTCTCTCTCTCTCTCTCTCTCTCTCTCTCTCTCTCTCTCTCTCTCTCTCTCTCTCTCTCTCTCTCTCTCTCTCTCTCTCTCTCTCTCTCTCTCTCTCTCTCTCTCTCTCTCTCTCTCTCTCTCTCTCTCTCTCTCTCTCTCTCTCTCTCTCTCTCTCTCTCTCTTCTTTTGATTATTTGTAATGGGCAAAGAACAAAATAATTTATTGACTTTTAGATTACCGTAGATATGTTTCAAACATGTGGATATAACACGTGTGTTTTTGGTCTTCAAACATGTGAGTTTTTTGTCGTCATACCTCCAGATGTAGGCTTTGGTCATCAGGCTCTCCAGACGATCGCTGAACTCAAAGAACGTCTCTGCCTTACAGGGGAACGAAGAGTTATCACCTTTTGAATTATTTCACAAACACAGTCTCTACGTATTAGGGCTGTAACCAATCTCAATCAAATCAAATATGAAAATTGTTTAATATTTTTTGTAATTTGTCCAGAACAAATATCTAATGCTGCAGAAATTCTGATATTTGGCTCAGAGAAAAAAAGGAAAGAGTATACAATATAAGACTAACTTGGGACTCGAAACTTTCGTAGTTTTGATGTATTTTTCTGTTATTTCAGCGATTTTCTACAATAATTGATTAATCGTTTAATGGATATAATTATTGTTTGATCAATCTGCTTTGAAAATCTTTGTAAGTTAAATATACATTTTTACATGGATTGTACCTTTAGCAGGCGATTTGCTCTGAAGATGGATTTGAAGCCAAATTGCATGTACAACAGATCAAAAGGTATGAGACACATCATGTCAGTCTGTTGAAGGAAAAAGACAGTTGTAAGAAAAAGTAGCTGTTTTTTATTAATTTCATACAAAACCGTTGGCAGTGCTAATTTGCCTCTATGAATTTGGAAATATTCAGCATCACCATGACCAACTAATTGCCTGAACCCAATACCTTAAAACGCTCAGTGTTTCTGTAGTTCTTCTTGGTTAACAGCCTGTCTTTCTGAAAAACAAAGAGACAAATGCAGACAAGGTAAGAACAGCCATACTCCCCTTCCACATCAAAGTATGAATAACAAATAGAAAACGATTAATTTATTGAAAGGAGAAAAGCTACATAAATAAATATTTTTATATTTTCCCCTTGACCAAAAACTTAAAAAAACATCTTCAGTCAAACTTGTTTCGACCATCCAGTGAAACATCAACCCCTGCTCACGGTATATCTCCAGCATACATATAGTAAAACACCTCAGTTAGCAATGACCAAAAAAAGGTAATTTCCTGCTTTCACCCGGCTCAGACCCTTCACTTACTATGACGTCGCCGCCCTTGACAAACTGCTTGCGCGGCTGGAAGAGGACGCAGTCCACCAGGTAGACCAGGTCGGCCAGCGAGTCCAGCAGGAACCAGTAGGGGATGGCCTCGGCCGTGTGGTAGGGGAAGCAGAGGCGGGCCGTGGAGAACCACATGTTGTAGTTGAAGGCCAGCGTCACCAGGCTGAGCCACACGATGTACACCCGGTCTGGGCAGGGGGAGAGGGGGTGAGTGGAAGGGCTGAGTGGGGTGGATTCGGTTGGGATTTTTGACGGTGATGGGAAGGTAGTCTTTTTGGATTGTAAATATTTTGTTGTTTTTTGTTGTTTATTCTGGGCTCCAATGGGAATATCATGGGTGGTAAAGTGTTGACGCGGGTTGGATTTTGATTCATATATCTTTTTTTGCACCTATTTAGTTTAGTTCAGTTAAGGCCCCTCAACACATTGTTATAAAAATGGAACACGTCAAAAAATCATGGGAAACCATTCCACGCTCATACCATCATCTATATGTCATCTCTAAGGTTTTACAATGGTTTCGTTTTAGACAGAAAAGCTAAGATTGAAACTAAGGGTTGCTAACGTTAAACTCCTGACTAGATATACATCCACTTCTAGAATGTATATATTATTGTGATGATGACCCATTCTCTGTCTGTGTTTTGCAATATGCATTATGTTTATTATGTATATGTGTTTATTGTTACATTGCCATTTGATTCATACATGTTTTTTTCAATATAATTTATATTGCTTTACAGTACTGTCGTGCTTTCTACTTTGTACCTAATCTTCAACCATCTCCAGCAGAGCACCTGTCGCAGAAACGTCCCCCTGCGTGATCCATCAAGTCATCTGAACGCGACTCAGAAAGGCATCCCGTAATACCTGTGAAGGGGTCTATGGTGTGTCCCAGCACAGAGTCCATGGCCTCCTCCACTGGCTTCAGCACGGCGTCCACCGAGGCGAACACCACCCCGGCCAGCTTCTTCTTCTCCTTCTGCTTCTCCAGCGCCAGCTGCCGCCATCTGCTCCTTCTTCTTCTCCTCCTCCGTCTCCTTCTTCTTCTGGTCGGCCTCCTTCTTCTTCTGCTCCTGCTCCTCTTTCTTCTTCTTGTCCGCCTCCGCCTTCACGATGCGGTCCTCCTCCGCCTGCCTCGTCCTCTCCTCCATCACTCGGGCGTAGCAGTCCTTGCCGAGCAACGGTGCTGGAAGTGGAAGAACAGAACGGTAGCTTAAGTTTGAAAACTATTATTACACTGTTATTGTTGTTGTTATTTAGTAGATGCCTTCGTACGAAGCGACTTAGAGGGAATGCAGATACTGGTCTTTGCTGTTGAGGCTTTTCTGTAAGACGCTGTAACGACTCTGTGAGATGAGGTCACGGTGGGATATGGGGGGATATGGTGTATGGAACACCAGGGACTGTCGGCTGGCAGGTGAATGACCCTCACCAAACCTTGTTGTTCTGTTATCATCCTCGTTTTAGTGATAATTGTAATACAAGATCTATATTTATTTAGGCCCCAGAATTTTGAGTTGCCCCTAAAACTACCTGCCCAGATTTGTGTGCGTGCTTGTGTTTTCATGTGTGTGTCTGTAAGTGTGTAAGTGTGTAAGTGTGTTGTTGTTATTTTTTTTGGGGGGGGGGGGGGGTCATATGTATATATGTGAGTATGTGTGCCTGCTCTTGAGTTTGTGTGTGTTTGTGTTTTCACGTGTGTGTGTGTGTGTGTGTGTGTGTGTGTGTGTGTGTGTGTGTGTGTGTGTGTGTGTGTGTGTGTGTGTGTGTGTGTGTGTGTGTGTGTGTGTGTGTGTGTGTGTGTGTGTGTGTGTGTGTGTGTGTGTAGTGTAGGCCTACAACCCAGTCTCACGGAAATACGTGTCACGTATTTCCGAGTCACTGTCACGTCATTTAATCTTTTCATTTGTGACGACGTATATATTTAATGCAGAGGCTCTGTAGGCAAACCGCGATGGAAAAAAAGGTAGCTGCTTCATCTCTTCTTTTCAGAATGAGTTTGAAATTTGTGCTTTTGGCACGAAATAATTGAAATTACGTGTCCCAGATCACGAATGAATAGATTAAATGACGGGACGTGACAGTGTCACGTATTTCCGTGAGATTGGAGTGGTGTGTAAGGGGCAGCAGTACAGGATATGTTTTCAACGGTGCAATACCCCAATAAGACGGTAGGCTACACCGAGTGCGTTCCTCACGGTTACTTACTGACAGGCGGAGTGATCTCGGGGGAGGAAGCATACTGGTCCAACACCTTCTCCTTGTAGTGCTCCGTTCTCTCCCTCATCCTCTTGACGATGGCCAGGAGCTGCTCGTCTGAGTACTGGTTGATTACGACGGGTCGGGGCTCAGGAGGAGGCATTTCTTGCCTAAAAGAGAAATATGTGACATGGTTAAATCCCAATGTGTTCTTCCAAACAGCAATACCATGGTATATACCTCACAAAACATATCGTATTGGTGAGCTGTTAGAAATGTCTGAGTTACATCGTCAAATATACCAGTTGAACTGAAACACATATTTAAAGGGGCAAATTTGAACTATGGCACTATTATAGGTTTCGTTGACGAAACAATGATAAAATGGTGTCTTATCGCCATCTAGCGGACATATTACAAACTGCACCCGACTATGCAAAGCAACATCTCTATTTCAACAGGTGAAGAATGGTACTGCCGAACTGCCTATGAATCTAAAGTCAGTAACAAACACACGTTATACTACCAGCAAGGCAAAAAACATGTTTATGCTTCCAACCATGACAGCTCTGTCATGGTCATGTCATGGTCTATCATTTTGGTATAGGCCTACCAGTGTGAAGGTTTAATAAGGAGTAAACCTGGAATTATCTTAATGACCTAAAAGCCATAACAATATGGCCCTTCTAGAGACAGAAAGCACAATGTTCGCTTCCGTGTGAACCGCTATTCATCAGAAAATGCTGAATTGTAAATGCATTATAACGTCACTTGGAATAGACTATCTTCATTGGTATGTTTTGTATGTTAATGATAATTATTGCTTTTTTGTGCCATCGTTAATACAGATGGTTTTAGTTTCTTGCGAAACAAACATTGGCAACACTTCAGCTAACAGCTTTGCAGTTATTACACCTAAGCACCATCATTTCATCATCAATACACTAACAACAACACTGGAAAGTACCATTAAATCCTTTCAAGTAACAGTGAAGTGCTGCCTTTGGCAGAACATGACGCCTTGGTGCAGAGGAGTGTACTGTGTTTCCTCTCTCTCTCTCTCTCTCTCTCTCTCTCTCTCTCTCTCTCTCTCTCTCTCTCTCTCTCTCTCTCTCTCTCTCTCTCTCTCTCTCTCTCTCTCTCTCTCTCTCTCTCTCTCTCTCTCTCTCTCTCTCCCCCTCTCTCTCTCTCTGCCACCTCCACTACTTTGATTGCTTGGCCATAAGCAGAGCTACTGAGCTCCTTAGCGCCAGAAAGCTTGAAAGCTGTTAATCCACTTTTAGTTCATCTCTCCACTAATCTGCATGTTGCTCTACCATGGGGGCTATACCATGGATCACACACACAAACACACACACACACACACACACACACACACACACACACACACACACACACACACACACACACACACACACACACACACACACACACACACACACACACACACACACACACACAGTGTTAATGTTTGTGTCCCAGAATAGTGTGTGTCTGAGTGTCTTCAATCTAAATGTTGTTTTAAAATGAAATATGAATCAATGTTTATGATTTTCAGCATTACTTTTAAGAGTGTGTCTAAATGTGTTTTACTGTGTATAACAGCGTGTGTGTGTGTGTTTATGTATTTTTGTGTGTATCTATGTGTGTTTATGTGTGTGTGTTTGTGTGCATGCGTGAGCGTGTGTGTGCGTGCGTCTGCGTGCATATTGTTTACAGGCAATCTCATCAGGGAATCTGATTAATTAGTCTTCCCCGGGTGATTCATTTAACACCAATTTGTGAGTGTGGATCTCTTGGCAGACGTAAGCATAAAAGAGACTACAGTAATGCTGTGAGCCTCCACTGTGCAGCAACCACTCTGCACAACTGTAGAATGGCCCAGCGCAGCTTAACTGCATCGCCTGACACTGCATGAATACCTCCAAAGGGATATATCGCTGATGTGAATGATCATAATAATGAACACAGTTGCCGCTCAAAACACTAATTACTGCTGTTCTCCGTCGTTGATCCAGGGCACATGGTCGATGCATGATAGCGTCACTGGCTTGAGTCTACTAACCGTGCTTTCCTGGGGAGCGTACCTACGTTCCCCGGGTCCCATGTTCCCCGGGTCCTATGTTCCCCGCTTTGTATGTGACCGGGGAACATAGGACCCTGTGAGCAAATCTTTCTTTCATAGGATGGTAGGGGCAAGTACCGCCTTTTTTTTGGCCTCTGATGCACCTTCGATTGGTTAGAATGGCTGTCCTCCGATTGGTGATGGCTAGAGTTAGGTTTAAGGTTAACCCTCACCCTAACCGTGACCCTAACCCTAAACCTGACCCTAACCCTTTGCACCCGGGGAACATAGGACCTGGGAAACATAAGGATGACCCCCTTCCCTGCTACGTGAAAAGAGCAGTCCCGTGATTAGCGTCATAAGCGATACCTATGTTTGTCGTTGTTCAGAGTTCACGTAGACTCTGCATAGCCTCCCCGTCCCGACCCTCCTACTTGTTGTATGTTGTGCGTCCTAGCACTTAATGTATGCGCTCATTGTATGTTGTTTTTAGTTATAAGTACTGAGTTATGTAGCATCTTATCCTAGCTATCTTTCTTGTGTACGGGGAATGGGTTCATTTAGCGATTATTAGTGCTTTGCACTTGGTTCTATGAACATACTTACTGTACCGACGGCTGTATATTTTTTCACTTTTTATGAGAAATGTACTTATTGTAAGTTGCATTTAGATAAAAGCGTCTGCTAAATGCCGTAAATGTATATGTCCTATAAGGAGGCCTCTGTGAAAAGTCTGTTTTCTATTAATGTAGTAATAATGAACTTTATGAAGGGAGCCGTGATAGCGTGGATTGATGTTAGCAGTTGCTAGGCTCACCCTTCTTTTCCAGGTTCGCCTGCAGGTGTAGCGCCTGGAGCTGGAGCTGGAGCTAGCGCAGGTGTAGCGCCTGGAGCTGGAGCTAGCGCAGGTGTAGCGCCTTGAGCTGGAGCTAGCGCAGGTGTAGCGCCTGGAGCTAAAGCTGGCGCAGGTGTAGCGCCTGGAGCTGGCGCAGGTGTAGGGCCTGGAGCTGGGGCAGGTGCAGGTGTAGGCGCTGGAGCTGGGGAAGGTGCAGGTGTAGGGCGGGGACCCTGGACTGGTGCAGGGGTTGGGGCTGGAAGTGGAGCTGATGCTGGTGGGGAAGCTGGGCTGGAGGCCGGAGCCAGCTCTGTAAAAGAGGGGAGAATTGGCTGAGCCGTTATAATTCAGTTCTTCAACCAACAGAGAATTGAGATACATGTCATCAAGCAGTAGGTAGGAGGATGAGGCATCTTGCTTTTGTTGCTTTTTTTGGATGCCAACTGGTAAGGCTGCAGGCACCAGGGATTGAACCCAGTACCTTTCTACTTTGAGACGGACCCCCTTGCCACTGCAAAGTTGTGTTAATTTACATTATACAACAACCATCAGTCAATTGAAATGAACATGTCTGTCCTTTCAACTGCCTCAACTTGCACTCAAAATGTGCTCATAATGTACATGATGTGTCTGCTGTAGAGAACCAGCCATACCAAGTCACTGAGAACCAGGTCCTTTTGCCGGTGTTTATCAAGTGAGGGAGCAAAGTCACTATCTGTAGGATGGAGTGTGGCCTCTGGATAGAAGCGAGAGTCAGACACGGATAGGTAAGTGTGGGGATTTGTCGATGCCAGGGTCTGGAGAATGCCATTGTGAAAGGGATCTTGTCACTGAGTCAGACACTATTACCAGCCATCTTCTACTTTTGTGACCTGGAGCAATTTGTCCGAAAACACATTCAGCTCAGCTCACAGCTGGCAGATAAACGCTCCCGCAAGATTGTCTGGCTAAGACCAGATTTTGGATTTTTATTATATAAGTGGAGTCATCAAAATTTGTAGATGATTTGGGGGATTTTAAAAAACTGCCGGTGAACAGAGGATCTCTGCTGGATATTTGGCAAGTAGCTCTAGTCTAGTGTACAATGTATTCCCACTAGCATCATGACAAGGCTGCCCAACCAGGCTAAACAGCCTCTAGTGTAGAATGTAGGTTTGAGGACATATGCTGTTGTCATGTAATTCACCAGAATATGACTTACCCTTAGACGTGCCCATGTTTTTAGCCTCATTCTCCTTATCTTCTGGCTTCTTCTCCTAACACATAACAATAAAGTCAAACACTTCCGTTCATTAGTCAGGCCAACTCCATTAAAAGTCATTTTAATTTCAAGTCATTTTTTTCCTCAGGTTAAATCCTTTGGCGTTTGAAAAAGCACTCTCAACTCTTGCGGGTGCTTGCGACATAACCTACATTAAAAATGAAAGAGATTTGAATATGCCTTCTAGTGAAAAATGGCAGTCAATAGATGCTCAAAAGGAACGTATGGAAGAAGAACAGATAAAAAACCAGTAAAAAAACTTCTTGAACAATACGTCAGGAAAAGATTTTAGTCATCATTGTCATTGTGCAAGTATAGGGGAGAAATAAAAGGAAATTGTTTAACTTAATTATACACTTCCAGATTTGTATTAATGTCAATAATGCAACATATATACAGTAAATGAAAGTAAAAAGAAATACAGTTTACTTCAACTGTCAATAATGCATAACATTTTCACTCTTTACATTTCTAATATTAATATTCTGTATCTCGTTACATGTATATGTTTGGCTCTGTCACCCAACTTCCCGATCTGGAATGACTAAAGTACATCTGGTACAAAGTACAGTATCTTGGTGTTGTTGTCTCCTCACTAACTGATGCACTGCAACAAGTTAAAGCTCGGGGCAGCATCGATAACAAACAGGCATCAGTATGAAAGATGGAGGCAGCATGGATGACTTTTACGACCACTATTGACCCAACTGAGACAACCATCCAAAATTATTTTTTTCGATACGTCATATAGTTTGAGAAAACACAGCGGTTTACTCAATGCAAAATAATAAATATCATAATAGATCGTTTTTTTACAGGGTACTCAAAATACTCAAAGACGCTATACAAAAAGGAATACATACAGACAGTGCAGACACTCAAACAAAAGGCAAATAAACAACGCTACAACAACTGACAACACATTAAGAGAGAGAGAGAGAGAGAGAGAGAGAGAGAGAGAGAGAGAGAGAGAGATGACTGCACGATGCACAGAGAGGAGACGAGAGAGAGAGAGAGAGAGAGAGAGAGAGAGAGAGAGAGAGAGAGAGAGAGAGAGAGAGAGAGAGAGAGAGAGGGTGGAAGATGGCTGCACTATGCACAAAACGTGTCGAACGGTCAGAACATAGCTCTTCCTACCTGGGCAGCCGTAGAGGTGTCCGGGGTCCCCGAGGGGGATGGCGGTTTCGGTCCAACCAAAAGGTTCTTCACCCTGCTGAACATCGCTGGGAACCAAAGCTGTATCCGCAGCAGCGACTGAGAGAGGAGCACTATCGTCTAGTAAACACGAGCAACAAAACAACCCTTCCCCCTGTCTTGAGCCCCCCCCTGGACACTCCATCACATCTTTATCCCCTTCGTATGCTCATTCTCTCCCTGCCCCTCTCTCTCTTACAGCGAGGGGTCGCTGATGCAATTAGTGCTTTTAGACGCTCTATGCTATCTTTGACCCCCGACCCACTGCAGCAGATTGTAAGACATGTAAGTAAGCCCACTCATCATATAGGCTGCATAGGCTTATAGCGTACCAGTGACCCGGCGGTCACTCTTGGGTAGGGACACCAGTGCGTACGCATGGTGTAGCATGTATGCAAACCCACCTACGCATTTTCTTGCACTATATTTGTGAATGACCACTCATGTTTAATATATGGATGTTGAGTAGACAGTTTGCGCTTAATCTATATTGAGAGGTTTTGAAAAAGTGCATGAAGTCCCAATGTTTACTTTTTGTTTATGCCTAGCCTTTCAAAATACTAGGATCGATTAAACCTCTCTGAGGTCGCTGTCTACAATCAGTGGACTCCTGGGCAGGTACTGTTCCTATAGTTCTCTGGCTGAAAGCCATTGACCTTCATTTTTTTTTGGAAATTTTCCTTTTTTCTTTATTGAGCACAACAGCATACAGCATTTTTACTTAGGTCTTTGTCCTATTTTACAGCTATAATGCAGAATCCACTAAAGCCGCCCATGACGTTTTTATGAACTCCTATAAAGACCTGTTTTCCATCATCCGAAGATAACGCCTCGGAGAATGCAGAAACGTCCAGCACTCCATAGGTTCACATTGTTTTATTGCAGCCCAGCAATTTCCCATTCTTACACTAAACCTAACCCTTACCCACAGTGGGATACTGTCTGTCTGTCCACCCGTCTTGTGTGTCAGTTAGGGTTAGGGCTGTCTTGCCTCAGTTGGACAGAGTTCAAATGAGGGTTAGCCCTAACCCTAACCCTAACCCTTATCCTAACCCTAACCCTAACCCTAACCCTAACCCTAACCCCAACCCTAACCCTAACCCCAACCCTAACCCTAACCCTAACCCTAACCCCAACCCCTAACCCTAACCTACTGTCTACACCACAGGGGGCTCCACCTAACCCTAACCCTAACCCTAACTCTTCCCTCACCCCCACCCCTAACCCTAACCTACTGTCTACACCACAAGGGGCTCCACCTAACCCTAACCCTACCCCCCCCCCCCCCCCGCCACCCCCTACCACTAACCCTATGGGTTAACCCTAACCCCATCATGTATGGAAGTGGCAGTTGGAAGGCGGGGCGGCACCAGCTGCAGCCGAGCGATGCGAGGATGATATAGGTCATTACGCCGTTGATGTGTCTCTCCCTGTTTATCTAATGTAACCCCTCGGTTACCTCTCAGGCACCGGTCTTTATCGTCACCAGTGTAAGAGCAGCCCCCATGAGCGTCCCTCTCTCTCTCTCTCTCTCTCTCTCTCTCTCTCTCTCTCTCTCTCTCTCTCTCTCTCTCTCTCTCTCTCACTCACTTATTTTCAGATACTGTGATAGTTTGTGGGATATGTGTGATGTCTGGGATATATATATATATATATATAATATATATATATATATATATATATATATAGAACCCGCTCCTCAGGGCATATCCGTATCCCATGCAACATCAAGGTCAGGCCAACCTGTCACTCAAAATGCCTCGGATTCACAGCAGAGCCAACTTCAACCCCCCCCCAACAAATACACACACACACACAACCCACACACACACACACACACACACACACACACACACACACACACACACACACACACACACACACACACACACACACACACACACACACATACAGTGCGGCAGGGAAGAAGGGAGTGGGCCAGCAGTCACGGTGTGAAGGACGCTTCTCGCTCTGGTGGGCGGCGACATATGAGTCACCGATCCTGCTAATTGCCATCAAATATGGAGCGCCTTGCGACCGGCACTATCTTGAGAAGGTCCTTACTGGCGAAGGTACTTACTGAGTGGGGGAGCCTATTCACGGGAGTGTGAGGGGGGGCGGGGGTTGGGGTGCGTGTGTGAATGGCAAATGACAGCTTGATCGCTCGTTAAGCGATGCCACAATAACCAGGGCCATTATGTGGCTCTGTGGAGGGGGGGGGGGGGGGGGGGAGGCTTACTTGATGTTGTTGTTTTTATTCCATGAAGAGGAATCGCGTAAGAGGGAAATGTTCAGAGTTACGCAAGAATACGTCGGCGACACGCAATGAAGATTTCGATTGAGATATTGGACGTGAGTCACTTCAAGCCAACAGAAGGAAAATGTATACTGCTGCTCATATCTATGTTTAGTCGCGAATTTGCCTCAAGGAACATTTTTCAGTGCTGTGTCCTCAAACCGTTCCATGAGAAGGGTTGGTTTCATCCTCTCAAAACATCTCCAATCGATGAGCTGTAACATCACAAATGCAACAGCTGATACTGGTAGCACTCCATTAAACCACCTCCTGCTGTTGGGCACCTGGGGTGTGTCGGCACCCCAGGGACCCTGGAAGGTTCTGTGAGGCCCCAGCGGGGGGCGCTCCGAGGCAGGCTCCGCAGAACCAGGGCTGAGACGGCCTCATCAGCCAAGCCACCGCGGGGCTCAGGAAGTTTAGAGTAGGCCTACTCCGCGTCCCACCGTCCATTCCTCTGTTTTACGGCACAGTTTCAATCAGAGCAAATGCATGTGTAACGACTTGCTTCCCATTTGCAAAATGATGTAGCAATACAGTTTATTTCTTCCTAAAATAATGTTATTGTGGAGCAATTATCTTAATGGGAGATATATCTTTAAAGGCCAGCAGCCATAATGGCTTGGGATATGGCTTGGTGGCAGGTATCCAAAAGCTCTTGCTTTCAGATGTATGCGTATTAGATTAAAGAGGTTTGGGTAATGGTGCAGTTCTGTCAGTCACCAAATGAGGGCAGTCCACTCTTTATCCCTCTGGTCGAGTCGCTAAACCCACCGAATGTACACAAACTCCTCAGTTCCACTCTCTCCTCTTTCTCCCTTTTCTCTCCCTCTCCTCTCATTTCCTCTTTCCTCTTGTCTTCTATCCCCCCATCTCCTCCCTCTATCATCTCCTCTCTTCACCTCTCCTCTCTCCTCTCCCCATCCCATCCCTCTCTCCTCTCCTCTCCTCTCCTCTCCCCATCCCATCCCTCTCTCCTCTCCTCTCCTCTCCCCATCCCATCCCTCTCTCCTCTCCTCTCCCCATCCCATCCCTCTCCTCTCTCCTCTCCTCTCTCCCATCTCATCCCTCTCTCCTCTCCTCCCCATCTCTCACCTTTTCCTTTCCTTTCCTTTCCTCCCTCCTCTCTTCTCACTCTCCTTCCGCAAACAAATGACCAAAGCACAGGTTTTTGGTAGAATGAACCAGATGTTTTGTGACATCACTTAGCGCTCCCAGAAAGCAAAGCATTAAAAGAGGCAGGCTGACATACGACGCCCACCAACATCTGGCGCGTATCAGTGCTTTAAAAGAGAAGGGAGCCCCTCGGTGGCACAGCACTGAGAACCCTAACCTTCCCTCTGATTGGTTAACCCTGAATAAGTCATCGACCCAGTGGTCGCTTGTCATCAACTATTTTAGGGCGGCTAAGGTTAAGTTGAAAGGCATGGGGTGAAGTGTGTATGCAGGTATGTGTGTGCGTGTGTGTGTGTGTATGTGTTTTGGGGTGTGTGCGCACACGTGTGTGTGTGTGTGTGTGAACATATATGTGTATACATGCGTACAAGTGTGTGTGTATGGTGTGTGTGTGTGTGTCTCAGATGTATATGTGTATGCATGTGTACACATGTGTTTGCGTGTATGCGTGCATGTGTGTGGACTTGGACGTGTGTGCGCGCCTGTGTCTGCGTGTGGGGCCTGCTATTTGTGTACGCGTGCAGTGCTTGCACGGTATCCACCCCTCTGCATTTGGAAGCCAGACTGCAGAAAGCTGTGGCGAAGCCCTGAGGTGTGCCTCGGAGCGGCGTTCTGTGATTTAGTCAGATGGTTCGTCCTGCCATGTTTTTCTGGCATCTAGCGGGAGTAAACAGCAGCCCCTAGCCAGACCTGCAAGTATAGCAGTCGTTCCCAATCTGAAAACTTTTGCTTTAGTTTGCAAGCGAGAAAACGAGGCCCAAGAACTTCTATAAGTTCCCACCACAGAGGACGCTGATGAAAAACCTAAAGTCAAATATGCATCTTATTGAAACGCTAAACACATATGGTAAATGGTAAATGGTCTGCATTTATATAGCGCTTTAACTGTAACCAGTGGCCACCCAAAGCGC